>CM051383.1:12928028-12978028 GCA_028015245.1 Cardamine occulta
AGCGGAGGAGTAGCCGGAGAAGCAGTCGAACCAGGTGTAAGGTTGACAGAGATCGATGACTAAGCTAATGGAGACGGTGATGTTTGTTCCTATGTCGATGGATGTGAAGTATAGATTTGTGATTGGATCTTTAATCACTGTTTGGATTAACGCCGGAGGTTTCTCCTGTCGCGTTATGGTGGCGGTGGTAACGGCGGAGAGCAAGAGGAAGAAGGAGAGATGAAGACAGTTCATTTTATGAATCTGACTAATCCTTTAAGAGATTTCAATAATTGAAACAGCTGGTTGACCTTAAAAATTAATCGTTCAAAAAAAAAAGTCAATGCACCAGCCGGGAATCGAACCCGGGTCTGTACCGTGGCAGGGTACTATTCTACCACTAGACCACTGGTGCTTTTTGATTGCTAGACTTTTTACAACAAGTAATTATCGATATTAACATTAGAACAAAATATTCGATTCAACTCCTACCATCAGTTCCACTATTTTACAAGAAGTTTTGTTTCCTTTTGGATTTGCTGTGTTGGGATGAAGTAAAAAGATATGAAGATGTAAAATTTTAATTGGCCATGAAGTACAAACGAGTAAAAGGAAGATGAAGGCGTTGTGATTTTAATTGGGCCAAATAGGCTAAATGGGGTTGTTATATTTTAGACTTTTAGTTGTTAACTTTACATAAATCTCCCCCTTCTTACCCACTCGTAGAGTAGAGATATTTGAAAGTTGGGCAATTGTTTATTATGTTAATACTCCAGATATTTGTATTAGGCCTTGATCTGAACTGGATCTATTGACTTACAACATTAAAATCAATCTAGACCCAATTGTATCACAAAGCCCATACAATGATATCATTTCATATGCTAATTAGACTCCATTCATTCATATGTTTTATTCCTTGCTAGTTGTTGTATAATTACATAAACATGATTTAAGTTTCGGCCCAATTTTTTAATTTATATATAAGTTTTAATCTGTTATATGCAAAATAAATAAATAAATAACTACGGAGCAAATTTCATTTCAAATAGTAAGTCAAATTCCGATCATTGTATATTGGGTAAATCAACTAGTCCATCAACTATTTATAATGGATGGGATCTTTGTGTACGATGTCATTGATTGCGTCTTTAGAAAAATGAAATAAGGTTTAATGATTTTTCAAATTTTTAATAATCGCAGTTAATATTCAAACCGTATAATGTATATTATTGACAAAAACAGAAATTAAAAATATCAAGTATAAACCAATTTATTCTTCTAATAATTTTGCATTAGTTGAACGATAATATAGCGTAAATTAGTATTTTTAGGGTTAAATTCCAAACTACAACATTACAAAAGCATAGACAAAGATAGTATATCTTATCATGATTAGTATACATTTCGGTGCAAAAACATAACCTAACATAACTAACTCACTCTGGTTTAGTAGTAAAAAAAGTTGCACAAGTGAGATTTTCCGCCTTGGATTCGATGCAACTGATCATCCAATTTGCAGTTAAATGTGCGAAAATAAAACAGGGTATAAGAGAAATTATGGAACGCAGACCCAAAACCTCCAGATTTCAATAAAAAACATAACCTAACATTCCAATAAAAGAACTATGTACACAACAACTAAAACATATCAATAAAAAACCTCACCCCAAAAATTAAAAATACGACCCATAAGATAATGTTGTGCAATCACTCACATGTTCCACTAGCTGTTTCTGTCTCTTAGTGTGTGATCAATGTATGGTGGTGTCCTTTTCATACAAAGTCATCGGGGGATTTTGTGCAATTACAGTCCTCAGATTCTCTGTGATCTCTCTTTTTTAAGTTAAACATTTCGTACCAATCACTTTTTATAACTCCTATTTACACTATACCACTTTCACATGCCCAAACATATGCACCCACTAATTATTTTTCTTCTTCTCTTCTTTTTATTCATATCCGCCAATCTATTAACTTCTCCCTTTCTTTTATTTTATTTTTTTGACCCGAGATTTCATCTGATTATGTTGGTTTTGTAACGTACTTTGTCTTTAATTACTTAACAAAAAAGAGAGTGAGATAAGAGTAATAATGAGGCGTAGACTGGGGTGCTGTGAGGTATGGAGAATAAGTGGGGCCCACTCGCTTCAAAATCCACCGTACATCAGAAAGATTCCCATATCAGATACGTGGGTCCTACAGTTTTTCCCCAAACCGACAATCCTCACCGTTAATTAGTTTTGTATAATCGAGTTATTTTCTAAATCTGCGTTTCACCGAATTGTTACCCATCGGCTCGGCCCATTAGAGCGTTCGAATTTTCCGGTAAATGATAGGGTTTCTTTCATCTTACTGTTTGGTGTTAGCCTTTTAGCTTCCTTTTTGACCACTCATTCGCAGATAAGAAGATTTTTTTTTCATATCCGCTCTTTTGACAGAAGACGTAACAAGCAAATCAAGAATCTGTTGATTTATTTTACTAAAACATTTTTTTTATAAATATAGTTACCATGTTATTACGATTTTCCCCATTTTTAGGTTTTCAGTAGTTTTTTTTTGTTTGATCAAATGTTTTAAATACAGCCGAGATGAATTACACCGTTAATGATACGCAGTGGACGTTCATTATGTTATGCTTTTATGGATGCAATGTGACATTGATAGTCCTAACGTGATTAGACGATTCTTGCAATATCTCATATGTTTGTCGAGAAAACGTGTTTGGCATGGTTAAAACGAATGTACTCTACTCTCCATTAAAAAAAAAGTGTGTAATACTGTGTCTAATGTTATGCATGCTATGAGCATTATTATTAGTGGATTAAAAGTCTGAAAACTAAGACGACTCTTCGAGAAATTACATATCCATCGAGACTTCTGGAAGTAGGTGTGGTGGTGAGACTGCGGCCTTTAGAAACTGATCTCTTCATGGGTTGGAGTGTTGTGGCATGCCCATGTCGTGTATCTTGGAAATATACCGAGTACGATTTTGTTTGTCGTAATGTTTTTAGTACCGTGATCTGGTAAGCAATCGGCAAATCATGGTCTATTGAAAATTACTCAAGATAAACTATCATTAATTAAGAAAATAAAATGATTTATAATAGTTTTCTCTTTGCCGATATGTTTTTTTTCTTACATATTCTTTTTTATAAAAATACTTTTATTATCAACAATATTTTCCCATGTAGATGTTTTATTATATACTTTAATATTTCAAGGTCATTTCCTGGCTAAATACTATTTTAAGATATTTTTCTAGAGAAATACTATTTATAGATGCCGCTGGACCACTGGTCATAGATTCTGAATGGTATTAAATCTTAGTTTTTTACCAAGGGGGAAGCGAATGTGTAAACAATATACCTTAAAGAGAGTCAGTGAAGAGTTATTCTTTGTTGAAGTAAGAAAATAGTCGGCAAATCTTTTAACTTCAAGGGAATAATGTTATTAACCAAATATAGAGTTGGGTTTAAACTTGGGAGTTAGCAAACAAAATATAAGAAAATACTACTTTGCAGCGGACCATAATTTAAGGGTTTGGTCAGTCATGTTTGAGGCCAATCTCTCTCTCTTCTATAGGGCTAAGTAACAACACCTACTGAGTAATAACTAATAAGTGCTCAACCATCACCATATATAGTTGAATATATTGGGTGTATGTAAATATAAGAAATTCCTTTAACCACTGAATTCCGTTGACGATGAAAGATGACTTCAACGTTATTCTTTTCTTGGGGTGGGTTCAACTAATTTTACATCTTTTAGCATTTACAAAACTTCATCAGCACAAAACAAAAAGTAGTAAGTGATCCTTAGTTCTGAAACACACAGTGTAGAAACATATAATGCATAGTTTTGTTAAAAACAATTACAGCCAACAATTTTAAACCTAAATAAGATTTGAACTCTATTGATACACAACAACACTAATACAAACCACTAGTATAAGAAATATACTTAAAACCATGTTTTAATTAGGAAGAAATTTTAAAGAAATCCAATTAAATTGAGTAAAATAAATTATAGTTTTAACTAATTAGAATTAACGTTTTTTTTTTTATATGCAGCGGTTGGAAGAATTTGTCAGCAATTCGATAAACACGATCGAAACTAACTGCTGGATCACGAGAATAATAAAATCCTAAACTTATAACTTAAAAAAAAAAACAAAAGAGTGAAAGTTCACTTCTAGCCATGAAATTTCACGGTGGTGAAGGGCACAAACGACCTCGGAAAATAAAAAATCACAATTATGCCCAAACACATGACATTAAATTGCGTAATTTTGTTTAACTTTTGCCGGTCATTCGATGGGAAGAGGAAAAATGTTTAGCCGTTGAGAAAACCGGAAGCAGCCGGTGAATGGACATTACCATGTGAACATCACTGACACTAGACCGTATTGGGTCTTGAGCCATCTCTACTTCGAACTCCTCACTTTGACTCTTACAAGTCTTACTCTTCTTTTAACTCACTTTTTCATTTTACTAATTTAAACACCTTCACTAATTTCTTCTTCTGTCTCTTTAAATACTCCTTTTTCCTAAATGATTATATTTCTAATATTTTCATAAATTTTAAAAATCACTTTAAAATTACAATTTTAATCTTCTAATAACTATTTTTATTATTAATTTTACGTAAAACTAAACATTAAAATATGAAATATTGATAAAAATAAAAAAATTTAAATAAAAGTATAATAGAAAATATAAAGGTAATTATGCATAAAATATAAAAAAATAAAATCATTTTAAAACAAAATTTTCTTCTAGAAATATGATCATTTAAGAACAGAAAAAGTATATATATATATATATGTTCTACACCCTAAGAGCCTAACAGGTGCTTAAGTCATTAATCTGATTATATTATACAGTCTCTATTTATATTTAATCTTTGTGGTGCATTTTTAATATTCTTGCAATTGAATTACCAACATGTGATTTTTAGTCTGGTCTTTGTAAATCCACACAAAAGACTAAACAAGAATAATTAATTTAAAGGCTTGACCGTAACTCTAGTTGACCATTTTTCAATATTTTTTGCCCAATTTTTAATACCGTTTAATTGTTATTAAGAAACTAGCTACCGTATCTCAGATATATCAACATAATATAATATTTCCAAGTGATTCCCCCCCCCCCCACCAAATTTTACGTGCAGGCAAAGAATAACTGTTAATTTTCTTTATTTATACATAATAAATACTTATTTTATCGTAGTGCAGAACTACACATTTTTATAAATAAATTCTATACCTCATAATGAATGGCTGAAAAGGCAGGGAGTGGGGTGAGTAAATAATAAAACATAAACAAAAAATGCAAGATATTTGATAGGACTTGGGTGAAGTGAACTCTGACCTGTTTTTGTTTAGTTAAATAAATGTTATCCTATCTTTCACGTGCTGCTACCAGAAACATGTTTGGGCTCGACAATGACAATTTCAATTCATATACATGTAGCAAAATGTATATGATCAAACCCGGGCGAAGCCATATGTATTTTGAATTTATTATATATATAAAAAGAAGTATATGAAAATATTCTATATATTTTCATACAAATATATTTTTACAAGAAAAACAAACATAAAAAAAAAATGAAAGGATTGATATCACCCATTAAAAGTCCACTCACTAAGCCCAACCAATAATATTGCATTATAAGGACAAGTCTTTTCCGATGAGCTTTTTTTTGGGATCATATGATAATTGATAATGTGTGACCTATACATTAATTTACATAAATAATGCATCTTAAATAGAAAGATCAAAATTATGTTTTGTTAAGAGAAAAAAACACTGTTGCAACATTGTGGCCTCTCATTTAAGCATTATCTATATCTCCATATTGACCACCAAAAAATCTCACTGCCTCACAATAACACATTATGTTTTTTTTTTTTTCCTTAGCTGTTTTCTAGTATTTAATTTTTTTCCTTCAGTCCGTGACCCTTTCGTGTCCTATGGCTTTTATTCCTTCAGTTCTCGTAAGTCTTATATATACACCTGGCCTGTTTGAAGTATCCCACATTACTTACACACATGCTTGCATACTTGAAGTCCACGATTAATACGAAATTAGGATGCACGTTAACGAGTAATAATGGAGTACATGAATGCAGAAATTGGAGTCCGTCTATGTTCCAACTTCCAAGTGATATAATCTCAATTCAATAAGAGCAATTTGCTCGTGTTAGTAGAATAATAAAGGCGGTAGAGACTTTGAATATCAACGTGAATGGATGAGACCAGAGATGTCAAACGAGTTGGTACGCTTCCGTTTGGGCCTATCCGCAACGAGCAATATTTATTTTTGGATTGCAACAGACCGGTTTGCTAGATCCGCGGATGAGAAAGTTATATCCAGCTCCGTTCCGCTAAGCTCAGTGGTTTACCGGACTGGTTCACATGCATAGTTTTAATATTTTTAAATTATTAAAAATTAATTTATTTTTAAAAAATAAAATTTAAAAATTAAAATTTAAAATAACTTTAAAAACCTTTTCTTGTAAATATTATAATTTTTATATATTAAATTTTTTTATTTTATCATAAATTTTACATATTATATTATCATAACTATATAAAATTATTTATTTTTATTAAATATTTGTAATCTACGGACATGCTAAAATCCGCAATCCGTTTTGGTTTGTTCGCGAAACTCGCCTTTAAAAAAATCTAATATTTTATGTCTATATCCGTCTTATGACGGGCCGGACTGAGATATGTCCGCGGACTTAGGTCCGTTTTGATATCTTTAGATGAGACTGACATAGATCTAGCTTGTACAAACTATATATATAATACAATTTTCTTTATACTTTCTATTTATATTCAGTTCACATTTCTTCTGTTTTGTGTTTTTTTTTTCTATATAAATTTGGTTCATGATTTACATGCTAAATATGTAGTCTACAAACGGTTTAAGAATCTTAAAAATGAATACGCAAAAATAGTTTAACCATAAAGTGGTAGTTCTCTAACCATTATTTTGTTTGTCGAATGAAACAGCTATTTTAATTTAGCTGGACACATTTTTGTTTTCTACTACATAAAATTTTCGGTCCAGCGTATGCAGATTTTTTTTTTAATGTGTATACTATTATATGTTTTTTGTTAGAGTAAACAAAACAAACTCCAAATTTTGGCCAAATATATATATTTGAGACACGAAACCATAAATTCTCTTACCTATATGGCTATACTATGGACCAGACTTTCAAAATAATAATATACGTCAGGTTTATGTCATAGGTTTTCCTTCCTCTATTTGGATATATATTTTTTATACAACATATTTATTATGTTTTAGTGATATGACTTTTATTCTCTTCTTGTTGTTGTTTCCTTGAACAAATGAATACTAGCCGTTATAATTTGTGTATGGTTTTTTTTGTTTGCCGTTAGAATTCATTTTTCCCGCTATTTATTTGCTCTATATGATTTGTGAATCCATGTTAAGCGAAAACTCGTGAATGCATATTCTACTCGGCTTTTAGTGTCAGATTCCGTTTTCATAATAATTAAAGGATACTTAAAGCATTTTTTTTTTAATTTGAGGAGATAGTAGAGAATGAAGAGAAAACGATACAAACACTAAAACTGGTAATTGAAACAGTCAATAATTAAGTACTAAGTACATAAACAAAATAGTTTTAATATAGACTGTGAGAAAGCGTGTGGTACAATTATTGATAGTCAAAAGACTTTTTCGCATACTTGCTTAGTTGTTCGTCAAAGTGGTCTCTGCTTTGCTTCTTATATCAGCTTCACGTGAGCCATTTAATATTCCTCTCTCTCTTTTTCTATATCGGAAAGTCAACAGATTAATAACTTTTATAACGGGAGGATAAATAAGTAAAATCTTTGAAGAGAAAAACAAACACAGAAAGTGGAGAGTACACTAAATTTTAGTTTTTATTTCAGTGAATAATATTTTTTTTTTTGTTAGGTTTTAGACGAAGATATTTGTGATAATGCGTTTACGAAAACAAAGCTATCCGCTGACCATTTTGGGATGGGTAGAGAATATTGACGAATGTGAGTAGATGTCAAGGAGAAGAAGTTAGCTGAGATAAAAGGAAGTTTAAACTTTTGCGCAAATTTATATAAAATAGGACAAAGCGAAAATGTTTCTAAACCTAACCAAATCAAACTTGTACGAGTTTTTATTTCATATCGATGTTCTTTATTTCTGTTAACCATTTATATCCATAAAGTTTTGTGGATCAAATTCAGACCTTTTCTACCTTTAGTTTAAATTAAAATATATACTAAGATACATCAGTATGATTAACTACGTGTTTATTAGAAATAGATACCACGTTTCAGTAAACATACTTAATCGGGGTTTTTTTTTTGTCTATGATCTATCATTCTCCAAATGTCCTGAGATATTATGTGTGTTTAAAAAGTGAATTTTTTGGGGGTATATCTGTGAATGTCCCGATTGATTTGTTGTCAAAAGGATTGAGATCCTTGAATTCCAAATAAGACAGATTTGACTTTTGTTGGTTTGTAATATTCCCTTCTTACATCATCGGAAACACAAACAAGCCTCTCCATGTGCTCGCTTCCTTCTCCAATAATCTCTTTTCGGGGCTCTCAATATTACACACGCTCTTTCTGTTTCTGTCACATCCATCTCTATTTTTTAATGCCTGCAACAAACAAAACTTATTGCATGTCTTTTTGTTTTTTCAAAACCAAATATACATCATATATAAATGGTCTATATTATATTCATATTACACACACACAAAGGATGATCTATATACATGTAAAAAAAGTCGTCTATATTATAATGATCAAATAAAAAAGTGGGTATGTTTTGAGCAGGCATTTTAGAAATGTTTTGAGCACACATTTGTTGTATTGGTACTCGGTGGCGGCAAACTGCTTCCATTTCGTTTATATCAACCTAGCTAGACAACTGCTTAATTGGTTAGACAATTGATTAATCGTATACACATCTAATTAGTTGTAAGGCTAGACTAATACTAACTAATTGATTATACGTATTTTAAACCTTAATTGAGAAAATTGAAGAACAAATATAGATATTTGACATTGGTTTGCAATCCTTTGTCTAGTGATAACATCGCGCATCTTTTGTCGGATAGGTTCTAGCAGGATTGTTCGATGCTTTGAAGATTGGACGACAATGTTTTTTTTTTAGTAGGGAGATGGACCTTTTGGTGGACTCCGCGAATGGAGTTAAAAGAGGACTCTTATCGAGTCCTTAGATAAATAGATATGTATAGAAAAAACAATGATTTGGTAAGAACATGAACTTATGTCATTTGTAAACATTTTGGGGAGTTAATGAAGATCAGTGATTCCATCCGACATCATCATATGATTTTAAGAAACATTGGCGTCGAAACCTCCGCATCTAAATTGTTTTTTTCATGTGTTGTATTTATTCATTTATTTAAAATCACATTCAGCTAAAATGATCGATGTTAAAATGGAAAAAAAAAAATATGAGCTAGACTCTATAATTTTTTTTTTTTTTTTGGTTGTGACAACATTTACGTTAAATTAAGGAATAGGTGAATCGGCTATTGCCCGCATTTCGATTGGTCCGCAGGTTTTCATGGTACGAATAGGGAACATTTGCGTAAATTCATGAAGCTCACTTTTCTTTTCTTTTTTTTCTTCTCTCTGATTGTAATTATGAAGTTATACCAACTTTATAATTACGTGGCCCCCCTCCTTTAGTTTATTTCCAGATTTATTTTCAGATTTAATTTATCTAAGTGTCTTTTATTTATCCTTCACATATGACATGACAATTATGGCATTTTAACGGCGTTAACCAACACATCACGTCATCATTCGTGGTTCGAGCGGTTTCGTAACTGGCGAGCAACCAGGGAGGGAGGAGCCAACGCTGTGGATCCCACGCGTCTCCTCGACACCCGAGCTTCTTTGGTGCCATCTCCTATCGGACGGCTGTGATACAGACGTTAAAGCCTTCAATTATTCAATGATGATGACTTGGCATTATCTTATTGGACGGTTATCTGACTTGATCAGCCTGAGCCAATTTGTTTTTCCTTTCTCTTGTTATCAATTTTTTTTTTGTGGTATAATAGATTTTACAACTTAATTATGTATTAACACGCCTATTCAAAATGATTGTGAAAACTTCAAGTAATTAACTTTACTTTTACGAACTTATTTTAGGATCATATTGTGTTTACAGCTTAGTTTCCATGGATATGAATGAAAAGTGCTTATTGCCCACATATTAAAAAAAAAAAGAAACCTAGAGGAATTGTGTTTGTTTTCGTTGAAATATCTTAATTAAATTACCAATGAATTGTTTCTTAAACATCTTATTAAATAAACATTTTTATTGTGGTATGTGAACACTTGAAATTAACTCTTTCGCTTTGAAATGAAATAATATGAAGGGACAAAAGAAAACTATGGGGCCCACAGATAAAACAGGGGAAACAAGATAGGTTGATTTGTCAAAGATAGATTTTACGCGGTACCTCAGTTTCACGGAGTAGTAAAACTGGTAAATATCCGTGAGGATAGCTTTGGAGCAACAAGCAAAGAAAGGATGAACAAGTGTCGGACCTCGAGCAGCCTGTTCACAGTCTTTAACTTGTCATTTCATTTCACCACTTTTTTTTTTTTGGTCCATTATAAATTTGTTTTCCGGTTCTAGAGAATACAACTGCGGTCGTGTATATAAAGGATTTTTTGGAAAATACAATAAAATAACATTAAAAAGCAGAGTACGTATGAAAGAAGCAAAATCAGGACGAATCCAAAGCGCTTCTTAAATAAGTTTTGTGCGTTATCTGTTATGTCATGAAAAAAGCATAAGAAGAAGAAGAAGGAAAAGAAACGTGTCCTGAGAGTATGTGACGCACAAATATTTATAACGTATGGTATGGGTCCCATTC
Source organism: Cardamine occulta (assembly GCA_028015245.1). Taxonomy (NCBI): domain Eukaryota; kingdom Viridiplantae; phylum Streptophyta; class Magnoliopsida; order Brassicales; family Brassicaceae; genus Cardamine; species Cardamine occulta. The sequence continues at coordinate 12,938,950 of CM051383.1, forward strand.
ATCCTTCATCATCATCATGATCATTCATTAATCTATGATGATGATGGATGGTCATGTCATCTGGTGTTTTTCATTCGCAAGTCATAAGCTATGACTTGGTAAGAGATTAAACCTAATCACATACTAGCTAGCTTAAGTAGACTAATCAACGTTAAAGTTTCCAAACGCTAGACTGCGGCCAATGTTAAAAATTCCCATTTGCATTGCAATACTATAATATAGTATCGATGAACCATATTGATCGATCGCAGTATATAGTATATACTAAATAATGATGTAAATATGAGGGGGGCCAAAAATGGCTAAATATAGGGTAAGTATATTACTTAACAAATAGTCTTGAAAAGCAAATGTTGCCATCCTCACAAATCAGAGTTTCTTATTGTCTCCTTTATTTTTTAAATTTTATTTAAATACGGCTGATCTGTTTGCTTTTTGTCTTTGTAACCTTTTTCCTTTTAGAAATCTATTCAAACCTAATAATAAAAGTGAAAAATTAAAGCCAAAACCAAATGGACAAAATGATCTAAAATAATAGTGGGTGGGACACAAGTCCAATTCCATTACTCCATTATTTTTGCCCAGTTTGAAAAAGATACATAAATGATTAATTGTTGTATTTTTTTCAAAAAATAAAAAAGAGTTTATTGAATCAAGAGCAGTGTCAATATCACTAGGTAATCGCAGTTGGATTTTAGTTTCTGAAGGGTTTGGTATCTCGTATCTACTACCAAACTTGTCCATCCCAGTTGCGTATATTCTTTATAATATTATTATAATAATATAGTAAGAAATACAATAAACAAATACCATGAGTCAGAAAAAAAACTTTATATAAATGAAAACTCATTCCATTATGGCTTTAGTTTTATTTTATTTTAATCTGGAACATATAAACAACATATGAACACTAGGATCTCATTAAGAAAGTAAGAACCTAGAGAAAAAAAACAAGCACTGAATATAAAATATTCTTTTGATTTTATATGTTATGATTCTATAAATTACTTAAGAACTATCACAAATAAAATTAAAAAAAACCCTAATATTATTTAGGATTCGATCCGTTGGGAGGAAAAAAAAGAAGAAGGATTCTAAGAACCCCCAATAATTATGAAAAAAAAAAACCATTTCCATGTATAATCACAGACCGGACACAAACTATGGAAAGTTTTTGTTGAGTTGCTCACATAATATTGCAGCTTGATGTGTTCTCATCATTGAAGTAATCAGAATACTGATCACCACCATTTTGTTGGTGATACGGGTATGGATATGGATACGGGTATGGATGTTGTTGGTGAGGTTGTGGTGGCATGTAGTTCACAGCTGGTGGTGGTCGAGCGTACATCATCGGCTGGAACCGTTCGTTCCCCATGGCTCGTTGTTGGTTCATAACAGCCGCTAAGTATTGTTGTTGTTGCTGTTGTTGCTGTTGTTGTTGTAAGTAGGGATTTCCCGGCATTGAGTCTTGGCCACCTCCACCGTTGCTAGGGCCTTGGCCTTGGAAATATCCTGGTGGTGCTCCTCCGGATGGGCCGCCGCCGCCACCACCGCCTGGACCCATTGCCGGTAATCCTTGAACCGCCTGCATATTATTATTACCCATTGGACCAGGACCAGGACCACCACCCATTTGTGGTAGATTACTCATTGGACCACCCATTTGCATATTCATGGTCGGAGGTCCTCCACCTCCGCCGCCACCACCACCTCCCATTGCACGGAAACCCGGTGGTAGTCCTCCACTCATTGGCCCTCCTCCTCCACCTCCACCTCCACCACCACCTCCTTTATTACCGTTAGGAGCACCACCGCCTCCGCCATTTTTCCCATCTAACGGATGTCCACCACCACCACCACCTTTACCACCGTTCTTCCCTCCACCTTGGTTTTGATTTACCATATTCCCACCACCACCACCTCCACCGGGACCTCCCTTCTTACCACCGCCGCCGCCCATTTGAATAGGAAAAGGAACCCCTTTCCCTTCAATTTTACCACCGGCGGGTCCAGGACCACCGCCACCGCCGTTTTTGTGAGCGTTTAACATTTGCTGAGCGTTAGGCATCATCATGTTAGGCATCATGTTATTAGGCATCATCATGTTACCACCACCACCACCACCCATCATAGGAGGCTTCATCTTGTTAGGCGGAGGTTGGTGGTCGTCAAAGTCATCATCTTCCAAATCATCATCAAACTCGTCGTCATCATCAAACTCATCATCGAATTCGTCATCACTGAAATCACCATCGTCCTCATCATCATCAGGAACATTAAACTTGACAGCCTTCTGATTAGGCATCATCTGAGGATTCTTGTTCATAGGAAGAGAGCCAGGAACTGGACCACCCTTTAACTGAGGAGGAAGCTTCAGGTCTTGAAACCCTTTCATCTGCTGAAGCTGTTGAAGTTGTTGAAGCTGCTGAGGATTCAACTGCTGCAACTGTTGTGGAGTTAACTGTGGAAGAACCATCTTTGGTGGCCCACCACCACCGCCACCACCACCACCTCCACCTCCACCTCCACCTCCACCTCCACCTCCACCGCCACCGCCACCGCCACCGCCACCGTTCTTTGGGGCTTTGTTATTGGCTCCACCGCCACCTCCTTTGGCGCCGTGGTCAATTTGCATGGCTTTGAACTGATTGACCAAGTTGGGTTGGTTTTGATTGTTGTTATTTCCTTTTGGAGCTCCCCAGAGCTCAGCATGTTTACCAGATTTCAAGAGCTTCTTGATTAGAACAGAAGGGTCTACGTTTCCAGATACAGTCACTTTCCCTTGCTCTGCATCTATCTTTGTCGTGAAAACACCTAAGCATCATAGACTTTAGTCGTTAGTCAAATCTGAAAAATATATAATTTTCAAAGTCAAAATTTGGAGATGGACAGATTTTGTTTTTCTTGTTTTTTACCTTCAATTTTCTGCAAGATTTTCTTCACTTTCTGCTTACAACCATCACAGTGAATGTTCACTTTAAGAACACAAGTCTACAACACAACAACAACAAAAAACAGAGTAAATTCTCATATTACTGTAATAATTAATATAAACATAAAGAAAAACATGAAAACAGGAAAAAAAAGTATTTGAGCAAACCTGGATCTTCATAAACTCTTCTTTACTCATTTTTTCTTGAATTGGTAACGAAATTCAAATCTATCTCACTGGATCTGAGACAAGTCCTCTGGTTCTTGAAAGATTAATCTGCATAATCAAAAACCAAGAAAAATGTTAATAAATGAATATATTAAGAAGACAGAAGCAAACATCACTGTGCAAACACATCATACATTATCTGAGAAAACAGAAGCAATAGCTTGAGAGAAAAAGAAGTATTGTGTTTGTTTATTGGGTATTTTCCATGGAAGAGAAATATGCAGAGAGAAGGAAGTTTAGAAACACAGAAGGCAAATCAGAGACTTACTTGAATGAAGCAAAAAAGAAGAAGAAGAAGAGAGTTTCAGAGTTTACAGTAAGTTTGGTGAACATTAAAGTCTCTCTACTTCATCTATTTCAGAATGAGAGGGGAGGGAGAGAGAGAGAGCATTAAAGAGAGATGATGATGCAAAGTTGCAACTTCCGTTATCTTTTTTAAGATGGGCTTTAATTTATTAGCAGAAATGGAGTGACTGTAGTACTCTTTTTTTTTGGCTAATACTCCCTCGTTTTTTATTCATCATATTTCTAGATTTTCACACATATTAAAAAAAAACATTAAAAATACATCATTTTTTTTTTGAAACAAATTATAAATACATTAAAAACTTTAAAAATATGATCTTTTTGAAACAATTGTTTTTCTAGAAATAGTATATATTTTAGTATAGTCCTCTTTATTTTTTTTGACATAATTATAATTTAATGGTAAGATGTGAAAAGTAATTGTCAAAACTAGATTAGGAGTATGTGTCATTAAAGAAAAAAGAAACTAGTTTAGAGTATTTATGGCATCGCCGTTTTTAATATTGTAGTAAAACCATATATAAATATATAATTCTATATTTATAAAATACAAAATAATTGATTTTCCAGTAACGTATAGTATCGGAAATTCTTTAATTTCAAAAACTTAAAATATAGTTTATTATTTTGTTTGGTTCAGTGTTAGATTTGAATACATTCACTTTCTTTTTGAATTAATTAACTGAATGAAACGTATTCAGTGTGAAAATAAACTGAAACTTTCAAACAAAAACGAAAGAAATAAAATAAACTAACACGTACTAAAGACCACTATGTGAATATTCATAAAATCCCCTATACATTTTATATTTTATAAGGATGTGCTTTTGTTTTTTTTAATCTACTTCTTATCAGAATTGTTTGGTCGGCTTATGTGGCTCGGCTTTGGCCTCAACTAAACAAACAATTGTTTTATGGAAATTAATTAAAGTTAATATAGTTCTTAATTTCGACAAAGAACCGGTTAATTTAACGTTACTAGTATATGTGATGAAAAACGTGAGGTTGTTCTCTCTTTATTCTTTCCGTATAAACCGGTCCTAGGAATTTTGCTACATTAAATTTAGGAATGAGCTTTCATTCTTTCACAATAAAGTAAATTTGAAACTATAAATTTGATTAGATCTAGTAATACTTAAGGTACCTTTTATAATAATGAAAATCTTTGTTTTTGTTGTCTATTAGTATATTATCATTTAAAATTAAATAAATACTGATACTAAATGTTGTAGATAAAAAAGTGCAACCTACAAGAGATTTACTTTTAAATCAAACAACCAAAATTATACTTTAATATAATATATAGTTTTAACATGGTTTGTGTAATCAAATAAAACTAAAACAAGTTATAACAAATAAAAATGGAACAAGTTATTTGCTAGATCTTTATTGCGGTTAAGGGAAAATAAGAATCAATAGTGGCTGCAAGCGGTTCATATTCCTATCAAAAGCTAACATTTAATATGAAATAATAATCAAGAAATTTAGCCTTTTGGTCATTTTATTTGGCTTCAATCCGGATTACAATTTGGCAAGTGTTTGATAATTAGTACATGGCCTTTATATACATGGTCTTTTCAGACAGGCTCAAAACATGGAGTGTTATACGGAAAAGAGCAGAGAAAAAATGAATAAAGTAAAAAAAAAAAACCTAAGAGTTTCTATCTTTCTGGTTTGATTTATATGATTGTATACCCAATCATGATTAATTTAATTCTACGATTCATATAACTATTGACCATATCGTTTCACGTATACTCTTAATAATTTGTCACAATTATATCATTCCGCGCATGGCTCAGTTTTGCAATCATTAATGTTGTTTTTTTGTTTTTTTTGTTTTAGGTCACCACGGATCAGGGTTTACTAATACTACTAGTAACTAATTATGCATTTACTATATCTAATCCGCATCCATAATTGGAGCCTTGGAGGGCACTCTCCTGTTTATCCAGTTTTGTTTTTCTTTTTCTCTAACATAATCTAATATCTTAACAACGATTCAGGAACAAACAATCAATATTTAGTGATCTAATTAATAACATACAAAACTAACAATACAATATCAAGTAGGACATATGATAGTTTTCCAGACGGAGTTCTCTACAATTTTTGGTCTATCATTCAATAACGTTACTACATCAAGTTATCCATATTAAACTTTTTTCAATAGAGAATCTTTTTTTCGAGGAACTAACAAAATAAACATTGAAAACTAATTTGATACAAGAAATTTAGTATATGATTTAAAAAAAGAAGAAGTTACCGCAAGATTTAAAAATCTACCAACTTAAGCTCACAAGTTATTGTATCAAAATATCCATGCCTTTTTTTATTACTTTTTGTCGAAAATTACTTCAATAATTGAATGATATATAAATCTAGTAAAAGTTAAAACTGAAACAGTGGGACCAACTAGATGAAAAATGATGCGTTAAGCGAAATTTGGGCATGAGAATATGATTTTTAAATTAAAATTTGTTTGTCTTAACGGAAAAAGGAGATTAACCTAAATTAATACTTACTAATAACTTAAAAAAAAAAACAGAAAACGAAAAGAAAGAAGAAGAAAAAAAGGTGGGGTTGGGTAAATGATGAAAGCCTCACCCTTACGAGTGAACATAATCACGTTTTCGGCCGCATCAGTTTATCTCGAAGTTAAATATTTATTTAGTCAATTAAACATTTATTTTCTCTAAGTTTAGACACTTTTCTTCTACGCATTTATCATTATTGTCCTTTGTCTCAAAAGCCTAAATATATAAAACATGGCATGAAACACTCTTTTCCCTTATTTTAGTTTTCCTTTTGGCTTTTAATAATTAAAATAATACTATAGTTATTCTCTTTTCTTCCTTTAAAGATTTAACTGTTACGAAAAATGAAAATTCACTGGTGTGCCTGTTAAATTAATAAAGAGAAAGAAAAAGACATTTCGCACACACTTGCATACAAAAAACCTCACAGCATTCAACAACTCCATATCAAAAATGTAATACTACATTGTGAATTTTTGTGTTGTATATTCCATACAAACTATTAAGTAGACAACGTTAATGCACCATCTGGTAACATTCTGCAACTTAAATCAATATAATGCATTGTACATGAAATTGATCATAAGCCCTAATTTTGTTAGTTGGTGCATTAACACTGTCTACTTAATATTTTTTATGCAATATACACATAAATGTTTATATATAGAGAAGTTAATATATAAACATCAGGGGTTTTCAAGCAAAAAATACAGTAAATAACAATACACATAGTATATATATATATATATACATCAGGGGTTTTCAAGCAAAAAATACAGTAAAAAATCGTTAGTCGTATGATACTCATGATAAAGTTTTACGATGGCTAGCTGGGGAATTATTTGATTTAATCGTGCTGCATTATTGAATTATTTGAAGTTTTCTTGGGCCCATATACCGTATATGCTTGCAAATTGGTGTTCAAGGATCAAACTATTTTATCTTGTAATTATAAATCAATTCTACAAGACCACTACAGAAGTCACATAATATTTCTAAAATTAAGTCTTTATATATATATATACAGTGAAGTTCTGAAATTTCGTTTTGTACATTTCTTATTACTGAGAATTAAAAAGACTTTGATCTAAAAAAAATCTTAAAACTTGAACTCGACAACATTAAAACAACTTATTTTTCATCAGCTAAACTAGCAACATTCGAATAAATTTTGGATTTAATGCGATAAAACTTGTAGCTGAGTATTTGCCGAAAATGATACAGTTGAGTCACATGAGTCTTCAAATGTTCACATGGGGCCATCTTCTTCTTATTGACAAAATAACATTAATTGGAGTTTTTGTCCATATGCTCTCCTCTTGTTTTACCATCTTTTCCTTTGGATTCGTTTTTTCTTTTTCTTTCCCTGCTCTTAAACGAAGCGTTACGTCTCGGGCTTGCATTGTCATATTTTAGCGTGGGAAAAAATTACTTATCCATATTTAATTAGTTGAATGTTGACAGTTTGAATCATGTAATAAGTGATAATATCTTTGACGGTGGTACTAGATTCCTATTAGTTTTAATAACCAATTTATCCATGTAGCATATCTATACTAAATTTTTCTATACACTAATACAAGGAATCCAATATATATATAGAGTTGTTTAACAAAGGCCATCAAATGAATCGCTCCTTTTTATATAACAATAACATAAAACCCTAAAGATTTAGATATCTACTAAATCTCCAAGTATATCTACAAAAAATTTCATTTCATTTTTTTTTTCTTCCACGTCACATTTTATATATGTTGTTGTGTTGAGCTGTGTCAATTCTGTTCCAATAATTGTCCAACGCTTTTAGTCATTCAATCATCGTTATCTTCATATCGAGCTTAATCTCAACCAACTACTTTTACAAAACTTATATATATCGCTTGGATATTTAATTGCTATATATTATTCCATTGAGCAACCTCATCAAACTTTTCTAGCTAGTGGCTTATGTAATACACTTGTGGAGTTAGTTAAAACTTGAACTTCTTGTAGAACCAAATCCATTGTAAAGTCAAATCTGAGAAAAGAAGGTTGGACTAAAATAGATTTATAGGAAATTGAAAAATATTTTGATACATTGACATATATGTAGACAGGTGATAAATGAGGTTCGGTTAGGAATCTTGATTAAACATCATGGTATGACTAGAAAACATTGTCACAGGAAAAAAGGGAAAACTTTCACTTAAATTAAATATATATTCCAATAAGATATAGACAATCATACATAGACTCTATAGTTTCGTTGTTCAAATTTCCAAATTGTCTATTTGCGTTTTTACATTATTATGTTTATATTCTAATAAAAAAATACAAAATTGATTAGTTTTTCTAGTCGATTTGTTTTTAATAATTGTAAACGCAAACACGTAGCACATGCATGCACTCTTTACGTTTGTATTTACAATTTTTTTGATAAGAGTTTCAAAGAATAATATTAAGAAACAATTTTCGAATTTCCTATCAAAGAAATATGATGTCCAGAGACTAGACATGATACCACCTGGAATCAGTATCTATATGGTAAAATAATTTAGCTTGTCAAGAGGGTCACTTCACTACTATCAAATGAAGACATTTCTTCTATATCTTCCTCAATTCAAAAGTTTGTTTTGAACATTCTGTCAAAAAGAAAGAACTCAGCTTCTCTTTTTTTTTTTTTTTTTTTCTTTTCTCTCAGGCTTAACTTCAATAGGAAACATTCTCCATCTCCAACCAGCTTTTCCTTTTCTTTTAGCCTTTTTTACAGACAAAAAGCAAAAAGGAGAGGAAAAAAAAAACGTTACTTCTTTGAATGTTCTTCACCAACTTCAGTTCCATCTCTCTTTAATTTTTTTCTTTTGAATCTTTGTAATTGTCAAGGTACCGATTAATGTCATCTACACAAACTTTTACTTTATAGTAAAGAAAGCCAAATGAGGCACACATTGAGCTATCTAAACTCCTGCAGATATGTCCTGTCCGAACACAGTATTGTGGTTACTAGGATGTTCGGTTTCTAGGTTATAACTCAAAATCTATTACCGATAAAAAAAACATATGGTTGCAAACCAAAAAAAGTATTGAATAAGAGATTAATGAGTGTTTCAAAGAGAAAGATATTGTTTTCAAATTTCCGAAACTAAGACCAACAAATCTGTACAGAGTATATGACATGAGAAAACACATCTGTATAAGAAAAGGGAAAAAGAATTCGATTTGAGGTTTTTGAACAAAAAAGAGGAAGAAAGAACCAAACTTTGGTGTATAGGTGAAGGGAATAAACCTATTTTTTTCAGAGTTGTTCATCACTACTTTCCACTTTAATCACTATAAGCTCCTTAATAGGTTCTCGACAAATGGGACATTTGCTTGACTGAAACCTCAACTCTTTTGCGCAGTCACTGCACAAACACTGCAAAAGGCAACACAACACGATTTAGTCTTAAGGAAAATTCAACCAAAAAGTTGTTTTCTTGTGAAAGATTTGTTATAGATTGGTATTAGAGACAATTAACAACAATGCGAAGCAAGTCCAAAATGACAGAATTTGTATGTTCATTTTCTAAGTTTACTGAGTAAATGTAAATGAAAACTAGTGATTAGAAGAAAGCAAAAAGAGAATTGATAAAAGCTTTTACGTACCAAATGTCTGCAAGGCATGATGGCTGTGTCCTTAGGTTCAGTCAAGCATATGACACATTCTTTGTCACTGTTATCTTCTAAATCCGATGAAGCACTACCTTGTGTGGTCGAGTTATCGATTCCATACAACTCATGTAGTTCATATCGAGCTCCTTCAAATAACAGGATCTGCTTCATGACTTTGACTTTGTAAGATCCATCGCCAGTCTTTTCCAAACCCGCTTGTGTGATTTGCTGATGAACTAATGGTTCCTCTGAATCCGAGGTTGGTGAGATTACAGTCTCGGCTGTTATTACAAGTGGATACACCTCTTCTGGTGATGGTTTCGATAGGTCATCCAATGAAAAGAAGCCAAGGTCGGTTCCTGTCCCTGGAGGTTGTAGAAACTTCTGCGCAGTTCCTTTCTGGAAAGGGACTTTGGTTGGTGGGAAAGCTTCTGGTAAATGCGGGACGATTGTACAGTTTTTTTCCTCCTCCTTTGCAAAAAATGTGATGGTGAAACTGAAAAATGAGACAAGGAACATAATGACACTCTTTTGTTAGATAACCTTTATAAACAAAGCATACAAGTAACCTCAAAGTTTTAGCATTTTGGTTTCAGGATCAAAGCCTTAAGCTCGCTATGCCACACACAAGTTATAATAAGATTGATTCAGTAGCTACTACTAGCTTATTGTTAAGACTATGTGTTCCATGCAAAATGTTTCGTGAACATCGCAACTGTGAATCTTTAAGAACTACAACTCTTAAATGTGAAGGAGCGTTTTCACCATCACTTGTACAGAGATTCATTAAGTATCCCTGGTGCAATATCTCCATCACTTATGAAACCAAAGCCTTGAATTGCTTGGTTTCTTAGCCAAATATTAAATGTAATCACATACTCATCAGCTATATCATATAAAATTTGAACCTTTTTCCAAAATTGTGGTTCTATATAATTTAGAACTGAATCAATGAGTAAAATGATCTTCCTTTTTGAAAGTGCCCACGCTAATTAATCAGCCAACCTAGTCTCAATTTTGGTTCTAGTATCTAAAAATTAATATTTAAACTCCAGTAATCAAAAGCAAACAAGGGTTCTTGAGTTACATCATGTAAAGTTTGAACCTTTTTGATCTAAACTATGAGATTCACATCATAAATCCCCAAATTCCCTCAATTTCGATTGATCAGAACCTAAATTGACCGAAATGAAAAAAAATCCACAAATTCCGGAATAAAAAACAAAGGGTTTTAAAGTGAAGAGATTTATTTAAATACCTGCCATCGAATGAAGCATCAAAGACGAAGGAAACAAGATGATAACCAGGGTGAAGATCGTCTGCTTCGAGTCTCACCGTATCTTTATGCACATTGACATCATTCCTCACCTTCTTCGCGCTTTGATGCTCCACGTAAGGCAGAGACGGTTGCGGAACCGGAGTTGGACGGACAAGAACCGGCCTCATCATTGTATTATTCCACACATTCGGATGATAACCGGAGAAATACGAAGAAGATTGATGCGGGCAGTGATATTGGTTTTGACCGTAATTAATCTGCGGTGGGGGTTGAGACGGTGGTGGAGGAGGAGCAAGAGAGAGGTTTTGGCCGTGCTCGTTGCTGTGTGGTGGTTGAGGCGGCGGTTGTTGTGAGGTAGGATCGGCGTAATAGTAAAGCGGAGGAGGAGGAGGAGGAGGAGGAAGAGTTGGAGGGTGATTGTGGTAGCGATGGTGGTGGCGACGGTCTCGTCGAAGGTTGCTGAAGGAGATCCCCATAGCTTGAAGAAAGGAGGAGACCAAAGAGATGCGAACAGAAGAAGAAGAAGAAGAAGAGAATTGTCTGAGATCAAATACTATCAAAGATTTGTCTTGTTTGAATCTGTATCTATTACATTTCACTTTGCATAGTTAACATATCTAGCTACCAGATTTACTGCCATTTTGTGACAAAATTAATACAGAGTCAACGCGTGTAATTTAGACTAATTTTTGTTTTTTTATCTGCAACAAATGAAAGGGGTGTTATTGGTGTTAGATTTATGTATAATAGTAATAATTATTAGGATCAAAGAATTTAAATTTTTTTTAGAGAGTATTTAAAATATTTGACATATTCTCATCAAAAATTTTTTAGAATATCACACTAACATATAATATTTTGAAAGTTTTTTTAAAAATTTTTATATGAACAAAAAATTTTAAAATCAACCAACCAATAACACTTAACTTTAAAAAACTATATTAATATATATATATATATATATAAGTTTATCAATTTGTAGTTAAAATTTTTATTAATCTAATAACACATGACTTTTAACAATATTTTATAAATATTAAATCAATAATATATAACTTTAGTAAAGTTTTTATAGTTCAAGATTAAATAGCACCAAAATCTTATAAACTTATAACTCTTTAAAAGTCACATAACCAATACATCTCTCAATTATTTTCGTGATCATTTGCAAAAGTTTTGGATTCGGCTTCTCTCAATTTTATTTTTTATATATATAACGGATGTTCTCGAAAAGATTTGACCGTCTAGTGAAAGAGACATGACCATTTTTTTTATTCTGTTCAAATGTTGACAAGTTTATATCACGTTTTCTTCGAAGGGCCATATTTCAAACCTCTATAGAAACAAATCAAATAGTTGAAAAAATCAAATACTGTTCCACAAAACGTCATATGCTATAGAAACAAAAGAAAAGTTGACCATACTCATAAACTGTACATGTCAATGTCTGATTGGGTTAGAAGAACTTTATAAACCAAAACTAATTTTTAGTAGTTTTGAATCTATGTTATTGTACAAAGCAAGAAAACGAAAACTACAGCGTTATATTATATGTGCATTACTCATTTGCCCAAGAACCTATACTTTGTAAGTTAAAGATAAAAAGATTATACAAAGTATTCAGCAACGACTATGGTTTTCTTGGTCCTGACTCCTCTGGTGGTTGTTGACCATCTATCTTTATTAAGAGAGGCTCAGTTAAATCCGCCGGAGTATCACCAGTACTATTCAGCTCCGGTGAAGCTGCAACCACTTCGTTCATGTCTCCTCCGTGCTCTGCTAAAGCTTTTCTTAGAGCATCCTTGGCCACCTTCGTAACACACACCATTAATATCACTGCAAAGAAAACAGATAAAAAGAAGAAACTAATAGCATTAATGATTCTGTTCATTTGCAACTTCATAAAGATTCTGTTATGGCGAGACTAACCGGATATTACAAGGCTTGAAATCAAGAACGCCTGCAAATTGCACAACACATGTCAGAAAAGAGAACGAATGAAAAAAACAAGGCGAAGATGTGGTTAATTTGTGCTGATCTTACCCAGCGACCTATCGAGAATTCGCTCCACTTGTGAGTCACATCAGAAAGGTCTTTTAGAGTTGTTCCAACATACACTAACGCAAGCGTGATTGGCTGCGAATTAACAATGAATCAAGCTGTATTCTTTTGACCTTATAAACTAAACATTTCACAGTGGTTACGAAGAGGCGGATTAGATTACCATCATCCCTAACCAAGAAGAAAGCAAGTATGGGCCTAGCCGAATTGGCGTTACAGATAAAAGGTAGTTCAACATGCTGAAGGGAAGAAGGGGAGCAAGCCGGAGCAGCAAGCATATCTATATTCAGTTTTGCATATTCATAAGTATGCAGAAAAAAAGAGTGTCAGCACAAAAGAAAAAAAAAAAAAGATTGAAACTTGTATCGGTTGTAAGCGCAAACCTTGAAACCAGATTTCTCAATCGCAAGTGCCACTGACTGAAACTGAGGATAATCCTTCAATTTTGCAACTACAAAAGGTTTTCCAATCTGCATAAGAGCATTTACTATGTAACTACCAAAACAAAAAGGATCAAATCTAAACTATATAAGAAGTTTGAGAGGCCTTACTGTACGGCCTAAAAGAAATGCTGCTCCTGAGCCAAGTGTAGCACCGACCGAGTCTGCTACAAAACCAATAGGCAGCCCAAAAAGGTAGCCACCACCGATCTGAATAACACAGCTTCAACCAAATAAGATTTCTCAATTTTATAGATAAACCTGTCTGTCCCTCTAAAAAAATAAAGTTGAGAGTGGATAATAGCCGTAAGAAAAAGGATCTGATTGATGTATATACCGTGAGAACTGAGGCAGGAACAGCCAATACTGTTAGAGGAATGTACGCAACAGCTCTGCACACATTATAAAAGAAAGACAACTTCAGTACCGAGGTTATCTTACCTTCCAATCTTTCTATAAGTTGTATTAGTAAAGACTTCCCAATCCATGGATCAGTAATGAAACAGAGATAAAGCTAAATGCCATTAGTGTAGCACATTGATACCATCCACACAATAATCTATTTACCTTCATAGCTAAAAAAACAAGAAGAAGAGACACTTACAGGGCAAAAGGTCCCCAAGGCCCTAGATCTTGTTCAACCCATAACAAAAAATCCTTCAAAAGCTGAAAAAATACAAAGGAATAGTAAGTTTCAGATCATAAACTAGCTAATACTTCAAATGAGACGAATTTAAAAAGGGAAGAAGATATCATCAAGAGATAAATCTAATAGCTTTACACGCAGCATTGGCTTTCTGATACTTGCTAATCAAATTAGCATACATAAAACACATATCTTTCCCAGAAATCATATGCAAAAGGTAAAAAAAGTTCAATCCTTTATACGCGAAATTTACCGTAATTTAAAAGAAAAGCTTCTGAATTTCCAGAAATCATCCAACACCAACAAAAACCCATCTCAGAAAAACCACATTGGAAACCCTAATTCCGCCAATTACGATATTAATTTGAAACGGACCTTTTCCACGGGGAGAAAATAGCAAGCTAAGACAATTGCAGCTACAAGGATTAGAAGAACGGAGATTCGGAGAGCAGATCTCCATGATAACGCCATGAACGGCGACTCTACGACGCTAATTTCGCTTCCGGTGACTCTTTAATGGCGTTCCCAGATCTATGGATTGTTTTTCTCCGAGAAACGAGCTATTGAACCACGCAACAAAGTGAAATTCTCCGACAAAAACCGTAACGATGATATCTTAAGCGTAAGGTTTTGTCTGGTGCCTTGCCTTTGGAGAGATGATCTAATCAGAAACCGAAAAAGGACAAACAAATTTTGGATTTTGGGGGTTTGCGTGAAAGATGGATTTCAATTGTTGATTTGGTTTGTAAACTCCATCCTTAGCGCAAGCATATGAACTGTGACTGGTTATACAATTAACCGCGTGGCGCGTACCGACTTCAGGCCGGCCTAATTCCATTTCGATTTCATCTATAATTTACCATAATATTCTTATTCTATACTAAATTAGATTAACACCAACACCCGGCTCATAGACGGGTTTCTTAATTTTATTAACATCAACATCCGACTGATAGACGGGTTTCTTAATTTTAAAATAAATTTATTAAATTAAATATTTATTGTTAAAAATATATTTTAAATTATTTTATGAAACAAATGTTTAGCTAGAAAACATAGTTATTTTACAAATGATTTTCTTTACATAAATAAATTAATTTAACTTTCTATATTAAAACTTTAATATTAATATATTAAAATTCTATATCATATAAAATAAGCTTTTGCTTCTATTTTGTTGTTTATTTTTCCGATCATCGTGTAAAATAAGTTTGGACAAAATATCTAAAATCTGAATAATTAAACCGAATCCAACCCAAAAAAGGATACCAACTTGACAAAAATCCAAATGGGTCTTATATATCCAAAGACCAAACTCGAATAAAACCAAAAACCAATTGAATATCCAAAATATTTAAAAGAAAATTATATACCCAAAATTATTAATTACATTTAAATTTTATTTAACTTAATTATCCTACAATTATAAACCCAAAATATCAATTATTTTAATACTTAAATAATTAAAATACCCAAAAATAACAAAAAAATCTGAAAGTTCATAGTTATATTTGTAAAAATTTCATCAATTTTTTTATTTATTTTTCTGATATTTCATGTACTGATACCTTACTCAACTTTGGAACAATAAAACCAAACAAAAAAAAATATTTGAATGGATCATAGGCCTCTAAACCCGAAAACCTAAAAATTGAACCAAACCCGAATGCATAGGCGTTATGTAAGATATGAAAAAATAAATTC
Organism: Cardamine occulta; assembly: GCA_028015245.1. Classification (NCBI taxonomy): domain Eukaryota; kingdom Viridiplantae; phylum Streptophyta; class Magnoliopsida; order Brassicales; family Brassicaceae; genus Cardamine; species Cardamine occulta. The sequence goes on from CM051383.1 coordinate 12,954,716, forward strand.
TGTAACCGACAGTTATGTTCTCGCAAGATCTTCGGTTTTCCTCTGAAATCTTCTGATTTAGATTTCAATTGGTTGCAAACTGAATATTTTTTTTTCTCGCACGTTCACTCGCCAAAATCCTTCATAATTCTTTGAAAATTTATAAATTTATTTGAAATTAAATAATATAATAATATAAAATCTAAATTTGGAAATTTTTAAAATTTTATTGAAATAAAAAGATTTAACATATATTAGAAAAATAGAAATTAAAATTATTCACTTTATTATTTAATTTTTTCTTTGATTTTTCTTTTTATTAAGGAAAACAAAATTAACATAATTTTTATGACACATGTCATAATTTTATCGATTTTATCGATCAACCGACACGTGTCATGATCTTATGAATTATAATTTTGACATATGTTGATCTCTCGTGAGTGCAATCCAATTTTATATAATAAGATTTGTTTTATTTTAAAATTGAAAAGATTGAGATTTTGCTTTTTCTATTTTTTTTAGATTTCACAAAAAAAAATAAAAAAAAAATCATATGGCACATAATATCATAATAAAATTTAGTCATTATATATCTTTTATATATAAATCAATAACCGTGTATACGCTGTGTGGAAATCTATGTTTGACCAGAAAAATTATAACTAAGAAACAATGACAATTAATAGCAGAAAGTTTATATGACATTCTTAACAATGACAATTAATAACAGAAAGTTTATATGACATGTAGTATATTTCATGATCAAAATTTAATTATTCAAAATACAATTTTCTCTCATATAAGTCATTTTTATAAATAATGATACAATATCTACGATGACGATTTTAGAATTCTTCGGCTTTGACTAAATACCAAATTTATAGCTAACATAATCAACAAACACAAGACAAATAAAAGAATCTTCTAAAGTCCTAACTAAACTTAAAACAACTCTCTCTACTCTACATTTTTATCTTACACAAATTACCTTTAACAACACATGAATAAGCATCAAATCCACAAAGTACTGATGTCCAATCTCGCCGTCTCTCCACCGCATCTTAGCCGGAGCTCTCCCGTAATGTACCCCGTCGTTACACCGGTTATCAAAATGCCACGGATACGTCATATCGAAGTTATCAATCACACTAGAGACCAACCCTAGTTCCTTCATCTTCTCCAAAAACACCCCATTGTACACTTCCATCTTACTTGGGTTAAACGCAAGCGTCCTCGCGTAACCGCCGGTCGCAATCGTATTCCTAAAAACCACTTCCGGCGGTCTGAATCCGCGGGCTAACACCGAGTCGAAAACGTTCCTCCAGAACGCAGCTGCGGTTTCCGCTCCTTTCTTAAACGCTCTAAGGTTAGACCAGTGAACACCATCATGAAGACCGGAGTTAACAATCATAACGTCCGGTACACCGGACTCTTCGTCGAAATAGCGTTTTAGCAATTCTTTAAAGGCGTCATCTTTAAGTGAATCAAGACCTTGATAGTTTTGAGTCTCGTTCCAATGTCCGTTAAAAATACTCGTGATCCTAACTGTTTCCGATGAGTTCTTCGGATTAGAGAACTTCAAATCAAACCTCCTCGGCACAGCTCCGATCTCCGGATGTCCCAAGACGAAGTTCAACAAGTTTCTAATCGAATCAACGTGATTCGAATCTCCCCAGAAGAAAATCCATTTGTTCTTTAAACAATCCCAAGCTGATTCACTAGAGAATAGCTTGAACGAGCAATGGCTAGAGTAAACCCAACCGTTGCTTTCTAACTCTGATAAAGCTCCGTCGCACCATGGTTTCCGGCAAGGGAAATCAGCAGGTAAGCAACGGTAACGTCCGTCGTTGCTGATTTCGCAGTCGTCGTTCTTACCAAGCCTAATCCACCGGCCGGACCAAACGTCTTTATTGAAGTCAGACTTATCGCAACTACGAAGCTCCGGTAAAACGAAGTCGTTGTTTTTGACGAAGCGTAATTTGAAATTACGTAGCTTTTTATCGAAGACGAAGCGTGTTGGACTAAATTTAAGACCTTGAAAACGACGGAAGAGTAAAACAACGGTGAGATTGTAATCTCCGGCGAAATCAGGATGAATCTGAAAAGTTAAAGAGTAAGTTCCGTTTCCTAAATCTTTCACCGGTGGTCTTGATTTCCAGTTTTCGCCGGAAATATCAGTTTCGAAGTAATCTCCACCGATACAGACTCTGTTTCCAGATTCGTCTAAAGATTGAAATCTGAATTCGTGAATCTTACCAGCCGTTAACTCTATTAATTCTTTACCGTCGATATCGGGAAATGAAATCTCAACGGTCTTTGCTTCTCTGCATTTCTCACCTCCCGGAGCCAACCAGTTTCTGAGTATATTCGCCGTGAAATTTTGCTCTTGCTCGACGGAGATCCAGTTGGACTTCACTCGGGTAGTATCTAGATCCAGTGGACTCAGTGAAGAAGAAGCAGTGAGTCGCATGGAGTAAGCGTTGAATCTCCATGAATCGATGAAGGTTTTGATTGTACAACTGTCCATGCTCCAGACAATAACCATGAGGATGAAAATGAAAGATCTTAGAGCACTGAGTCTCCATTGATGTAGAGAACTCAACCGATGAATCATCATTTGGTTCGGTGGCGGAGACGGAATCACTCTTTTTTCCGGCATCTGAGGAAACCAAAGAAAATGAACAAGATGACAATATGAAAAAAATCAAATTGACGACGAATTCCAAGTTTGGAAAATTTTATTTTATTTTTCCTAGTTTTGATTGTCTCGAGAAAACATTAGAGGGAAGAAAATATTTTATAAGAATCAAAATTCAAAAGATTGTAAACTTACTTACTCGATATAGTTAGATGCAAAAATGTTCACCAAATCCGGATTTTCTCCAACTTGTAGTAGAACTAAAGTTTCAGTTTAGTTTTTACTTTTTAGTTTTTAGTGAGTTTATACAGAGCTATCTTATCTAGTAAAATAAATATTATTACAATTGAATGGGTAAAAGTTAGGTAAGAATTTAGAGATTGGTCGGCAGGAAAATTATTGGAACCGCAGGTGCTCTGCCAAAAGGCAGAAGACTAAGATATGACAATTTTATGTATGGACGATTATAACCCTATGGTTCAGGCGAAATTACCATGGCTTGGAACCGGTGACCGCGCCAACTAATAGAGCAGTGTCCACCGACAATATGTTGGCCAAGGAAGTGTGCCAGAAGTCGCGTCGGCGTGACGTTGGGGGAATTAAGGCCAAAGTCCGTGAAATCATTAATAGGCTGTGTTTGGTCGGATTTTAGAGACCATGTTGGTGTCACGTGCCTTGTTTGTTTGGTCATTGTCGCACCGCCGCTTGCCGGAAAGAGAAATTAGTAATAATTAATAGAGATTTATTAGTGGCTAAACCACTAACTAATGAAAGATTAGATTTTGTAAATGGAACTTCATTATAAAAAAAAACATATTACAGGACTTTAGTTCTTTAATTTTTGTTTGGCTGCCAACAATGATTCTCTGAATTCCTTTTGTATAACTGAGAATTTGCTGCTAACAATAACTGAGAGTCTAGTTTTCGTTTGTTTAAATTGGAAGATACTAGTACAAATTTTAAACAAAACAACAAAAAAGATACTGGTAATAAGTATGATGTTGATTGTTGTAGGAGAAAAACAGTTATATCTACACTAATGGAAATTTCCGTTAGTAACCTAACCTTTGACAATTCACCGCCCCTGTCACTCTCATTACGACATTTATGGTTACGAGTTCCATAGTCTTATTTGTGTAATGGATATTATAGATTAAGCAATTTAAAAGCCGTAAGATATGTTAAGTTGTAGTTAACGCCAGCTGAAAATTATTCTATAAGAAAAAAGAGTTTTTTGGGTAAAGGCAAAACAATGCAACAAAAGAAATTGAGGATTATATTACAAGAACGGTTCTCTTATGATCCGAGTATATATCAGAATAAAGAAAACTTAATATTTGTTGCCTTTGAAGAGAAATGATAATGAATCAGTGAGATTTGGATAATTTTGATTTTAGCTCCAAGGATCATCCCAACCACTGGGTCCTTCTCTTTTGACAAAACCAATAATGGCTTGAACAGCTTCATGAACTCTATTGGAAAGAGAGTGATTCCCATGCTCTATCTCCACTTTCTCTGCTCCTCCCATTGCTTTACTTAATCTGCAATCACACATAATCAAATCAATCATTTTGCTTTGCTCCTTCATGTGCAATCATTTCGATATCATTTTGATCCAAAGTTTGTATTTATACTTCTCCTTATACTACCTATGTTAACTTAACATTCCAAACAGATGGACACAAAAGGGGACATCCTTGTGATTGTATCATCAGTCCTAGATTCTTATGGTTACTTTAGTTTAATGGCCTCACCTATTAACCAGTGCTTTTTTGTCGACATAATCCGGTACATACTCATCACCCATGGAGAAAATCACCTGTGTCGAACCAGGATATAGATGATATAAGAAGCTAATCAATGTGCCCAATTGGCCACAACTTGAAACAATTATGTTCACCGGGACTGGAAATGTTTGCAATGGTTAGTTTTGTTTTACCTGACAAGGTGTGTTAGCCATATGGCCAAGTCTAGTTTTCAACTGATCATCACTAAGGTCAGAACTAAACATGTCGTCATCTCCCATGTAAGCGCAGAGGGAGTGGTATCTGCAGGAAGAAAGCAAAAGATTGATTTTTGTATTTAGATATTTTCGAGACACAAATTTATTCCATTTTCCGATTATGGTACAAGGAAATAGATATTTACCTATAAGCAGAGATTGGAGCACAAGGATCAGCTTCTTTAGGCATTAGCTCCTCTCCTCGACCTTCTTTAATCATGTTTGCAGCCAAATCTATCATAGTTGCTGTTTCAGGAAGTGTTGCTTTGTACTCTCTATCGCTGACAGGTGCCTAAGTAAACATTGCAATAGGAAATATGATCAAAGCTAAACTAAAGTCAAAACATATTATATAGCACAATACACAAGAACCAACTGAAGGCCTTTCACATAAGAGAACAAGTAGCTTTAACAGAAGAACGAAATATACAAGTCAACGAATCTAGAACTAGCACCTGCAGAATAGCAGCTCGGACAGCTCGGGAGCATGCAGCATTTGTTCCTATATAATACACAATGTCCTGTTTCAAAGTGCGAGGAGAAAGAGTTTCTGTCATAACTTTTCTTTCAGAGCATGGCCAAAAGTGTTTGGGGGCTTAATCAATTACCTGGCAGCCAGTGCTATGACCAAGCAGAACAACACCTTCAGAATTCTCTTTGTTGATGAGATAGTTTATAAGCTGATCGATCTCTTGTGCATCCTTCATCAAAAGGAACAAATATCTTGTTAAGAAATTCTTAGTTTTTCCCTTGAGTCCATATCAAGTGACAAAGAAACCAACTCTTTACTTGTTTCAAGCTGGAAGTGCCGTATCCAGTATATGAAGACGACATCAGTAGTTGAACAAGTGACCATTTCTCTCTATCCAAAGCAATAGAAAGAGGTTCCAAATAACTGAAACAGCCAATTTGTGAATGTTCCATCAATTAATATACATGGAAAAAAGGAGACTAGATGTTGGTTGTCAAAAGATAAACATATATGCCAAAGGATAAAGATTTAGGGGAAAAAAGAGAAGAGACATACTCAGTAGCTAAAAGTCCACCGATAAATATCACTTGTTGTTTAAACTCTCCAGTCTTAAAAGCAACCTGGAGAATACATATGAAACAGACAAGCAAGCTGTTACTACCAGAATCTACCTTAGAAAACTAGTAGCCATGAAAAACAAGATTCTATAGGAATATGCAAGAAATAATCAAGCTGAAACTACAGAAATGGACCGTCTTTGTTAACTTTGATCACTGCTGCTATAAGTGGTCAACTAAAAGCATCACACTTGATGCAAAACCTGAAAATAGAGGTCTCACATGGCAGAAACGTTGACCTAAATTATCTAAAATCTAACTGTTTATCCTCAACGATTGAACAAAGCTCGAAAGAATCGTAACATGACTGACACAATAAGCAAATCTCAAGCAAATAAGGAAACATGAAAACAAAAAAAAGTCAAAGTCACCAAACAAGCTTGTGATGAACACAATCATTTGCTAAAACTATCACAAAGCAATAATATAACGAATCACAAATTTGAAATTAATTAGAGATCCAGAAGAAGCTAGTTTTTAGTTTAAGCAAATGCGAGAATTAGGAAAAATGATAATATATTAAATAGAGTTGCTTCGAAGTAACACAAAAGCAAACGTAATTAACAAATCGAAATCGAATTATGGAACCTGGATTGATTTGGGACCATATTTAAACAAAACTCCGCGAAATTGGTTCTTCCCTTTGATTGGTCCACCGTAATCTCCGCTTCCGCTTCCGCCTCCCGCCATGGAAGAGCTTTTAGATAGCTTCGCGGTACCGGATTTATCACCACGGCCGCGAACGATTCCGGAGAACCAAGACGTGGTCGTGGAGGAAGAAGAAGCTGCTGCTGCTGGAGAAGACGATGATCCCGATGTTGACGCCGCACCAGCAGCAGCGGCAGCGGAAGAAGAAGGCAGCGAGAGAGACATATTTGGCGGCTGTGTGTGACGGTTTCAGATTCGTTTAAGGACAAATGAAATGAAAATTTTATAGAGTGGATTTCACGCGCCGTCATCCGCGTGGCTGGAAGAAGTCGTAGGTTTCCAATGTTTTTTAACGTCTAAATCTCATTTATTATAACATCTAAAATACATAATTAGTCTACTGTCAATTCCGATGGCTCATATTCTCATAAACATACATTAGAATATTCTGTCGTATTATGTTTGGTCAGTAGGATAATATTTTCTTTATATGACGAGTAAATTTTAGGATGTTGATGCCCAGATTTTTTAAAAAATGTTAGAAGCCCAAAGGAAAATTATTTTGGTTTTATAAATCCTTTTGTAAAGCCCAAATAAAGACTTGCCAAGATCAAAAGCCAACTAGGCCCATCTTTTGACAGATATTTTTGCTTAAAAGTAGTGGATTATAAGAAAAAAGCACAAATATATTGTTAATAGATATAGATCATCCTGGGTATGATTGGCAAAATATTAGAGCACTTTTGCAGAAATTATAATTTTTTGGGTCCCACCAAAACTGGAGTAAATTTTTTTTTTTTTTAGCGTATTTGTACTCCACCTCATAGTGGCGTAATATTTTCTAGCCAATTTTGATGGGTTCTAGTAAAAACTAGCGTACATTTGTACTTTATAATAACCTATTAATCAGATCTTTTGTGAAATGTGCAAGAGTACAACGTTTTTGTTTGTTCCATGTAAGTACATTGGTTCCTGATTGAGATTACTCTAAGTAAAGTTATTGGTTTCTGTTCGCGATAACTTAATAGATTGGATTTGACAGAAAAAATAGTAATAGATATAGATAATGAAAGTGAGAACTACTGCAAGGAGTATGTTATACTACATTAGTGGTTCGTATAATATTGTTGGAACTATGTGATATAAGTTAATATTCATACCAAACTATTCTACGTCTTTAATACTTTGAACTATTTGCAATGAAATTTGTAGAGAAACACAATAAATCTCAATCCACCATCATTAGATAGTTGGTTATTTTGTGTGTTTCACAATAAAATAAAAGTTTTGGGGCAGACCTATGCAATTCCTTTTAATAATTTTGTAAATTAATATTCATTGAAACACGAATAGGGGTGAAGTTAAATGCTACCTGCGTCCGAATCTAACTATCTGCAGAATGTGTATTTATTTCTGAATTATCTCAAAGTCCATTATCGAATACTCTATCAAATCCAGAATAACGGGTGTAGTTAATAATTATTTCACAAAAGTGAAGAAAGAAAGAGAATTAATGATTCTCAATGCAATTGTGTGGTTGATTAATCATTTGCAAACGACTACACTTATAGAAAAGTGATATTTTTATGCTCCAAAATACATCTAATTTATCTCTAATCAAAACATCACCATCTTTAGCTCTCGACGAATCATTTTTATTTAGGCACTATATATGATTAGAAATGTGAGATTGCAAATTATGTACTACGGAACAATTATTTCTTACATTCTTGCGACACAGCCAACACTTGCAAGCTCTATCCTACAGCTATGGTTGAGCGATGAAGAAGATTCGAGACGCTAAGCTGGCTAGTTTTGGCTAAGTTCGATTGGAATGACATAATTATTCTAAATTCAATTGTCTGTTTTAAAAACATTGGACTTGTTCAGTTAATTGATTTTCAGTTTGATTAAAAGATATCGAGATTCATATTTTATGATTGATGAACCAAACGAGTTCATATGTTCGTTGATATATTTTTGCTAACTTCAGTCTTTTTCGAAATACAGGCTGATTTAGTGTTATGCATACACCAAAAAAATGAAATTCACAGCGAATTTACAATTTAAACCAGTTTACACCATATATATCGAATATTTATATATATAATGTAAAATATACATTTGTTTTTAGTGTTTATTCACGAATGTATAAGCGACGTTTAGTGTTTTATTCACGAATGTATAAGAGACGTTCTAGCTGAGCTTCCTCAGAAATATTTTATAATTATAATTTTGTTCATTCTGTTCTTAATCTATTCATTAATTAATTTGTCTGGTTATATGTGTATTTATTCTTATGCCTTTATAGGCCCAAATGGATTCCAAATAATGTTATAAAATATAAGAAACCCTATCTCCACTTTGGACCATGATAACATTTTAAATTTAAAAGGACACTCTATTTTAATAATTTTGTTCCTTTTCTATAGAATTTTGATAGTTGTAGTATTATTATTGTCGAACCGAATAAAATTTTTAAGTTTTGTTTCTAAAATAATTATGGGTTATGGTAAGTCCTCGGCATTGGCCCCTACCGAAGAAAGAAAAAGAAAATTCCGAGAGAATAAATAGCTCTATCAGTGTCAAATCTATGCTTTCTTTTTAACGAGTGTACGGACGATACCTCCTTTTTTACGGAAATATAAGCATAACTCAATTAACATGTGTAAGGTTTAATAGTCAAATAAACTGTACGACCTAATAAGTAAAGATGGTTGCTGTGAAACTAATATTTATTTGTTTGATAGTGTATTTAAAATAGTACAAAAAGTTAACTAGTTTCAACTAAAACGAATGTTTAAGTAAGGTACCATTTAAATAATTAAGATTGGGTTACATTTCTATAAAATAGTAATATACATTTCTATTTAGCTGTCGAGTTACATTATTTTTGAAAACAAAAAACTTTCAAACTTATTACTTAAGTCTATTAGCATTTTTTTTTATTACCATTTAAAAAAAAAAGTTTAGACCATCTTTTTTTTTGTCTTCATTAGACCATATTTCGCAAGGTTTCCCTTTTTTATGACAAATTGACAATATATATATACACATTAGGAACTTATTTTCACTAATATAATAACTTTAATTGTCTTGTAAAATCAATCGATGTTATTAGTGACTTATTAAGGCATCGAACAATTTTGTTTTCAAAGAAAAGCAAATTCCGCTGCTCGTAGCTTTATTGAAAATAAACAGATCCCCCAAATTGTTGTCACCTCGTGATTGCTACTTTTTTTATATGATGGACGATTATACATAGATCCACAACACATAAAATAAATTATAATTTAATAATTTAAGAAAGATTACAAGTTTGGGCAACATATTTTAAAAAATCAAAAGAAAATACATTTAACTAAATATTATTTTTGTATGTAGGAATCCATTAGCCATTTCTTTTAGCTTAAGTTGACAATACCCATTTTGTCTTTTTAATTTGCTACTAACACCATAATATATATATATATATATATATTATATATATTATACCATTACTACCATAACTAAAATCGATATTTATTTCTTATAATATTAAATAAATTGCTTAATGAACGCTATATAATATTGCGCTCCCTGAACAGCCCCACTTCTGTTTGGTAATATATAATTCGTGTCAAATTATCATTTTTTTCCTTTTTTTTGTTGTCAACCGATTTAAATTCATTAAGTATGTTTCAACCTTACGTCAACCCCTATTTCGACCACGCATGTCATTTTTAGAATTTTGTTAGCGCAAGACTTTTCTATTGGCATAACACAGCTTATTTATAATTCATAGTGCAAATTAAATAACGATAGTATGTATATTGGTACATATGTATAGAACTGGCATGGTACATAAATATGATTAATATTCAAGTTCAAGAATGTATGTGTGTGAGTTGTTTACGAGAACAAAATATAAGCACAACTACAGTAAAACCTCTAAAAAATAATAATATTGGGTACTATGTATTATTTTCACAGGATGATATTTAATTGTTAATTATGTCCTTTTTATTCAGTTTAAACAATAAGTAGTACAAACCAATATTTTGTACATTTGTGGTGCATTACTTGACATTTTCGTCGTAATACAATTTGCACGCCACGAAGGCAAAACCATACATATTACCTTTTAATTTTATTAATTTTCTTATATGTTACTTTATATATTCGCTATAGTGGTGACCCACGTGAGGAACTTCTTCGGGTGAAAAAAAAAACTCGATGTAGTCAATGGCCTATCAAATATTCTCAATGACCTTTAGAGGCTTTTGGTTGGTCCTTGAGGCCATAGAAAATGGAATATTTTTTCTTATGAAATATTGTTTATAAAACAAGCGTGCATGTAATTATAAAACCTTCGAATTCGATTATAAATACTATATTTTAGAACTGAACGACATTATACATCACCAATTTTATCGTTAGAGATTAAACCAATATGATATCTTAATTTATCCCATTCACTAAACGTCCAATCAATATAAATTTAGTCCAACCCACTAACTTGAATTCATCGTATAATCTATGTTTGTCTAATGATAAGGACTCTCACAGAAGCAAGTTATAATTTTCATATGATTTATTTCTCTTATCATGAAAACATATACGATTACTTTAGGTTTTCATGGTAGTGACTAGTGATATTTTCTAGAGATCCAAGACAAATATTGTTGGATTTTTTTTCTTTTGCTTAGACTGAATTAAAAAAATAGCTTGTACTATTCGATTCCTTTTTTTTTGTGGGTCACATTCAGTTTCCTAAACAAAACACATGTAATTTAAGTAGCTTTTTAAAAATCAGATATTTTATGAATGTTTATTATTCTAGGTTGTTTCAATTACGATTATTACTTCTCAGTACATAAAAGTAAACAAACAAAAAACCTCATTACTAGAATTTCAATCAAATCAAGTTAAGGGGGTGTATTGAATTGAATATTTGGAGAGATTTGAGTTTAATGAGTTTTGAGATGATTTGGTAAAATTTTGGTGAATTAAAAATTTTGTTATTAAATTTTCTGAAATCCCACCTAAAACCATGAGATTTAGTTATTTGTTTTTTTTTATTAAGAAATCCTCTAAAATCTCACCTGAAACTTTTAAATCAAATTTTAATCATGTTTTCAATAATACCGTGTATAGTTTAAACTCATCATTTTAATAACACTGAATTTTAAAATATCTTTTAAAACTCAAATCTCTTAAAACTCAAAACTCAAATCTTTTAAAACTCAAATCTCTTAAAACTCAAATCTCTTAGAACTCAAAATTCAAATCTTTTAAAACTCAAACTTTTTAAAATTCCAATAACACTGAATTTTAAAATATATTTTAAAATTCATGTTTCAATAACACATAATTTGTCATTAACACTCAAATCTATACAAATGCTCAGTCTAATACACCCCTAAATAAATTTTAGATTTGAAAAGCTATAGATGCGAACTTTCCATCATAAGTTTTACATGTCATTCTTTCCTAAAAAATAAACACTAAAACACCCATAAAAGTTTATGTTTTGAACATTTTGATTATAGAAGAGTTAGTGGCAATTAACAGAATAGAAATTGGTGCTTGGGGATATATATAAGCGCCAAATAGCAACAAGCTAAGAACCGAAAGACAAAAATAAAAAAAGCTTCGAGACCTTAATTTATTCGTCTCAGATATGGCATCACCAATTTAGTTTTAGTTGATTCCACTAACTTTGAAATTCGTTTTATATATTTGTAATAGTAATAAGGTCCGATCATACCTGTGAGCCTGTTAATCTAAACATAAGATTCAGTTCAAGATGAATGAGTTATGATCAATGTTGTAACAGAAAAACAAAACAAAAACCTTATGAAAAAACATAGTATACATAATTTTTTTTTGTTAAAAGGAAAAAAAAAACTAATGCCAACTGGTTTAAAAATGAGAATTCAAGAACTCTCGACACAAGTTTAAATGTGATCACATAACTGACACAACCATAGTAAATAATGAATTTAAGCAAGACCAAGCTTTAGAGATGCGGCAGCGTTTTTGTTTGTAAAATATGTACATCCGATAGTACTGCCCACTTTTTTTTTCACTTTTTTTCCCGTTATACTAATTGGTGACATGAACCAATCACATTAGTGATTCTGAGTGAAGATATATGTATAATTCTGACACACGTGTCATGAAGCAAGTGTTTGTGAAATACTATAAACCAAATGAACAGCATTACCACCTCCAGCACTATAAATAAATTCGAATGCCCCCTATCTTTCTTCAACATATGCTCGTTCGTTGAGAGAGCAAGATAGTTTCAGTATCTATATATATTATAACTATCACACCTGACCTAAGATTCTTGAACTCACATTTTAATTTCTTCTTGTTCTGTATCGATTTGACAGGGAAGAGACAGTGCTCCGGGAAACAAGCCACTTCAAGGTTAGTAATAAATATACGGGAACGGTGTCTCTCTTTGACCTCAAACGAATCTATTTTGCATGTTATTATGCTTCTAAATTAGATCTGTCTTAAATATTAATTATATATAATTAATCCAGCAGGGGAAGAAGAACTTGAGCAACTTTTATAAGAATGAATCCATGCATGACGGCTCTAAGACAAGTGATTCAACCATTGTTGAACTTCCAAGGAGTAAACTCCGGTAATTTAAACATGGTCGACGTTCCCTTTTTCCGGCGAAAAGACAAGGTTGTTTTCGTCATGGGTGCCACCGGAACCGGTAAATCCCGTCTTGCTATAGATTTAGCCACTCGTTTTCCGGCGGAGATCATTAACTCCGACAAGATCCAAGTCTACAAAGGTCTCGACATCGTCACCAACAAAGTCACTCCTGAGGAAAGCCTCGGCGTCCCACACCACCTTCTTGGCACCGTCGATGACACTTACGAAGATTTCACGGCGGAGGATTTTCAACGTGAAGCAATTAGAGCCGTTGAGTCAATCGTCGAGAGAGACCGTGTCCCGATCATAGCCGGTGGTTCTAATTCTTATATCGAGGCTTTGGTCAACGGTTGCGTTGACTTTCGGTTAAGGTATAATTGTTGCTTCTTGTGGGTCGACGTGTCTAGACCGGTTCTAAACTCGTTTGTCTCGGAGCGAGTTGACAAGATGGTTGAGATGGGTCTCGTCGACGAGGTTCGCCGAATATTCGATCCTTCGTCGTCTGATTACTCCGCCGGGATCCGACGCGCGATCGGAGTTCCGGAGCTAGACGAGTTTCTCCGGGCGGAGATGCGGAATTATCCTGTGGAGACGACGGAGAGACTTCTGGAGACGGCGATCGAGAAAATCAAAGAGAATAATTGTTTGCTTGCGTGTCGACAACTGCAGAAGATTCAGAGACTTTATAAGCAGTGGAAGTGGAACATGCACCGAGTAGACGCGACGGAGGTTTTCCTCCGGCGAGGAAAAGAAGCTAACGTGGCTTGGGACAACTTGGTGGCTCGTCCAAGCGCACTAGCCGTCGAAAGGTTTCTTAATTACAGCGAAGACCACCACCATTTGGACAGCGCCGATATTCATCTACCGGAGATCTCCGCCGTTCCGCCGCTTCCAGCCGCCGTGGCAGCGATTTCCCGGTGAAGTAAAAAGAAACTGATCAATATGACGAAAAAGGGAAGTTTTAAGGAAAAAAAGAACATAATAATGCCACGTGGCGATAATGGTCGAAAAGGGATATAGCCATGATAATGCCACGTGGAGAGATGGGTCGCTGTCGGAGAAAATGACCTTTTTATTCTTACTTTAAAAAGTGTGTTACGGTTAACGGAAAAATCAGTTTTGAGGGAATTGAAGTGCACGCGCGGGCGGACACAGACAGTTTTCCCTTTTGTTTTTCCGGTATAGTACTTTAGCTAGGATGTGGTGCGGAACAGTGTACGGTTATACGGTGGATAGTCTAGGTTTATTTAGTTAAGACAAAAAAAAAAGGGAGGTCGTTGGTTAACGCGGTTTTGCCAAAAAAGAATAAGGATCCAACGGACTAAAAAAAAGTATTGTTGGACATGGACCCCACTTTTGACGGCGGATTGCCGTCCGATATGTGTTTGGGTCCCTCGGTTGTGACGTGATGTGGTTACATAATTCAATCGAACGGCTGTGAAGTGATTATTATTATTACTTATAATCGTCTATGTTTATTATATTATTGGGTGGTTGCTAGTTAAAAACTTAAAATTCATGCATCAGTGGATAAGCTTATTAACAAACCACATATATATATAATTCTGAATTACATCAGTTTTTGTCCAGTGAATGTGTTTTACCATCAACTTCTTTATGGATTTATCAATTTCGATTAAATAAATTACATCAGTTTTTGTCTATAATAAATATTTATGTTTAAATATATTCGAAAGGAGATTCTTGTGTGAGTTGATGCCCACTAACCCACCGCCAGGCACCGTTTCTCCATCTATTACACAAAATATGAAAATAGCATGCATTGTTTCCAACAATTTGGCATGGCTTTATATTCTAAATTTAATCCTTGCATTTACAATATAAACATATATGATTTGGAGAACTTTTTTGGAAATTTCCCAAAACCAAAACTGAAGCTTATAAAACGTTGCTGTCTCGGTAATTTTAGAAACTTAGAATAATTCGATCTTAATTTTTTTTTCACTAATTCTAAATCTACTAGCCAGTGAATGACACTCCTTTGGTATTTTTAAAAATTATACTATGTTTCATTACACGATTGTTGGAATGTGTAGCGGTTTAATTAAAAAGGAGTTTCATATGTAGTGTATATGTTTTCTAATTATTTCATTTATAGATTAGTTCGTTAGGGTAAGTAGTTATGGCGAATATATATACATTTGTAATATGTTTATGAGAAGTTCTCTAAAATAGCATCAAAATAAAATTAAAAAAAAAGAATGGATCAACGATTAAATCTTGGATGGTTACAATAATAATAATAATAAATAAAGAAAATTAACGTAAAGGACGAAACTACTTTCAAATCCCAAGCCAAGGAACGTGTGGCGTAATTACATTTTTTCTTTTTAGGAAATGCGAAAAAATAGCTGAAATTTGGTAATAAAGTTATATCTTATTAATCACGACTTGAGGGCTAGGATACTTATGCTTAGCACTTAGCAGTTGCATGCATTGAGTGAACATATTTTATACTCACTCTAAAATATTGAAAATGTTAGTTTTGCTAAGGATAAATATTGTCTACCAATACGCCTTTATAGTACGCTACCATTAGACAAAATAGCTTTTTTCTTTCTTCACAACTAAATTGCAATTTTTGATGTCCAAATATTGTAAATTTTGAATAATTGGAACAAAATGAGGGATGGATGACAAAAACTATTCCCATTAGGCAAGTTGCTTTAGAGTTTTGAATAGGATGCCTCTATTATTTATCTTTGTCTATTACACATTAGATGTATTCGAGCCACAAGACACAAGCTGTTTTTTCATAACATAATATTTTCCAACATTTCTATTATTACTTTATTTATCTTACAGCTCTGTTCAATGCGTGTCGTCAAAGAAAAACAACTCAATATCAATGGGCATTCTTGAGTTATTTTAATTTTATCATTAGCGAATCCATGTTTATTTATTTATTATGTATGTGTTTTTTTTTAATCATCGTTTGATTTGTCTAACTCAAATTTTATCTAAGGCTAAGTAAAGTATGTTCCACTTGTATGTACTTTCATATCAGTCATTAAAGCTACACTTATATTGATTATTTAATGAAGAATCATTTTACACGGAAAAATTGTCATTAGAAAGATGCATGCATTAGTCAGTTTAGTCTCAACATCTTTGAATTTAGAAGACTGAGTTATAGGAAATGATTAACTATGTTTATGACAAGTTGCTAATCTTTATTCTCATATGTTATTGGTGGAAGTATGGAGTTATCGTGTAAGTATGAAAAAAACATAATGAATTAGCGCAGCTAAAATAGTAAATATGAAGAAGAGTTTTTCTTTGAGCCGAGAGGACTGAAATATAATAAACATTTTATTTCTAAAAAGACAAAACTCAATGGGAGATATCCCTCTGTAATTGTGGAGAAGAAAGACTGGAATCAAGTTACTTTTTGTTAAGGCACACTTGTATGACAAGGAAAAACAGTTAGAGAACATGTAAGAGTGGTGTATATATTTGTATTAGTTTTGATGAAGATATTAATTAGTTATAACAAGAACTTGTTTCATATACTCTTTTGTTTTGTTTATTCCCAAACTTCATCGCACCGTATCCATAGCCTTTTTTTTCCTCTTGTACGTTCAAAGATTTTTCTTTTGCCAACCAAAATCTTTCAAGATTTTGCTCTTTAGCTTTGGCTTTTGTGGGTGATAAGTTCGATTCTATTTACATTGAAACTTCATTTTTTCTCGAAAAGAAAAGATTTCAACGATTTGCAACTCAGTTTTTGTTACTTGTTAATTATTAGTGGTTGCCCTTTTTTCCTCTTCAAGATAAGAGATATTCTCTCGGAAAAAGTGAGAATATGTAACTATGACTATTATAAATGTTTATTTAATTTTATGACTATTATAAAATATAAAGGTTTATTTAAAAAATAATAGGTTGACCAAAAAACTAAAAAATAGTTTACGAGATCTTGTCTTAATTAAATGCGAGACTAAATTTGATTTTTAAAAAACTAAAAATTTATAGAATACTATACAATATTTCAGGTAGCTTATACAATTTTTTTATTAATGTGAAAAATTATATCAGTAATTCGTATAGTTAAGAAAATTAAAGTAGTTCATTGTTAATTTTTCTAATCTTTTATTCTAAATTATATATATATATATATATATATTAGTAGATCCAAAAATATAATTTTAAAATTCAAACAAAAAAAATGTATTTATAGAATTTTGTTGTGGTGTAATAGTACGTTTTATAATATTGTCCTTACTGAGTTAAAGGTAAAAAGATTGAGACAAAAAAAGAGCAAGATATAAAAAAGCTAGCTTTAGATGGGCCAACATATTAGGCCAGAATTGCCTGTTAATGGGCCCAAAATAAACAATACTGATATACCAAAAGAAGTTCGTACTTGGTCGTTTACCTTCAGGATTTTTCGCCGGCGACGTACTCGACGGAGATGGCACTGTCTCAGTTAACTTCATTTTCGACTTTCCAAATCCCGTTTCACAAACACCAATTCTTCGGAACATCTCAAAATCTGAGAAGACTGACGGAAACCCCAAAATATCCTTTGATTTCATCATTTCATACGTCGCGTAGCAAACCTTGTTCTCATCTCCAAATCATCAGTTGCGTCGCGGGAGAAGCATCTTGTCCCTCTACTCCGATCTCTTCAGTTTTCGTGAAAGGTAATTCTGATTTTGATTCCTCGTTTTTGAATTTTGTTTTTAGTACCTACGAAATTGAATCCCTTTTTTTTTTTTTTTCAAATTATCTTCAGGGCTTCCTGATTCAGTGAGTGAAGGACGTTTAAGAAAAGTCTTCTCCGAATTTGGAGAAGTTAGCAATGGTAAGTCTCTTTTTTTTTTTTTTGTTCTCTGTCTCAGTCTGTTTATGTTCTGGAATCACATTTTCAGCTTTCAATAGGATTTGTATGAACTAGGAATCATATACAATAACCATTTGAATATAGTCAATAGCTTGATTTGAATCTCATTATTAACTTTTGAAGAAGAGAAGCAGAGAAGTTTTTATGCAAATCAATGGTATCAGAGCTTCCACTGCTTTTGTTCCGGACCACTCCCTGATATCAAAAGCATCTAATCTTCCACAATCTATTTTGGCTTTGATTCGGACTATGGCTTGTGGTACAACAACAGAGCAGTGTTATGCGTATACTAAAACGTATAGAGAGTAGAAGAAGTGTTTTTTTCTTCTTTTGGTGAGGGTTTTGTTACCACTAATCATGGCCCGAATCAAAACCAAGATAGAGGATGGAAGATATGTGTTTTTGGTATTCCAATGTGGTGTTGATCAGATGCAGAAAATGGAAGCTCTGATATGAATAAAAAGGTTCGGATTATGGGCTAAATAGAAACCATTGATTTGCCAAAAGTTTTCTGCTTTTCTTCTTCTTATTCATTGGATTTGGTCTTCTCTCTAATGAACCTTCTTCTGTGCCATTCTTCCTCACATGCTCACCACTTTATCAATGGATGTGATATTGTGAGAAAGAATGGCACAGAGGAGGTTCATCAGATAGAAGACCAAATCCAAGAAAGATAAAATTCTCATTTTTGCAATGGGTTTGAAGTGCAGAAGCTCCAGTTGAGAACATATAACTGTAAAACATACGCTAGGTCGATTAACTAAGCAAAGCTTGTCGTATGTGAGTCAATTTTATGATGATGTTTTGGCAGTAAAAATCATCACAAACGAAAGGACTCGGCAATCTCTAGGATATGGATATGTGTGGTTCAACAGCAAAGAGGATGCACAGTTGGCTGTGGAAGCCATGAACGGAAAGGTATATAAGAACTTCTTTTGAAATTCAATATGAACATGTTTTTTCTTTCGGTTTGCATTTCATGCTTTGGTGGGTCTTCAAGATCCTATTGACAAAAGCACGTAGCTTGATCCCGGGTCTCAGAACCCGGGAACCGGGAAGAATCCGAAGCTCTCAATAGTGCCCACCAAAACCCGCCAGAGATTGGTTTTGATTCTTGAACAAATAACATGAGATTGTTATTGATACCGGTTTATGGTTTAGTTCTTTGATGGCAGGTTTATTCTTGTTAAATTTGGTCAGCCTGGATTGTCCCGTCGCCGGAGACCACGTTCCGATTTCCTTTCTGTAAATAAATAATCTTAACAGTTATGTTCTGTTAGCGAATGTGATAAAACTCGGATTCTAAAGGTGGGAATTAATAATTAGCCCATGGAATTCAAAATTTTCCCATTTTGCGAATTGTGTGGATTTTTAAATATATATTTTTTTGCATATAAATTAAAAAAAAAACAACGATTTAGCATTAAATATTATCCCGCTGCCAAAAGAAAAAACATACTAAATGTTAATCCAAGGAGAAAAAGACATTAAAGTACTTATAAAGAAACTTATTACTTTGTCTTCACTCTTAACATCTAAATACTTAAATCCGTGATTAATAAGACAATTCATTTACGTGAATCAAGTCTTGGCGTATTAATACCATCCTACCAATAAGTATCTTCCGTAGGCAAGATAAAATACTTATCTCCTATGTAAAAATCTTTCAAAATGTTTTTACCGATTCAAAAACCACTGATTCAATGCAAAACAAATTACTACAATATGTGTTAATGTTTTAAGCTTAATTTTAAAATCACTAATTTACTACGATAAAAGTTCCGAGATGAGCTATATATATATGTCGGCCACTTTATTCTTTAATTAAATAGTTTTTGGAATAAGTTTTCCAAAATGTTTTCGTATCTAATTACTTCTCTCGTGACACTCAATATTTTTCAGTATTTTTAGAAAGAATTCTTCAAAATTAATTTGATTTCACAGAGACTTATATGTAAAGAACTATACTTACAGATTATCACATTAAATGTTGCAGTTTGCAGATATACAATTGTAGGTTCTTCTTCTTCTCGGGTTACGTTCATTTAGGATTAAGAGGAAAAATATAAAATGATTCAACTTTTTTTCCAATTTCCTATAGAGCTAATCCTTGAAACTAAAATTGTCTTGTTACACTTGAACATTCCCTCTGTGGAAACTATATACTAAAAAAATCCAATTCCAATGATCAAATCAAATGCCTTTTCGTTGTATTTAGTTTTTATTTTCACATAAGATAATGTTTTTATATATATATATAATCTGAACAAACCATAAGAACCTATATATCATGCTCTGTGAGCTTTAGAGGACGAGAGAGAAGTATAAATTAAAAACTCGAGCTTTAGGATTTAGCTTTGTTGCTCTCATGATATCTTATGATCAAATCGATTCCTTTTCTCTCGTCTCATCGCTGTCGGGTCTTTTCACCTCAGCAGGCGAGATGTTTCTCCGCTACGACCTACTTCGATTTCTCCGGCGAGAGTCCCGATACTGAACGAGCACTCGTCTCAGCTCTTGGATCGTGCGCCTCCAGTAAAGACACCACTTGTGGCCGTCAAATTCATTGCCTTGTCTTAAAATCCGGTCTTGATTCTAATGGATTCATCTGCAATAGTGTCCTTAACATGTACGCTAAATGTAGTCTCTTGGCCGATGCGGAATCTGTTTTTCGATCTCACGCGCAGCTTGATTCTGCTTCGTTCAATATTATGGTAGATGGGTATGTTAGATCTCGTCGACTCGGTGATGCGCTTAAGTTGTTCGACGTTATGCCTGAAAGAAGCTGCGTCTCGTATACTACTTTGATAAAAGGTTATGCTCAAAATGATCGGTGGAGTGAAGCTATGGAGCTCTTTAGAGAGATGAGAAATTTGGGAATCATGCTAAATGAAGTGACATTAGCCACTGTTATATCCGCTTGTTCACATTTGGGTGGGATTTGGGATTGTAGGATGTTGCAGAGTTTGGCTATTAAGCTGAAGCTTGAAGGTCGGGTTTTTGTTTCGACGAATTTGCTGCTTATGTACTGTATCTGCTCGTGTTTGAAGGATGCTCGGCAGTTGTTCGATGAAATGCCTGAGAGAAATTTAGTTACTTGGAATGTGATGTTAAATGGGTATTCAAAAGCTGGACTAATAGAACGGGCTAAGGAATTGTTCGATCAGATTACTGAGAAAGATATTGTCTCGTGGGGCACCATGATTGATGGGTGTCTCCGAAAGAATCAGCTTGATGAAGCTCTTGTTTTCTACTCGGAGATGCTGCGCTGTGGAATGAAACCTAGTGAAGTTATGATGGTGGACCTTCTCTCTGCTTCAGCTCGATCAGCAAGCAGTTCCAAGGGTTTGCAACTTCATGGTACCATCGTGAAAACGGGTTTTGATTGTTATGATTTCATACAAGCAACGATCATACATTTCTATACTGTCTCTAATAACATGAAACTCGCTCTTCAGCAGTTTGACGTGAGCGTCAAGGACCACATCGCGTCGAGAAACGCATTGATTGCAGGATTTGTGAAGAATGGAATGGTTGAGCAGGCAAGGGAAGTATTTGATCAGACTCGTGATAAAGATATCTTTTCATGGAACGCTATGATTTCAGGTTACGCGCAGAGTCTTTCGCCTCACTTAGCTCTACACCTCTTCGGGGAAATGATCAATAGTAGCCAAGTTAAACCAAATGCAATCACAATGGTGAGTGTTTTCTCTGCGATTTCATCTCTAGGATCGTTGGAAGAAGGGAAAAGAGCGCATGAATATATAAACCGTAGCTCAATTCCTCCCAACGACAATCTAACTGCTGCTATAATCGACATGTATGCCAAATGTGGAAGCATTGAAACGGCTCTCAACGTTTTCCATCAAACAAAGAATATTTCTTCTTCAACAATCTCTCCCTGGAACGCTATCATTTGCGGGTCAGCGACTCACGGCCATGCAAAACTAGCGCTTGATCTCTACTCCAACCTCCAATCTCTCCCCATCAATCCGAACAGCATCACTTTTGTAGGTGTCTTGAGCGCATGTCGCCACTCGGGGCTTGTGGAGTTAGGTAAAACGTATTTCGAGAGCATCAAGAGCGATCATGGAATCGAGCCGGACATCAAGCATTACGGTTGTATGGTTGATTTATTGGGGAAAGCTGGGAGGTTAGAGGAAGCAAAAGAAATGATCAAGAAGATGCCTGTGAAGGCGGATGTGATCATCTGGGGAATGTTGTTGTCGGCTTCACGGGTTCACGGGAACGTCGAGGTGGCTGAGCTAGCGGCTACTGAGCTGGCGGCGATTGATCCATCTCACGCAGGATGCAAAGTTATGCTTTCGAACGTTTATGCAGACGCAGGGAGATGGGAAGATGTAGCTTTGGTCAGAGAAGAGATGCGAACAAGAGATGTTGAGTGGTCACGTGCCTTTAGTGGTGTCGTGTGATTGTTTATTTGATTTTTTCCTATAGGCTCTTTAGTGGGCTTGTTATTGTATGGGCCTTTGTCTCTGTAGACACGAGTGAAATAAGTGGCGCGTGGATTACACAGGAAGGTGAAATCGGATAACGTGTCTGAACGGTGGTCAGTTCGTGTTTTTGTGGGTCCTGTCATAGGCTGAGCTGGCTGTTTGCTGCCCGAATGAAAGCGCGTGTATTTCTCAGAAATCAGAACCCACAAACTATTTTTTTACATGCAAGATTATTTAGATTTCTTAATATTGAAAAACCCAAAAAAAATTCCAAACTAAATAAAAAATTGGAGGAGTTGGATAACTATCCTATATTTATTACAAAATTTGAAAACTATACCAAATTTTATATGTTTTGAAAAATATATTTTTATAATAATAAAAGACCAAATTACCTTATTTATTTATAATTTAATTATGAAACAATTTTTTTTAACTTGAATTATACATTAAATATTTTATTTATTTTCAATAATATAAATAAAAATTATAATTAATTTAAATTTGTTTAAAAATTAATTATTTTGTTATGAAAACTGGTATCTATAAAAAAAAGAATCATAGTTAAATTTTAATTAGTTAATTTTTGTATATATATTTTTTGGTATACTTATTTATTCATCGTAAATTTATATCATTTTATGTTGACTTATTAATAAGTTGATTTATTGAACTGACAATTTTTTTTTATCAACTTAAGTTTTTTCATCATCGACTTATTTTATAATTGTTGACTTACGTAGTTGACATCTCTATACTGTTGACTTATTTTTTAACTACTCAATTTCAATTATTTTTAATAGACTTATTTATTTTTGATAGACTTGTATAATTTTATGTTGATTATTAATAAATTTAATTTATTGAACTATCAATTTTTTTTTATTTATGTCGATTTATTTTTTTCACCATCGACTTAGTTTATAACAGTCGATTTATACATAATTGGTTGATTTGTTTACATAGTCGA
>CM051383.1:12978128-13253128 GCA_028015245.1 Cardamine occulta
CATATTTAAACTATGGACTTATCGTTTTTGTTTGTGGATTTATATTATTTTTTGTAGACTTATTTATTCTTGGTAGACTTATATTTATTTTATGTTGACTTGTTAATAGAGCTGATTTATTGAACTGTCAATTTATTTTTTATTTCTGTCGACTTTTTTTTTTATCGACTTATTGTATAATACCCGACTTATATTTAAATTGTTGTATTTTTTTCTAAATTAATTTATTCTTGGTAAACTTATTAAATTTTATGTTGACTTATTAATAAAACTGATTTATCGAACTGTCAACTTATATTTTATTTCTGTTGACTTAATATTTTTCTACCATTGAATTTTTTTATAACAGTTAACTTATATTTTGATTTGTTGATTTATTTACATAGTTAACTTATTTATACTGTTGACTTAATTTAATTTATGTTTATCAAATTATTTTAAAACAAATAATTTTAAAATAACAAAAAATAATTATAATTCTTAAAACTAATTTTGTGTAAAAATTTAAATAAATTATAAAATTCATAATATTATTTTAATCCTAATGTTTAAATTTGTAATTAATTATGTTGACTAATAAATATAGAATAGAATGTTTATTAATAATTAAATTAAATTTTAAAATATTTATTATTAAATTTTAGTTTATATTTTATTCTTTCATGGATTTATCTTTTATAGAAACTATAATTATCTAAATTCTTAACTAAATTTTAAAATAAACTAGAATTTTATTATTAACTTCAAATTTAGTGATGATGTTTGGCTTAGTCATTATTTAAAAATTTATCTAAATCTAATTAAAAACAAATATTATCTGATTCTTGACTGAGTCAAATTTTTTTAACTGCTTTGTTTTTAGTTTTTGATAGATTGATGAAAGTTTATTATCTTTTATCTAAACAAATTAACTTTAGTTATCAATTAAAATTATTATGTAAACTTAATAAAGTATACATTAAAATATTAACTAAATCTAAAAATGTAAAATATTTTTATGGTTATATAATTAAAATTTATAATTAATTTGTAAAACGCTATCTAGACTAAATAAAAACATTTAGTTTTTTTTGTATTATCAAAATAGAACTAAATAGAAAATAACATAATAATGGTTAAATATTAATTTAATATATATATATATATATCTAAAATGGCAACTAAATCCAAATAAATAATTTTTTTATTATATTTTAAAATTCGAATTAATGTTAAAATTATATTTTTATTATATTTAAATGAATTATGTTTCACTATTTATAAAAATTAAATAATCAAAATAATTTTGTTTTTTAAAAAAATTTAAGTTATTAACTAAGGATAAAAATGTTATTTTGTTTTAACATAAAAGGTAGATTTTCAATCTTGTTAAATATGGTATAGTTTACAAAAGTTTGACAAGATTTAAGATATTTTAGTAAATAATCTCTAAAACATTTCTCAGATCAGTGAGGTTGTTGTTAACATAAAATAACAAATTCAATTTGATTTTTTTTATACAACCACAAATTCAATTCGTTATGTAATCAGTTACACTAATTTGAATCTTTCAGCCATTCGGAGAAGCTTTGGCCCCTTTTATATGTGACTTCGCATAATATGTTTTTATAGATTATAGAGGCGACCCAGAGTAGATTTTATTAATGCTAAAAAGTAAAATATTAATGCTAAAAAGTAAAATATTAATGCTAAAAAGTAATAATCATTAGAAGTTAAAAGAACAAAAGAAAAAACAATTATTACTACATTTTGTTTTTGGTATTTTATGAAACCTCATAATAAAAGTCATGTGATGCAAATGGACTGAAGCATTTCCACGGTTCTTCGTGACCTTTCATTTCCCCCTTGGTTTCTTTCGGGTTTGTTTATAATAATATTTTATTATGTGAAAAGTGACGTTCACTTTTTCTAATTTTTTGTTTTATTAATTTATATATTAAGAATTTCTGTTATTTTATTTATTATATTTGAAATATTTTTATAAAATGATTATTTAGTTGCAATAATACATTTTTATAATAAAATATATGGGATTTAACATAAATAAAAATTCATACAAACTATCATTAAATATGAAATGCATACTTGAAATAAAACATAAAATGACTATTAGGCCATTAGTTAATTGAAAATAATCAACGTTTATAAATCAGTAGGTTCAACTGAGAGCCATTTCCAAAAGATTAAATCACAGTACATATAAGTTGGTTCATTTAATATTTTAAAGCTTAATACATCTCGTTCATATTACTTTTTCATATTGATCAGTGCATACCGGCACAATGGTAAATTCCCTTTGTCACTGTGGTAGTGATTTCGCTCTGCACTCGTATAAACCTATAAATACTTTTCCATATTGATAAAATAAAAAATAAAAAACTTATTATGTATACTATATTAAGATCAACTAATAAACACCACATTAAAATATATTTTAAAGAAGTGTTCTCATCCTTGGAGAAATCTATTTTATAGAACTTTTTTACTATAAAACAAATATTTTAGAGAAGTCAATTAATATTTCAATGAAATACTCCTATTTTATACTATTCTATAACAAAGAAAACGATGTTTATAACGATTTTAACAAAACTGCTGAAATTAATTATAATACTTCATTTTTTTGTTTAATCTCTTTTATTTATTATTAAACAATAACTAAATTGAAATCATATATATAATACCAAATACCAAAAAAGTAAATAAACCACTATATCTATATTTATGATTTGAATTTTCACAAACATAACTCTCTATTCAATTAACTAATTTACCAACATTATTCTTACTTCAAATTATTGATTTGCAAACTATAATCTTATTGGCAAAGAAAATATAATATAGATCTAACTCTTATAGCATGTGTGAATTATGTGCACTGAATGTCTATGTTATATTTAAAAGTTTCACTTCAAAACAATTAACACATGTTATCTATAAACAATTAATATGTACTCTGTTTCTTTTTATTTATCAATCTTACTCTAATTTTTTTTTAAATTGATGATTTTGAATCTTTGGATACGTTTATTCATTAAATATGTTTGAAAAAATATTTTCTTGTACAAACTCCCTTTAATTGTAGTTAGAAATATAGGATACTCTACTTCATTCATTTCTACTATCTTAATATTATTAATAATGACGAAAGAAAACCAATGAAAACGAATAATTATTAGCCGATGAGAAAAAGGAACTATTATTAATTAAGTAGTTATATAACAACTGATTCATCAATTCATATAACAAATCGGATGACCACTAATTAGATTAAAACAATAGTTTATACAAAATATCCAAACTATATTGTATTCGTCTTTGGACATTATCCAAAACTAGTTTTCAAATCAAAGTCGCGAATACCTATAAACCTGAGGGCAAATAAGACTTTTCGTACTACGATAATCAGACTCCACTTATCTGCTTTTTCAATTATCACATAAAGAAAAGAATAAAAAATAAAAAAAAAGAGAGATCATATTAAAACCTGTTTTTCTGTTCTTCATCATATATTACAATTTAGATCTCTCTACTCTTCTTTCTTCTACAAAGGCTGAAACTAGCTCCGAATCTCGTCTTGTGAGATTCATCAGATCCTAAAACAAACACTTGTAATCTCGAAAGAATCAATTTTTTTTTTTGGGGTTTTTGAAGCATTGAAGCTTCTCGGCTTTCGAAACAATTTGTCTCCTTTTTTTGCTATTTCCAGAGATATTGATCGAATAAGATAAAAAACCTCGTCTTTATTCATCTCACTGATTCTCTAATTACCAATCTCGAGTTTCTGTTTCTTCCTCTGATCCCTTTGATTTCACTGAAATCAATCTCGATTAGGTATTCGAATGTTCCACCAAAAAATTAGCTTCCTTTTTTGGTCTTGGGAGCTACTCTGATTTGTTTCAATCTCTGTTTCTATTCGATTCTGGATTTAGGGATTTGGAAAAAACGAGCTCTTGCTTTTGAACATTGCCTTGTTTCATTTACCGGTGGAGTTGGAAATAAAATTCACTAGACTCTTCATTATCTTCGATCTCAATCTTTGCATTTCCCCGCGTCATCTTTATTCGAAGCTCAAGTTCGTGTTTTAGAAGAAGAGAGATTCATTTGCTATTTCAAATATTTGAATGCTCTGTAGCTGAAGATGCAGCCTGATCAACGCAAAAAGGTACGATTTTTAATCTCAAATTATATCTAAAGTATATTCAG
Source organism: Cardamine occulta (assembly GCA_028015245.1). NCBI lineage: Eukaryota > Viridiplantae > Streptophyta > Magnoliopsida > Brassicales > Brassicaceae > Cardamine > Cardamine occulta. Next base: position 12,982,335 of record CM051383.1, read on the forward strand.
ATTTGCATAACAGAGTTCCGAGATCTGATTATGTTACCTAGGATCTGTTATAATCTTTAGTAGTTCTCTTGCTCAGAATCCAATCTCTAATCTCTTTGATCTTGAAGCTTTTGATTAACATTAGATTTTTGTTTTTCTGCATATACAGTCATCAGTTGATGTAGATTTCTTCACAGAATATGGTGAAGGAAGCAGATACAGAATTGAAGAAGTAATTGGTAAAGGAAGCTATGGAGTTGTCTGCTCAGCTTATGATACACACACAGGAGAGAAAGTTGCGATTAAGAAAATCAATGACATTTTCGAGCATGTTTCAGATGCTACTCGCATTCTCCGTGAGATCAAACTTCTTAGACTCTTACGCCATCCTGACATTGTTGAGATCAAACATATCTTGTTGCCGCCTTCAAGAAGAGAGTTCAGAGACATTTACGTTGTTTTCGAGCTTATGGAATCTGATCTTCATCAGGTTATTAAGGCAAATGATGATTTGACTCCTGAGCATTATCAGTTTTTCCTCTATCAGCTTCTCCGTGGCCTTAAGTATATACACACAGGTTAAGCTCTAGAAAAGATTTTCATAGGTTAGAATAAGTTATGGATCATATTTCTGAAGATACATTTTCCGTTTTCTTTCAGCTAATGTCTTTCATCGGGATCTAAAACCAAAAAATATATTGGCAAATGCTGATTGCAAACTCAAGATATGTGATTTTGGACTTGCACGTGTCGCGTTCAATGATACACCAACTGCGATATTCTGGACTGTGAGTAGTATAATTCAATGCTTACTCTTTACAAGATTACTTTTCTTTGGCATGAAAGGAATTTTTATCCTATTGCTTTGTGATCACAGGACTATGTAGCCACTCGATGGTACCGAGCTCCAGAACTGTGTGGATCGTTTTTCTCAAAGGTAGTCATGATTTTGCTTACATTTTTTTTATAGGAATTGTAGTCATTGGAGCTTTCTTATGCTGATTGTCAATTTTCTTAGTAATGTTTGTTTTAAAATCTTTGCTTATGTTCAGTATACACCGGCAATAGATATATGGAGTATCGGGTGCATTTTTGCAGAGCTTTTAACAGGGAAACCTCTTTTCCCCGGGAAAAATGTGGTCCATCAATTGGATCTGATGACTGATATGTTGGGAACTCCATCTGCCGAAGCCATTGGAAGGGTCAGTATCTCTTTCCACAATGCTCTAAATAACTGCATTGTTCTTTTTCTTGACTAAATTGCTTGCACTGAATGTGACAGGTGAGAAATGAGAAAGCTCGAAGATATTTAAGCAGCATGAGGAAGAAGAAGCCTATTCCTTTTTCACATAAGTTCCCACACGCTGATCCTCTTGCTCTTCGTCTTTTAGAGAAGATGTTGGCTTTTGAACCCAAGGACAGGCCTACAGCTGAAGAGGTGCTTTACACATTTCTTTTTTTATACTCTGCTGACAAAATTTTGGTTGTATTCAACTAAACTTTTGGTTTTATGTGTTACCTCAGGCGCTTGCGGATCCATACTTCAAGGGTTTAGCTAAGGTTGAAAGAGAGCCCTCAGCTCAACCTGTCACGAAGTTGGAATTTGAGTTCGAGAGGCGGAGGATCACTAAAGAAGACGTGCGAGAGCTCATATACAGAGAGTCTCTGGAGTACCACCCGAAGATGCTGAAAGAATACTTGGATGGATCAGAGCCAACTAACTTTATGTACCCGAGGTACTATCCTGAGCTAACGTGCTACATAACTCTACTCTTGTGTACTCTTCCGTGATCTCTTGGTATTATGTATTATTCAATCTGCAGTGCCGTAGAACATTTCAAGAAACAGTTTGCTTACCTAGAGGAACACTACAAGAATGGTACTTCTCATAATCCCCCTGAGAGGCAGCAGCACGCATCATTACCTAGGTATGCTTTACTTCGTTTAAAATTTTTATGAATTGGTTTTTCGAGACAATACAATGAAGTCTTTTTTTTTTTTAAATGTTATGCAGGGCTTGCGTTTTATATTCTGATAACAATCCTGCGGCAGCACAACAGAGTTCAGTTGAAGATGGACTCTCCAAGTGTAGCATCAGAGATACAGAGAGATCTCGAGGTCCAGACAGGAATGCCCAGATGCCAATGTCGAGAGTTCCTATTAACGTTCCTATCCAAGGTCTCACTCTCTCTCTGTATATAATGTTATGATGCAGAAAAACTCTGTTATCTGAACACTTATCTGGTTGTAATGAGGCAGGTGCTGCGGTAGCTAGGCCTGGAAAAGTAGTTGGATCAGTGTTACGCTATAACAACTGCGGTGCAGCCACTGGTGTTGAAGCTCTTGAACAACAACAGCGTAGGATGGTTAGAAATCCAGCGGGTGCCGCGTCTCAGTACCCAAAAAGGACTCAACCTTGCAAAAGCAACAGAGGAGATGAAGATTGCGCCACAGCCGAAGGTGCAAACAGATTGAACCCAAACACTCAGTATATACCACAGAAAGTGGGTGCAGCACAAGATACTGTAATGAGCCGCTGGTACTAAACATAATGTTTTGGGTCTAGTTGAAGCTTTACCACTTCACATCTCAGGGAGAGGTAAAAGAGAAGCCTTGTGAAAGTTTGAACCATTCATCGCGTTTTCAAGAGCCTTAACATGAAGAGCAAGACATGGATTAAGAGCAAAATGAGAGAGACTATGTTGAGAAGATGAAGAAGAGTGTTTTCCTTACAGATCCTGTAAGGTAATTTGTCTTCATATCTTTGTATTTTTAAACGACCTTTATTTTACCTACCTTGTGACGCATTCTCTGCAATTCTTATCCTGTGGACGTGTGCAGAATCAAATATATTTTAGAACTACTCGATACTCTGATTAAAACCAGGATTAGGCCCCAATTACCATTGGATCTTTGATTAAAGAAAAAAAGCATTGAACAAGATTTGATTGTACTTGCTAGATCGAAATTAGATCAGCCATTATCTTTCACGGAGATTATACAATGCATAAATGTTTCTTCTTCTTCTTCTCCTTTTCACTGCAACCGTGGCTTCACCCGTCTTCCATTCGCATCGCAACCATCCGCAAAGATTTCTTTTCCATGTCCAGATGCTGCTACAACAGAGTGTTCACCAAGCCTCGCCACATACTCCAAAAGCTCAGTTAGTAAAGATGGGCAACTTTTTTTCAGATACTCAAACCCATCTGTTTGCATCACAGCTGATAAAAAAACAAAGGGAAAAAACAGACGCAAGTCACATTATGTATGAACAGACAGTAGACTCGGATCAATTTTACAGTAAACAGAATGATCATTTGTTTACCTTTTAGGTTCTCTGGCAATGCCACGAATTTGAGACAGACTGCTTTTAGCTGGAAACTATGATGCTGCTCCGCTAGGGCCAAGGTGGTTGCAACCGTGTTTATGGCAATCTCTTCACAGAGTTTTGACTCACAGATCGCTTTAAGCCGCTCAAGAGCATATCGGTCTGCAGCTGCAAGCAGATGCTGAGAAACAAGAGTAGAAGCCAGTGTAGAGTCTGTGCCTATTAACTCTTGCATATCAGGCAATTCGTCCCAGTAGATAAAATGGAGCAATACCTGCACAAACAGCAATGTGAAAAAGGGCTTGTATCAGGTTACACATCTAGATCACAACTATCCGGAGTGAGGATCTGAACCTAAAGCAGGATCTAATAACCCTAGAAGACAGAAAAATCATGATTTATATCACAGAACTTGATGTGTCTACAGCCATTATACGCCCAAGCAATTTTAATGTATTAGCCACATAGAAAACAATATTACCAAACAGACATTCATGCAACCAACCAGGAAGAGAAAGCAGAAAGAAAGAACCTTAACCCGGGTGAGTAAACTCGAGAAGAGTAGCAGCGCCCCAGGAGAAGATCCCGGATAGTATCCGTGAATAGACAATCCTGTATGACACCACCATCACTCACCCGAAAAAAAAAGGCAAGGAACCAAGAAACCTATCTCTTCCTAGACCATGTAAGACCCACTGACTGTAGATAATCTACTTACACATTACCAGACCCTAACAGAAGTAATCACAGAAAGAGAGATAAATGGAGGACCTTGAAAATGGGAGATTCCATGTCTTCTATCGTTATGCATTGCGTATTCGGGTTTCCTAACGGACCAAAAAGCTGTGCCCTGAAAACTGGTGAACGTGTTGCAAGGACCAATTTATGTGCGTTGAATGTTTCACCATCGACTTCGAAAACAACATCACAGCCTTTCCCACTTTCCAAAAGATTTCCCAACTGTTGTCCCAAGTTAGAAACTGGTACTGGGATATCACAACTCCACGGTCCATCTGTCAGCGACCTTACCACACCAACACGGCATCGAACAAAGAGACTATTATCCTTCAAATAGTCTGATGATTCAAGACTAACCCTCCTGAAAAACCTCTTGTATCCCCTAAATCAAGCAACCATCAAACACATTATTAAACACTGAATATCACAATCTATCACAAATCAATATTAAAACATTCTAAATTCATAACAACAATGACCTATACTCACTGAAAGATTGAAACTTTCCAGGAATTAAGAGAGAAGGAGAGAATTACTCACCACATACTTCCACGATACTTAAGAGTATAGGGACCGCTCTCAAGTGCTCTTCCGAAATGGCTATGAACCTTATGCTTTCCATTTCCACTCTGATCAACAAGCGTGAGTTCAAATAAAGCCCTGACATCAGCGCCTTCGCTCGCAAGAGCTATGAACAAAGAAACGTAAGTAGAGTTATCCTCTGGACTCTTCCCATCTGGATAAAAGTAGATAGCCCACGAGTAACCTCCGATCATAAACGTATCGGAAGCGACGTATTTGCCCACTCCAACGCCTTTGGTAAGAGAATAGCCTCTGATCTTGAATTCATGGAAGCCATTGATGGTTTCTGTGGTAGATGTCGACACCGTGAGAGACTGGCTAAGCGATTTCGAAGATCCAGAAACCTCCGGACAAACCCTAGTTGTGCCCATCAACAAGACGGAGATCCCAACAAAAAAACTATTAACGGCTGGTCCAAAATCAAACAAAGATCTTAGATTTACTTCCCTCGGAACAAATTTCAGAGGGTCCAATCCAGAAAAAAACTTCCAGATTCAAGAGCGAAATCGAGATCAATAATCTGAGGAAAGAAAAAAACCAAAACTTTTTTAGGGGTTTTGGAAGAAATCACAAAGGAAAGAATCAGGAACCGGAATCGGAGGGATAGAGAACGGAGTGTGATAATCGGAGGAAGTCTCCGGCAGAGATCGAGCAGAATGGAGATAGATCGATGACGTCGGTGGAAACGAAAAGGAAAGAGGTAGAGAATGAAAGAAAGTGATTTGGGTTTTTATAAAACAAAAGTTAGGAGAAAAAAAGAAAGAATGGTCAAATTTAATTCTATTAAATATCATTCTTATATTTATTTACGTGCAAATCTTAATGTACACGAAATTTAAAAAATAGAAAAAACTCTTCGCATTCTTTCAATTTTTTTTTTGGGAACTGTTCACTAATTTCCTTTTTAAACCCTTTCAATTCACATCTCTTGGGTCATTATTGGGCCGTGTAATAAATAAATATTATTATTAAGTATGTAGTAATACCAATTGGCAATTTGGTGGGGGAAAAGTATTAAAAAAAAGAAAAGGTGTTAAATCAATTTTATATTTAAGAGCAAATAATGGTTTCAAATTTATATAAGAAAAAGGAAATAACAGACCGAACTAAGATGCATGGGTCAGAATCTGAAAGGCACCAAAATCTGAAAACTCATTTACTCATAAAAAACTAATTTACCGTTAATAATATCTGAAAACAGATTATATAGTTTTAATTGTAAGTGATACTTAGAAAAATATCTGGTTCAAGTGGTTATAATTCGGTATAACTCGAGTTATAACTGAGGGCAATTGAGTTTCATTTAAGACGTTTTCTCGTCGGAATCAGACCGATAAAAAAGTTTTTATTTTTATTTTTTCACAGTCAACGCCGAACAAATGGAATCTCTGAAGCAGCGAATCTCATAAACCCTAACCTCTGTAATCATCCCAAATGCTTCTCCTTTAATCCCCAGATGTTTCGAAAGCTCTCTTCTTCTCTCTATCGATCCACCATTTTCCCAATTTCTTCCAAATCCATCTTCAAATCCGGATCTTATCTTCAATCTCTCCGTCGTCTCCACTCTTCCTCGTTGAAAATGTCCGATTCACCTCAAAACCCTAATTCTCCTGCGATTCCATCAGCAACCAAGCCTGAATTGCTTCGCGCACTCGAGCACCATCTGGGTTCTTCTTTCAGCATCGATCCAATAACACCTCAACCAAACCCTCTCATCATCGTGATAAGTGGAGCAAGCGGAGTTGGGAAAGACGCAGTGATCAACAAGCTTCGAGAAGTTCGTGAAAGTATTCATTTTGTTGTTACAGCTACGAGCCGTCCGATGCGTCCTGGAGAAACCGACGGTAAAGATTACTTCTTTGTTTCGAAAGATGAGTTTTTGTCAATGGTGGAGAATGATGAGCTTCTTGAGCATGCACTTGTTTACGGTGATTACAAAGGGATTCCTAAGAAACAGATTCAAGAATTCATGGCTAAAGGATACGATATTGTTTTGAGAGTTGATATTCAAGGAGCTCAGACGTTAAGGAAGATTTTAGGGAACTCTGCTTTGTTTATCTTTCTTGTTGCGGAGAGTGAGATTACTATGGTTGAGAGGTTGATTGATCGGAGAACGGAGAGTCATGAGGAGTTGCTTGTTAGGGTTGCTACGGCGAGAGAAGAGATTAAGCATATTAAGAATTTTGATTATGTTGTGGTGAATGCTAAAGGGAAGCTTGATGATTCGGTTAACCGTGTTGAATCTATTATTGATGCTGAGAAGTCTAAGGTTCATCAAAGAATTGTTAGAATTTGATGGTTTTGTTCTCTTCTTTCAGGTACTTTGCTTTCCAAGCAATTGCCATATACTAAGTTTTGAAATTCAATTTGGATTTTTCCAATGTAAAATTGAAACTTCTTGTACTTTTTTTGTGATGAAGACAACTTTTTCTTTTTGTTTAAAGTGATGAAGATGACTTAGTTATGAAATGAGTATTTTTTGTAAGATTTTGTAAAGTTTCTCTCTTAATACAAGAGATTCATTCACTCCGTTAGTCTTAAACATGAATTATTTGTAAGGGTTTTTACCAAAGCTCTTTGCTCAAAAAGCTTTCTTCTCTGTTGTGTTGAATGATAATATCTCATAGTTATGATCTCCAAGTGATGCATAACTACGCCTAATTGGCAAAATAAGCGCTTAAACCCAATATCACTCTACTTTGCTAAATTTTCCCAAACTCTGCATTGGTGTTACCTTGGTAATAAACCTTGAGAATAATGTCTGGCCACATCAATCTCTTCTGTGTTCTCATATCTTTTCTTGTCGTCTTTAACAGAACAAAGACCAGGGATCCGATTTTGATTTCACGTATTGTATCAGAGCCAAGTTTTGTTGTAATCTTGTGTGATTCATAATGGAGAGTGGAAATGTTGTAGCACAAATGATCATTTGTATAACAAGGATTTGTAAGAGCCAATCTTGAATCTTGATGTGTTTTTAGCCTATTTTGTTTAGTAGTAGTACATTGGTTTTGGTATTTGATCTTAGAGATTACTAAATTTAGTTATCTTTAATGGAAGTTAAGTTTTTAATTTTCTATAAAGGGAGGGTTTAAGTGGGTCCCAAGGAGGATGAGTCCATTAAAGCCTTTAGCTTCACACAAGAAGACTTCTGCTGGAACTCATGCTTGCAAGTCACCATTACTCTCACCGAGTTATTTGATTGAATCACTAATTATTTGATTTCGGTTTATAGCTTCTTTTTTTTTTGCTACATGAATTTTGTGGTTAAAAAGTTATTAGGTGACTATTGTTTTAAAACAATGTTAATGATGTAGATTTTCATTGTTTCACCCTTAAAAGTTTGAAAATCTACATCATTTTTTTTAGAAATTCTAGATGCAAATACAATTATTTTTCCTTGTAACTGTAAATACGAACAATCCTCCACGGCTTTTCTTAACAAAAGACGGCTAAGAAATCATCCAACAATAACTGATCATATTAGATTCTAAAAATTAATAGGAGTAGATATTAATTAAATGTTGTTTTGTTTTACTATAACAAGAAGCAAAAACAAACTCAAAGACATAAAGAAAACAAAAACGAAAAGAACTTATTTTTTAGGATTAGTTTGGGCCAAATGCCGGGATAAACCTATAGATTACAAAAAAGAAAAAAAAAAGATATAAACTAGAAAGAATAAATATGGTTGTAAAATGTAACTTTTAGTCATAAAATTGCTGGGTGAGCATACATCAAAATTTTTAGTCATAGATTACACTTTCTTGCACATTTCCTCTTGCGTTATTTAGCTTATTTGCAGACTTTCCCTCCACTCTTTTTCCCTATTTGTTTCCATCTCTTTCTTCTTCTTCTTTATTTCTTATTATATCTCTATATATACATCATAAATATCTAAAGAATGTAATATCATGCTTTCCTCATTTCTCTGCATCATCAAACAACTCCTCGAGTCATTTCTAGTCCAAAAAGACAAACAAAGAAAGAAAGAAAGAAAGAAAGAAAAAGTTAAAATTTTCGATTGTGATTTGAGTAGGAAACGAGTAAAAACCAATGAAGGGCTTACAATGGATTCAAGGAAGTTGGAAGAAGAGGAAGATCGAAGCATTCGTTTGCAGGTTTTTATCACACTAATTTCTTATTTTATCTTTAAGCTGTTTTTTCATTTTATATTTCTTTGAAAACTTTAGATTAATGCTTTGAACATTTTTTTGATATACATAAAATTGTCCACTTCATATTCATTAAGATTATGTTTCTTTAAAAAAATTCACTTTGTTTAATAGTTTTAACTATGTTTAGTTACCAAAATTTATTTACTAAGTACAATGTCGTCCTCTTCATTTTTGTATGTAGGTGTCGGAGCTTGAAAAAGTGGAGGATGCTAGAGGCTCAAACGACACCGTTTTCGATTTAAAAAGCAGCATTGAAAAAGGCGACAGCGGCGAAACCGCAGACGTAGCTTCTATCTCCTCCGCGACAGCGGCGAAACCGCAACTGGAATCGGAACCCTAGGGTTTATCTGGGCCACGGTGGTCCTTCTCGGCGGCTTCGCGATCACACTCGACGGTTCCGATTTCTGGTTCATCACCATCATTCTCCTAATCGAAGGTGCTAGAATCTTCAGCAGAAGTCACGAGCTCGAATGGCAACACCAAGCCACGTGGACTGTCGCCGGCGTCGGAATCAGCAACTTTCGCGCAATCCGATCAAGCTCAGCCTCACTTCTCAAAAATCTAAAACAGATCAGGTTTTTTCCCCTTTCTTCATTTCTGCATAATAGCGTAACATTCCGATGAACGATCGTTTGTGTGTTCTCTGCAGTGAATCGATCTTCAAGCCACGATCGAGAGAAACGACGTCAAGAGACTGCGTCGTTCGAGAAGAGACGTTAGATACATGGAAGAGCTCAGAAGTACCTCTTCTTCCATACGCGAGGTGGTTCTTCATCTCCAGTACAGTGAGTAGGCTTCTTTACTGGCTTCAGCTTCTTTCTGCAACGGCTTGTGTGGTTTTATCTTCGTATAAGCTTATTAGGCACAACTATGGAGATGTTCACAAAGGAGATACTGATAAAAGGAATAGACAATCTGCTCTCAATATATTCTACTCGCTTGCTTTTGCTGGGGCGTTGTTGTTTCTTGCTGAGAAAGCTTATTGGGAGTGGCAAGTTAGTGTTTGTAATTTGCTTGAGAATGTTACAAGAGAGTGTGAGTTTGGGGCTACTGGTTTGGTTTCGAGTAAGAGGTTTTTTTATGATTCGTATTCGAAGTGTGTTAATGGGAGTATATTCGATAGTTTGAAGATGGATATTGTGAGTTTTGGTATGGATTTATTGGGATCTAACTCTTCTGATGAACAGCTCATTGGAGCTAGGATTTTGAGGCAGTTTGCTGTGACTGAACGGTACTCGGAGGATACACTTGAGAAGATCGGAATTAACTTTCCCGTCATTGAAAGGTTTGGTATTTACTAATCAAAATTTTAGAGGAAGTATTGTAATTGTTGCTGACTTTTTTTTTTGTTTACACTAGTTTGGTGGAGATGTTGAACTGGAAAGATCTGCAGGAGGAAGAGATTAGGAGATCAGCTGCTGAGATACTATCGAAACTAGCTGGCAAAAAGCAGAACTCTTTAAGAATTGCTGGGATTCCTGGTGCAATGGAATCGATTTCTTCGTTATTAGAGAACACGAGATCATTAGGTGAAGCTCCTGATGAGATTTGGAGAGAAAAAGGTGTTTCATGACCATAATCTACACTATGATTTCTGTAGATTCAACAATTTGGGTCTTTTGATTCTGAAGAAATTAGCCAGAGATCATGACAACTGTGGAAAACTCGGCAACACGAGAGGTCTTCTTCCTAAGATAATTGATTTCACTCATGCGGACTAAGTTTTGTTGAGGGATGAGAATGCAGACGTTGCGAGGTCGCTGGTTCTGACACTGAAACGGTCACTGCAGCTGGTGAAAATGTTTGCCAGCACAACTGGTAACACAGGGAAGTGGCTCCGGAGAGAGATATCTGAGATTTTATTCACAGTTAGCAACGTGAGAGATGTGCTGAGACACGGGGCGAGATATCCAAAGCTTCAAAAGCTCGGGATTGGGATCTTGACCAACCTTGCACTTGAGGCGGAAGCTCGGGAGAGAGTTGGCGGAACAGGTGGTGTTCTGAATGAGCTGTTCAACATTTTCTTCAAATGGGAAACACACGGAGACGACAGCAATGAGGGATGTGTGAGGATCGCTGCAGGAGAAGCAATAGCGATGCTTGTGTTGGAGAGCAAGAGCAACTGCCTCCATGTTCTTAGGCTTGGGGTTATAAGAAGACTTGTGAAAGCACTTGAAGTTCCTTCGATCTGTGTGAACGCTGCAAGAGTGTTGAGAAACTTGTGCTTATACTCTGGGGATGAATGCTTTCATGACTTGAAGTTCATTAAAGCAGCAGCACCAACGGTTAGTATTCTGATAAACAATTGCGATTAAGTGCAACTAGTAACTATATTGAGTAACAAATCTGGAAACTTGTTTTCATTTTGTGGCAGGTCTTGAAGTCAATATCATCAGAAGACAACAAATTACAGGAAGTGATGGTGGGATTAGCAGCACAAGTGTTTCGATTCATGAGTTCGAAAGAATCAGGCTATGTTTTCATGGATTCAGGGATCAAGAGGTGGCAACTAGCAAGCTTATTGGTCTCGATTCTGAAAAAGCCCGACAAGCCAGCCATAAAGGTTCCAAGAATCAGGAGATTTGTGATCGAGCTGGCGATTTGGATGATGTGGAGAATGATGTAGAGGTGTTTAGAGAGTTGGGCCTGGAGAAAGAGCTTGAGAAAGTTCTAGAAACTACAGCTGAGCTCGAGAACTTTGATGTTTTCTCCGGTACTGTTGGACTGAGCCGTCATAGCAGCACAGTCCATTCGCTAGCTGAGCTAGCCTTGAAAATTCTTGAGGATAAATGAAACCATAATAAACTTCATCCTAGAAAATATCTCAAAGCTCTGCATTAGAGCTGCAATATATGGTTCATTGTTTTGCAAGAACCAAGAAGAATGAATTACAATGTACAATTATGCAATATATTCTTTAATTTATTGGTGTAAAACTTTATAGTTTGCGAGAAAGGTCCAAACGTATAAAGCTTTTATTCTCTGTTTTCCGGGAAAAGTTTCAGTTCTGACAGATTTTCCCAGAAAAGAATTTATATTTTCTCTGTCTCGAGCTATTCTTTTCTTCTTATGCGTAGAAGACAGCAAATAAGCAAGTCTAGCACGAAAATTGAAGCTTGGGATTTGATTCTTTGCCCAAAGTTAAGGACAAAGTAAGGAATTAAAAACGTTGCTTTCAGCTGAAGAAACTTGTATTCCTATGAACTGGATAAATATATACAGACACATGCACAGATTTTGTGATTACCCAAGGCAGAAACAGAGAAAAAGACCACCAAGTCTGGTTTTTTTAAGAAGTCTTTAACTTTGTTGTCGGAGAATCTTAAAGTCATGGCTTCAGGAGGATCAAAATCTGCAGCTTTCATGCTTCTAATGCTGAATCTTGGTCTCTATTTTGTTGTCACAGTCCTCGCTTCCTGGGCTGTTAACCACGGCATCGAGAGAACTCGCGACTCCGGTAACAAACAAGTTTAATAACTTGTTAGTTAATAATAATTTCAACATTTCAGAATTGCACGTCATCAAATCTTTTTTTGTTGTTTTTTTTGCAGCGGCGGTACTGTCTCTTCCGGCGAAGATCTTCCCTATATTCTTCCCTGTGGGGAATATGGCGACTGGTTTTTTCGTAATATTCTCGTTGATCGCCGGCGTCGTTGGAATGGCAACATCACTCACCGGAGTCCTTAACGTTCTTCAGTGGGACTCTCCCAATCTCCACTCTGCTGCCGCTTCTTCTCTTATCTCCTGGTCTCTCACTCTCCTAGCCATGGGGTAAGTAAAGTCACCAACTTTTTTTTATCTTTTTTAAAGTCACCAACTTGGTTTATATAAATTCAATTTCTTTCATTCTTTTTAATGATAAACCAAATCTAAGGAGCAATATGATGTTGGTACAGATTGGCCTGTAAGGAGATCAACATAGGCTGGACCGAAGCCAATCTAGTGAGCTTTTTTTACTTCTTCTTTTATTATTAACCTCTAAGAATGTGAATTACTAACCAAAAAAAAAAGTATTCTTGTGGAAACTTAATACTATGTTTTTGTTTTTGTTGATAATGTTATTTTTTTGCAGAGAACTCTTGAAGTTTTGACAATAATTGTGAGTTTTACTCAGTTATTGTGCACGGGAGCTATTCACGTCGGAGTTGGAGAAACAGTCTCTGGAGAAGGACCTCTTGTCGGGAGAGTTTGAGCTTTTCATCATTATTGATTTGGTTTTTCTTCTTAAAAACGGGTGTAATTGTGTGTTGTTCTTGTGTGCTTATCCTATTGTTTTCATCTGTTTATTTGTTTATATTATTTACCATAATTGTATACGTTAAATACACAAATTCTTTACCTTGGTAACACAAATACTGTATAAAAGTTTCTTTTTTGTCAATAACATGTCTTTTGCTTGTTTGAAATTCGACCACATATCACAAAGACACAAACAACTAAGCTATATAGTGTGGTTATCTTAAATGATTAACTAATGTGAAGAAGAAAAGAGATTGATTGATAATAATATATTACATTACATTCTACGCTTCTACTAGTATCAAACGATCTGATTCTCTAAACATGATCTGTGTCTTCCCCACCCACCCCCAAAAAAAACAAAACCCTGATTCTGATCTGTTCTTTCACTTTCTCAGAACCTTTCGAAACAACATAAACAAACACACAAGAGAACAAACATGTCATCGATCCATCAGCCATTACAATGAAAAATTATCATTAGGAACGACAATGATCACAACTCCAACTCCACCACCGGAAGCTATCAAAAGGATTAAGATGCGAACAGCAAACAAGACTTCATCTTCAACAAGGGGTACATCAAAATTACCTACAGCAACGATAACACCAACCAAAACCCTGCTTAAATCTTTAATCTCAAACACAAGCAACTTACAGACATGAATCAAGAAGATTGATCTTACATTTTTTTCAAGCTGAGCTCATCATCATCATCTCTGCCAACAAAGTTTCTTCCCACCCTCACGCATAATTTCATAAGCAAGTTTATACTTCTCAAGAGACGAAGTCCCAAACTCTATGTACTTTGAAGCAGCTTCTCTCAAACTCCAAACCATCAAGGCCTTAAGATCCTGAGCACTCACTCCTGATTCCATATCACGCACAAACCCAAACTCTGCGTTCTTGGTCCATCGGTGCAGTATATAACGAGACGGTAGCTCTCTTACGTTCAAGAGATTAAACACTTTTAAGATATGTCTACACAGAAGTCCTTCATGCTCAAACATTTGACAGCTACAACTCGAATTGAGATTCGTCGCACTGAAAGTCACAACATGTTTGTCACTCTCGTCCCCGCATTTCTTCACCAGGAATCTAGTGATTGCTCCTTCTTCATAATTCTTTCCACAGAGGTAATTGTAAGACTGGACAAGTTCGTTCTGAAAGATTCTGAAGACAGTGAGCGTGTAAAGTCTTCTGCATTGTTCTTCCACGGGTTCTTTTGTCTGGAGAAACGGCTGCAAGTTGTAAGAATTGAAATCCTCTTTTCTTTCCTCTTCCCTTCTCTGCTCAAGTGCTTGTTCATATCGAGAAATGAATTCTCTGAGAGGCGTTAGAGCATCGAGTGAAGCACCAAAGAATGGCTCAATGGTTCCGTTTATTGGGATTCCAGCGAAGAAACTTGCTCTTAGATACGCAGGAACCCAATTCTCACGCTGTTCGTAGATTTCTCTGAGCCAAATGTCATCTCTAAGACCATATTTGTTAATGAGAGCGTTCCAGACCGAGTCAAACTCGACAGTAGTCTGAGTCTGGTATATACATTTCTCATATTCATACTTGAATTCGCTCGGAAACGGTCTGAGATTTTCCCGCTCTTTTTCCCTGATTTGCCAAGCTGAGTACCTATGATGTGCCCCTGGAAAGACTTGTACCAAAGCTTGCTGGATAGGCAAATCTTGATCAGCTACAATGGATCTTGGACGACGACCCGACATTGCACGAAGCCATGTTTGGAACAACCATAAATAAACCTCTTTAGATTCGTCAGCAACCATAGCACACCCGAGAAGCACGGGTTGCCTGTGATGGTTAAAACCGATGAACGTAGCAAATGGAACAGCGTAGCTTCCTTTTCTGTACGAAGTATCAAAAACAACAGTATCACCAAACTGACTACAAGCGAATCTTGCTCGGCTATCCGCCCAGAAAATGCTCATACAGCTCCCATTATTCACATCCAATTCAACGGCGTAAAAGAATCCCATGTCTTCGGTTTGTTTAGTTTGAAAATAGTCGAGAAGCAGCGGATACCATTCTTTACCGATTCTGTTTTCTCGAGTTTTCTTCATGTGGTTGTTGTTTCCAAAACCGTTTAGTTCAATAAGATCAACGGAATCCAATCCTCCAGTGACATCATCCGTTATCTTTTTCATACCAGCGTCGTTCTTTTTCCCCGGTTCGAGGTCATGATTATGATCTTTATTAAGACGGTCAACAATCCAACCACCAGAGTCTTGTCTTTTGATCCTCATGTAAGCTCCACAACCCATTCTCGAAGGATGCTGAAACCCTTCTCTTGAACAAACAAACCGTCTCGATGTAATCGAATTATCGACTTTGGATCGAAACAACTGACCAATCCGAACTCTAAACCCAACAACTTCAGCATACGCTTGATAAAACTGGCACGCTTCATTAGCCGAACCAAACTCCAACCCCGCATATGGCTCAGTACCAGTAACCGCCTTAGGCTGCTGTGTTCGATGATGATCATCACTCTCTTCTCCTTCTCCTTTAAAGCGTTTAAAACCACCAGGGCAAGCCCGTGGTTCTCTATCAGATTCATCAACAACTTTCATCTTAGGTCTATGTGGATTAACCGTTACAGCTAGCTTTGTAGGAGCAGGAGCTCTCGAAGGACGCGGAGTCGTCTCTTCAACACTACCTTCACCTCCAAGCTCATGGTTATGCTCTTTCTGAATCTGGTCAAGAACCCATTTCCCAGTATCACGTCTCTGCACACGAATAAACGCAGTGCATCCAGTTCTCGAATTCAGCTGAAAACCTTCCTTAGAGCAAACAAATCTTCTTGAAGAAACCGTACCATCAGTTCTTGATCTATACAACTGACCAGTCCTTACCTTAAAACCTGTACGAGCGGCGTAAGCGTTGTAATACTCACGAGCTTCTTCAGCAGTGTCGAATTCTAGACCAACGTAAGGTTCGACTCCTGAGACTCCTTCTTCTTCACTTATACCGTTGTTGTGATGTAGAATCCGTACAGGATATGCTTTAGCAACCATGTTGTTGAAACTTGTTAGCTCAGAATCTGCACTGCAAATTGCAAAAAATACACAAAAGACTTTTAATCAAAATTCTCACTAAAACATTACATTTTTACGGATTGTAGATACAGAACAGATATGGATATTCCAAATTATCCTCCTTTGTTAAAACCAAGAAAGCTAGAAAATGCATAAACACAGAAGCCAAGTAGAGTTATATCAAAAACAAGATAAGATTCAAAATCTAACTACACTTATCTAATTGAAGCCAACAACACAAGAACGAAAAATATGAAATTTCTAGGGAAGAAAATATCCAAATCAGCCACGTTTTTTTCCCAAAAATTACCTCTCCATTCTCGTAAAAACGACCTAAGACCACCAAATCGGCAGCGAAGCACAAAAAGAAAAAAAACTTGCCGGCACAAACAGACACAAATCAATTAGGGATTCGGCGAAGACGATAGATACAGATACAGATACAGATACAGATACAGATAGAGAGAGAGAGACAAGAAGCAAAAGCAAAGCAAAGCCCCTTTTTTTATCCGTCAATTGACCCTTTTTTTTTTTTTTTTTTTTAACTAAAGACCAAACTTAAATTTTGATGTCATAACATTATTGACAAAACATATTTGGTGCTGTAATAAAACTTAATTATTTATTATTTACTCTAAAGTCCAAACCTTTCATCTCCTGGATGACGGCTGAAGATCCAAAATCAAAATCTAGGGTTCCGGTGAAGTTAACGATTACGCCATGAGTAGAGGTCAGTCATATTTCATCAGCCTCATTAGAAACCGAACTCGACAAAACCCTAATACCCAAATACGGACTCTAACTGTTGAGTCTCGACATAATGAATCCAAGCCTGAAGAGCTTAAATCATCGGCTACGTCGCCATTGAGTTATACGGAAATGGCTAAAACTGTGTCGACGATCATGAGAGAAAGACAGAGATGGCAACAAACTCTGGTATCTGATTTTCCCTCGTTTAATTTCGCAGATCCTTTGTTTTTCAGAGAATTGTTGAAATCTCAGAACAATGTTCTGTTATCTCTCTGGTTCTTTCGATGGCTATGTTCGAACTATGATTACAAACCTGATCCTTTATCTTTAAACCTTCTCTTTGCTGCTCTTTTGGATGCAAATGCCGTTAAAGCTGCTAAAAGTTTTCTCGATACCACTGGTTTTAACCCTGAGCCTACGTTATTGGAGCTATATGCGAAGTGTCTTAGTGAAGAAGAGTTGGTAGATGAAGCTATTCAAGTGTATAATGTGTTGAAAGATATGGGAATTGTTCCTTCAACTGCAACTTGTAATTCTGTTTTATTAGGTTGCGTGAAAGCGAGGAAACTCGATTGTTTTTGGGAACTTCATAAGGAAATGATTGAATCTGATGTTGATTTAGAGAGGATTAGGTGTTTGATTCAAGCTTTGTGTGATGGTGGTGAGGTTCTAGAAAGCTATGAGCTTTTGAAGCAAGGTTTGAAACAAGGGCTTGATCCAGGACATGATGTGTATGCCAAGTTGATCTCTGGATTCTGTCAGATTGGGAACTACGCTTGTATGTCGGAAATTCTACATACGATGATCGCGTGGAACCATCTCCCGAATATTTGTACGTATCAGGAGATTATAAAAGGGTTGTGTAAAGAGAAGAAGCAGCTAGAGGCTTATCGTATATTCAAGAGTTTGAAAGAGAAAGGCTATGCACCTGATAGAGTTGTGTATACCACAATGATGCATGGATTCTGTATGATGGGTTGGTTGGGGAGTGCGAGGAAGCTGTGGTTTGAGATGATAAAGAAAGGGATGCGACCAAACGAGTTCACTTACAATGTGATGATACATGGACACTTAAAAAGAGGCGAATTTGTGGTTGCTAGAGGATTCTACAGTGAGATGTGTAGAAATGGCTATGGAGAAACAACAGTTAGCTGCAATACGATGATCACTGGTTACTGTTCGCATGGAAAATCAGACGAGGCATTCGATTTTTTCAAGAAAATGTCTGAAACAGGGGTTACACCCGATGCAATCACGTATAACGCTTTGATTCAAGGGTTTTGCAAGGAAAATAAACTTGAGAAAGGCATGGAACTATTGAAGGAGCTTAAGGACTTAGGTTTGAAGCCTTCTGGTGTGACTTATGCTGCACTCGTGAGAAATCTGAAGGTGTCTGGTTCTGTTCTAACTTCTTTAAATCTAGAAATTGCCTGAAAGAAACTAATTTTGTTGAGAGTCTTGAACTGTAACAATTAGGTTGATTCAACAGCAAAAAGGTTGATTCCATTTTTTTTCCAGATCTGTAATTTTTGTTCTCTCGTTGGAAATAAAACAAATAGGGTTTCACTGAATGGTCTGTTAAGATTACTTATACAAAAGCACAATCTTCATATATTAAAAGTCAACGAAGTGTTATGGTATTTAAATAAGAGACAAAAGTCATGGACCCGAGCAACTCAGCGATGTATTCCGTCTGTTACAGAGAATCAAAAGTTACATTACTACATTCATTGGAAAAGCAGCAGTTTCATGTTTAGACAGCACACAGAGTTCACTAGAAACTTCTTTTGCAGGGCCTTAGAATCACCACGTAGAGCAGAGAAAGATGGAGCCAAAAGAATGTTTAAAGTTCGAGGTTTTGCAGGCGAGACATTTTTTGAATTTCCTCGATGATCAGCTCCTTTTCCTCTTCGAATTGTTCATCTTCAGATCCTATGTAAGATTTTAATATTAGAAGTAATGTTGATGAAATTAGTATTGAAATAGTGTGAATTATACCTTTACCAGGGGACAAATTGTGAAGGAGTTCGAGTAATTTCTCATGGTTTCTTGCCAAAATGATCTTTACTTCTTTTGGCTTATTAGGATTAGCAACAAAGATCTGTAAGCACACATATAAATGCGGTTTGAAAGGGTTCAAAGTCTAATAATCACTTCATCCTCAGAGACCTATGTACAGTTAGCTGCGGCTTTAACAAAGATATGTGTTACCTTGAATATATGGAAGGCTGATATCTGAATATTCTTGCTCGAGTCCTACTCAAATGAAGATGAAATAACTTATAAGTTTGTGAAAAATTCGTCTCAAAATAAGAAAGATGAAGCTACAAATTCATCGCTCACCTTCAAAAGTGTCATGATGACTTTCAAATAACGAACTTCTAAGATGAATTTCTTCATTATGTGGGAATTTGGAGGCTCCAACAGGAAATCCGAGAGAAGCTAAATCAACCACGAATAGGTTCATTCATTGTTAACAACACTGGTGATATAGAGATGACTATAGCACAAGAAAAAAATAGAGAACCTTCAGTGACTGTCTTCTCGTTACATAATTTGAAGATGTCAAAAGTCTTTCATATACGTCAAAGAACTGAAATAACCATAAGCATTCCATCAGCTCAAGGAGAATAAGTTTTTCATAATGTATATATAATTTCGTTATAGGATTTATAACAGCAAAATACTTCTCAATTTTTCATCAAAACTTGAAAAAGATGCTGAAGCAAACCTCACTGTAATGAGAGGTGAGAAACTCAGAGACGACAGAATCATGTTTTGTGAGAAGATCCTGCAAGAGGGGTAAGAAAGTGATAAATATACAAGCAAAAACCCAAAACAAGGCCAAATCAATATAGTGGAGAAAATCACCTTGAATGTTGAAAATGCATCAGAAGCAACATCAAAGTTTGGCAATTCCACAAACTTGAAGAATAACTCAAAGCAGGCGGACTCTAAAATATACCTGAAAAGGCACTACAAAAATTTAACCGTGTGAAAAGAAAAAATCTCGACCATCGGGCATCAGTAAACTCATTAAAACAACTTTGGAAACCTTGAAAAGAAAAAGAAAGATACTGAGATTGTCTTACTTAGCAAGACTTGGGAATTTAATGCATTCCCTAAGCATACTTCCACAATGCAGAGCAATCTCCTTATTGTCATAGCTGCTCATAAACTCAAAAGGTATGGATCAAATCAACTAAGGAAAATTTTCAGCCAGATAAGAAAACTCAAAATCTACACAGTATTTACCATACAACCAAAGAGTCGAGCAATTCGAAATGCTCTTCAAAGTATTGTACACAGCAATAAGTCTCTCCAACTTTTTGCTTCAACAAGATAGACCAGCAATGTAGTAAATCTTTCCTTGTCTGCAACATTACTCAAGAGGGTTTATAACAGATTCTATTAACACACACACACACACACAAAAGGAAACAAATTTGAAATATGTCACTTACTTCCCATCCCAAAATGTGTAGCTTATGAATAACAAGAGATATAACATCTTCTTTGCAAATCTCTAATGCTAACTGTACAGCTTGATCAGCATTTGGTTCAAGCTCACCATCTCCAGAAAGCATTCCTCTTAGAGAAGAAAAATTCTTCTCAACTTCTTCCAAAGCCTAAATACAAAAAGAGTACCATATAAGAGAAGACTCTGCATTCTTCAATCAACAAATTAGATTTGCCCAAAATCATACAGAACCAAAAAGAATAGAGGAAACAAGATTCTTCTAAATCAGTAAAACCCATATCGAAGATTCAGCAGTAAGGCGTAAAGGTAGAAACTTTAATACAAAATTGTAAAAGAGAACCTTCTCCAGGGCTTTAACTTCGACGACAGTTTTGGTGTCAAGAGCCACAAGACTGTCTCTGATGGCCTTAACGACCTCTTGAGGCGTTTTAGGCCTCGATGGCTTGAAGAAAGAGAAGGACATGAGATCAGATTCGGATTCCGCGTTTTGCCTCTTTCGATTCTGAGCTCAAAGACGGAATCGTGGATCGGAAACTCATTCAATAGCAGATCGGGAAAAAAACAGAGGAAAAAGGACGACACTTTGCTTCGGTCTTCTTCTTCCTCGCCTCGATTCGCTTCAAGCAGATCGTCAAATCATTTGCATATTCTTCTAATTACGATATGATATTTGACCAAACGAAAAAATGGATAAGTGACATTAAAATTTCCCAACTTTATAGCTTACATACAAGCAAACAACTTTACAAGTTCTCAACTTAATCTTGTCTAAATTAATTGTTAGATTTTTGGCAAGGATTTAATAATATGTTAGATGTTATTGGGTTATATGATCTAGGTTAATCCGTTGGAGTATTTTTTGTTTTGTCGTATTTCTTTATTGTTATCAAATATATTATCATAAAGGAACATTTTAATTCGACAAAAAAAAACATTTATAATTTTTGTTCTCGTATTACAAAATACAACTATAAGTATGATGTATACAACTTTTCTTACCAAAAGATTATACAGGTAAGTCTACAACCAAATCCGACTACGAAACATCAATTCAAATTTTTGTATTTGGGACATTTCTAGGGACAAAACTCGTTTAAAACAATTTGGGGGTAGATGAGTTAAATGCGTACTAATTAATGAGTTAAAGAAGTAGTACTAATTAAATCAATATGGAAACCTTCTTTTTTATTTGGTCGACCATAGTTTCCATTGATTGAAAAAAAGCCCAATGAAAATAACAACACTGATGATAATCGAGAGTTTTGAAAGAACAATGATTTTGTCACTATGAAAATATTAGACCTTTTTTTCCTTGTCAGCAAAGCCCATAATACAGATGATAACCAACAAGGCCCAACTATGTGTCACTATGAAAATATTATACCTTTTTTTTCTTGTCGCGATCTTTTTAGAAACAATGATTTTGATCAGCAATCTGTAAAGTTCAAAATTAATTTAACATTCTTCGGTCTTTTAGTTAAGTTTATCGAAACAATTTGTTCCTTTGATGGTTCCATCAAACTTTTATTCCATTTTATTTTCAGGATTCCATCACAATTGTGCGGTGTTCCTTCTTCCTATAGAAAGAATAATATATCGTTTTAATTAGTGTTTTTGTTTTCCTGTTAATAGGTTGTTTTCAGATAAAGTATTTTGCAATTTCTAAGTAGATATTGGCGAATATACATCTGAATTGCCGTGCAATAGATGCAGTGATTTGGGTCATTCCTCAGATATGCATGAGACATCAATATAAATAGTATACATGTCAAAGCAAGCTTCTTCTTTTTTTTCCCCTCTAAAAGTCGAATACACTTAAAAGAAACCTAGTTAATTTATTCCCCAAGAACAAAAAAATAATAATACAATATTTAGTGGATAAATAAGTCCCCTATATTGCATTATTGCTTAGACCATATGCTTATAATTTGTCTACCTTAGAGAGTAAAAAAGTGAAACCCTAAAATACAAACATATGTTTTGATTGCTTAGGAGTTGGGGGTTTTGATTTGGAGACACTGTCATGTCAATGTGCCTCTTCCCTATCAAACTCTTCACATCCCCACCAACATCATCATCACATCTTTCTCCTTCACCTCTTCCAAAACTCCTCATTGCACTCGAAATATAAATTCCCGATACATGCAAAGAGAATATATATCCCAGAGTCTTGAGAAAATTGGGGAAATATAAGGAATAGCTATATAAGATGAATATTATTTAAAAAAATATATTAAAGATGAATATTTTTGACATGGTTTCTCACGGATATTAATCTGGTTTTGAATAATCTAATCAATAATGTGTTTTCAGTTTTCACTAACAAATTTGCCTCTCTTTTTCAGTATTTCTATATGTATATCTAGTATCATAAAGATCGTTAATTAATAAACTACAAAACAAGTATTTACATATATAAATTGATATACCGATTCTAGCGTTACTTCAAAGTCTGAAGTTTGAGTGGATATTCACATGACATTGTGATTTTCGTTAGTCGTTACTATATGGTCTCAGTAGAATAATCATCAACCACTAGGTATACTAGTTAGAATTAACATATAAAGGAGGAGACAAGGTTTATAAGCAAATGAATGAGCCCACAAGCCGAAGCTAAGATGAATATTCTATAACATTGCTCGAAAAAAGTAATTATGAGAGATACATGCATAGGTTTATAATCTAATTATATGCTGCAAAGAACCCAGACTCTTGTAAAATATATATATACAGTATATATATATATACTTATACTACTTGTTTATTAACTGATTATTAGTCAATGCATCACATATATACATAATTTAAGAGTTCCAAGATTTCCGTAATCCTCCCACTAGGAGCACTCCTCAATGCGAAATTTAAAGTAAATTTTCTTTTTGGCACACCATACTTTTCGTTTGGACAAGAACCCAAGATTAACATTTCAATATTAATAAAAATCAAATAGGTTTACTGAAAACTTCTGGCCAACAATCTCTTCAGGGTATACAACAGAACATTTCTGATTCTCGTTCCTTTGGTGGCCATATATATCCAGATTAATAAATAACAAAATTTAATAACTATGATTTTGAGTAAGCCATATTATATAAGTTTTGAAGAAGCTATAGAAGCAATAGTGTGGGGTAAAATGAATCGAATGTACTAAACTGTACATAAATCTTTTTTGAAAAGGAGAATCAGATTCCTTTTGAAGAGAAGAGAGGATTCGGGGAAGAGAGAACATGATGGCCTCCATGCTTCACCCTTCTCTCATCATCAGCTACCTTATTAAAAAAGTATTTATAGGAGGAAAATAAAAAAAAAAAGACTCAACCAAATCTCTTGAAAGTCTCTCCATTACAAAAGTGTCGCATATAATAATGTCTTGTTGGATTTGCACAATATGACAAAGAGATGATGCATGCTTACGCCAGCACGTCTCATTATTGTGGGAACTGTTCAACTTTATAAAAACAAAACTATGCACAAGAGATGACGATGTACTTGTGTTTGTAGAGTCTACGCTTTCAATGATAACGAGCGCTCGCGGCTGACGCATGTTATGATCGGCGTAGCTGCATTTAAAAAAGGAAAACAAAAAAAAAACTTAAGATTAATTGCATGTGTTCCAGCTATTGATTATAAAATATTTTTGTTAGTAAAATGATTTACAAAAAAAAGGAATTAGCTATATACTATATGTTATTATGTTTAATTTGTTTACTGATTCAGATCAAATAATTTTTATACGAAATATATATTATAGTTGTGGAAGTAGAACGTTAATTGGTACTAGAAACTTCATTACCAAAGAAAAGTCTAATCATATAATTTAACATATTAAAGTAATGACGCAAATGTTGGTCCAAAAGTCGAAAGTATAATGCATCCACATATTAGCCCTTTCAGTGGAATAATTCTTGCATGAAGGGTCCATCAGATTATTTCCTCTTCTGTTTCTTGGTATTATAATTTTCTTAAATTCTCAACATAAGAAAAACAATCGAGTATATTAATATATCAATAACACTATCGAGTATCAAGATCGATTCAGGATTTGGTTTTTGGGCTCGAGGCACATCTTTAATCTTATACACATCGTGTCCTTTCTCCACATGCGCTTCTTCTCTTTTTTTTTTTCCATCTTCCCTTGAAGATTAATATAATTTCTGCAAGAAAATTTATTATTAAAAACCCTGATATAGCTACACTGGATTGAAATTTTTGTTGGGGGGGCGGGGGGGGGGGGGGGGGTTCATTTCAAAGTCTGATCCGAGGGTTGCAGCGGATATTTATTTTAAAAAATGACCGGACGACTGGTCATGTTTTCCGGACTATAAGATATATAAGATATATATATATATATATATATATAGTTTTTTTTTTTCTGATAAAGACTATAAGTATGTTGTCACGGTATCTATAATCTGTTAAGATATAAATATTTTATAAGCCTAGAAAAAGGATAATGAGAAAGATTATTGGGAGCACAACATGAGATAGTGATGAATTAACATATGGTGTGTGAAGGAGAGTGGGCCTCTTTGGTTAATTATTTTGGATATAAACTTGTGAGTTGTGTGCGCATGGTACAGTAGCACTCAATTTATCCTCATTAGTCTCAACTTCCCTATTCCCATTTTTTTATTTTGTGCTCCATACTAAGAAGATATTAGATTAGACAACGTAAAGCAAATAATATAGGTTTTCAGGGTTTTTTTTTAAATTAAAATAACTAGATTGAGATAAATATGTCCGAATTCTATTGAAACTATATATATATATATAATAATACGGGTTGAATCATATTATTTTCCTATTTTGGTATTGTCTTGTAACTCATATTTTTGTAAACTATGTTACACCTTTTTTACATGTAGATGATGAAAGAGTACGAATGTTCTATACTACTTTTTAATCTATTAACATACATGCTACCATCCTAAGTTACTTCTGAAAATAGAATATAATTTTAAGCAAACCTTTGAGTTGGATTGAAGCCCGGTACTACAAAAGTGTTCATCCTTTTTTTCCCCGTTTGTTTTTCAGTTTGATAAAGTATACATCAAAGATATATAACACAAGAGACAAAATGAGAAGCAAACATGCTAACCTTGTGGTGTGAACTGTGATGTGTCTTAAATCCACCTAAAACAACGTTTGAACTATAAAAAACTGGTTGTTAACAAAGACTAATTTCATTAACAAAACAAAATAAAGAACTAAATTCTTAGACGAAAATGTTCTTTATAAATCCTTTATCAAAAAAAAAAAAAAATCTTTATCTATGTTTTTTATATAAATTCATTAATTGTGTTGTTTGGACGGCGATGCATATAGCATTTTCATCACATGTGCGCAAGACAAACTTTCCTGAAAACACTATTTTATCGATATTTTTTAAGAAAACATTTATCGATTATTGCATGACATGTGTTAACAAACAACTATACAAAAATCCATATACCGTTCTTAACAGTCAAACCACTCGTTATATAAAACAAATCGTAATATATAAAATTAACGTATACAAAACCAGTTCACAAAGTATACAGAATTTTTGATTTTTTTTTTCATGGCTTACGCATAAGAGAGCTTTCAAAAACTCGAAGTTAATGATTTACCGTATCTTTGTAGTCTGAAATTATGAAAAATCAAGAAACATAAACGTTTGGTATTTATATTTTTCATCAATCACTAGATCAGTTTTTTTCATTTCCACGTTATCAATTTTTGATAAAGAAACACAATACATAAAAAACAAACGTACCAAACCTAAGCGTTGTTGTTACCCAGAGGAGTGACTTATGTAGGGCCACCATGTTCACATGTCACTGTCTTAAGAAATGGATTTGTTAGTTGTGGGGCCTACTTTCTTCTTTTGCCTTCGATTTAGGGCGCACTTCCAATGATGCTGTAAGATTCTCACTCTTCTATGGGGTCCTTTTCCACGTCGGCTGTTCCATCCAAATCTTTGGGCCCACAACATATATTGAGAAGAGGACTCGTATCTGTGCGTTGTGCAACAAGATGTCATGCATCAACTTTCGAATCTTGGGCATAATTTTTCCTTAATTTTTATGGAATGCATCATAATCTATTGTGGCAAAAAAAAGAGAGAGTTATTTACAACGAAAGAAAGAAGAACAAGTTAAACGAAAGGTAAGAAAAAGATGTTTATAAACAAAGATGATATGGTTGGATTGTCTAGTTTTAGTTTCGATTCAAGTTTCAGAAGCAAACATATAGATATTTATAAACAAAATATAACACCATGCGATGGAAAGTGATCTTATGCAACATTAATATTTCAGAAGTGCTTGATCGCCGAAGATGATATTTACCGGAGACAATTTTATAAGTTACACGATGTGTGTTGATAATTCACTAACATGTCTTAATTATTCTTCAGGTTAAAGTCTGGTTAAGTATAGTTTTTTTATTTTTCGATAATCAGGTGGTAATCTAACCTTTTAACACTCGACTAACTTCCTTAGAATTAGTGTAGTTATCGAATAATTTACTCATCGAAATTTTTAATGAGACTAAAACATGATACTATTTCGATTGACAAAAAATTAAGTATAAATTGATTTAATATTATAATATTTGTTTCTTTGAAGGTTGTAAACGTGGTTTAGTTTTAATCACCCTTTAACAAAAGTAAACATGGATTTGAAATTTCTATGAAGTAATAATTTTATAATCAAATGTAATTAAGTTAGTTTTTTGTCAACTTGAGGATTTTTATAGGCATTCTAGAGTATTAAGATTTCTGGGGGGGATTTAAAAGTATAATTTGAAACTTAAATAAAGGACAAAACATAAAAAGGAAACCTTTAGCAAAAAATAAATAAAGGGAGACGAAGATAAATAGCACGCGGGTTTAAAAATGGAGAAGCAAAAGAAGATTAGATTTTTAATTGTTTTTTTTTTGTCGCAGACTATATTGAGAAATCGTCGACTCTTTTTTTTTTTGTTAAAAGAGAAATCGTAGACTTTTTACTATATTATACTATTATGTAGTAAGGTTTAATTCAATCACGTGGAACAATTATAAAATGGATATGCGTGGTTGACCTTCTTATCTAGAGCCATGTCTACGCTGTCTTTGAAATTTAAATCCATTGCTCCAAGGACTTTCACAGTTTCACTAGCTCAATTTTCAAAAGCTAACATGATGTTTACCCAAAAAAAAAACTAAAAGCCGTGGATACTAAAAGAAAAAAAAAACTATTTGATAAAAAAAAAAACAGTTCACCTGTGAAAAGAAACTAACTAATGCATCTGATTTCTGAAAGGAATTAATTTTGTCAAAATATTATGGACGACAAAAGTGTAAATTCTTAAATGTAAACCTCGCATTCAAATTGACGGAAAAAAAACTCGCATTAAAATCTCACATGTTTTTCCAACGACACATTAATTAGAAATTCACTCTTTGATTAAATGCTCAATTAGGAGGAAAAAGTTTACAAAACAGTAGTAGTTAAGAGCAGAAAAGTAAAAACACTCATACTTTTACAAGTTCCTTTGGTTGCAAAATTTTTTACTCGTGCGTACCCTCTCGCCAAAATTAGGTCTTTTTCTTACTATATCCAGAACATGTTCTCGGTGATTACAAAACTTTTATGCTCTCTTAGTTTTTAGTATGAACAATTAAGAAACAAACAGTCAAAAGAGAAAAAAAAACTCTCCACCCATGCTTGGTTTCACACACTATCCTTTATAACAGACTCTTTTTTGGTTGCGGCAAACAAGAAGACCACACTTGGGCTTGCATGCCTTCTCTCACTATCTTAAGTCCAATTCCGAACCTACGTCTCGGCATAGTTTAGCTCAATTAATCGACAACTTGAATCATACATACCAAAGTAAATCGGATCAATATCCCACAAAAAGCTATAGAACAAAGAACCCGTACTGTAAAAAAAAACTAATTTTCTCATTTTTATTTCAGAGTATATTTCTCAACAAAAGATGCAGATCAATCGAGAGTTGACATAGATACATTTTATCATAGGAAAATTTAACCATCTTCAATGTACGAAACTAATTATTTGGCTTTATATATATATATATATATATAATATAGTTAAAAAATGAGGTTTTACTTACTGGAAAAATAGAGGTTCTCTATTAAAAAATAATTTTCTATATAATTGGCCTTGTTTACAAACTAGTCGGTATTTGATCGTAAATATTTTTGGATAATACTAGTAACTAACTAATGAATTATTCCAAAATAAAAATGGTCATGAAGATAAGATGGTGGCACACTTGGAGTGATCCACTATGTCAATGGTTTCATGTTACATAACTAATTGAGATAAGTGTTGAAAGTGAGATATCTAATCTTATGGCATTCAAATTTTCTTTAGTGTAATATGATATGGGTGGAGTATTCTCCTTTTTTATGTACAAAACTGTAAACTAATTAATTAATTGATTGATTAATAAATAAGGATGTGTGGGTGTTGGAGTGATGGAAGAGACAAGTGAGAGAGAAGATAGGTGGGTGCGCGTGCAGCTCTCTATATGTGGGATTGTGGTCATAATGCTTCTGCTCTCCTACCCCTAAGCCTTTCCATTTTTTGTCTTTTTATATTTATCCAACTTGATAAAATCTTAATCATATATGTTTGAATATGAAAATATTATATATATTAATGTTCATACTTCCTCCAAAACTGAAGTTATTAACTTATATTTAGGTGTCAGCAGTTGGAATGGATTTGGTTACTAATTTGATCTACTTTAGTTCAAAGTTTAAACTATGTTCGTTTCTTTGTCTTTTATTGTGGTTTGATCAATTTGAGTGAAATTTGGCTCTAAGCCTCTAACCAAGGAAACAGAACTCAATTTGAGTACGTTTGATATGGTTCATTAATTTAGTTTGGATCAATTGGTTTACTTCGGTCTAGAGTTCTGTTTAATTATAATTGCTTACCTCAAATATTTAGAGTTCAGTTTCGAGGTTCACAAAGACAAATAATAGAAGTATAGAACGATGGAATAGCTAAAAAAGATTATAGATTAATAGATTATTGGGATTTGAGGTAAGTAAATTTATGGTGAAAGTTACAAAAAGCTAAAGAATTTTTTTTTGTAGATTAATAATTTTTTAAAGACTTGCATCATCTATAGTAGAATTACATTGGAAAATGAAAGTTTGATACTTTTGTAAGTACTAAAACTGCTAAATACAAATAAATAAGATTTCTATTTTTGTTTATAGGTCTGATAAATGGCGTTAATAATGCTTAACAAATAAAATATGGGAAAGTTTTGTTTTTTCATTGTAGATAAATATATCTATGAAATTTGAGAGATGATTTCTCTTAATATAATACAGTCATATCAAAGAAACTTGCATATCGATTACCATGTTAATTTGTTCAACTTTAAAATCTAAATCACAACCGAATTAATCGTTTATTTAGTTTTATATCATACTGTGATAGTGTGATTTATATCTATGGTAGTTTTTAGAAAATTATCTTCAATTAAAAGCTAAGAATACTATCTATAGTAACGATGAAGAAATGTTAAGCATAAGATCAATCGATTACTTATCCTTTTTAGTATGTAAAGTTATTGACAGAGTATCTGGTCCCAAAACCTTTTCACCTATGAACTAGTACATTGGTGACTATATAATAATCGTCATAATTTAGTCTAACAAATTAAATGGAAGCATTGATCAAAATAATTTTGTCTAGCAAATTAAATGGAAACATCGATCAAATCCTTCTTTGTTTTTTTCTTTGCGAATCTTCCCTCTTTTACCAGTTCATTGTTTTGGAATATTGCTGGGATTTTTGTTTGGTGGTAATATTATTTAAAATCGCTGCAAATTTCGTCCTCTTTTATGGGAGATTTTTTTTAATGTTATTTAAAATCACCGAAAATTTTCTTGTAAATAGTTAACCGAATGTATCTGTTATCTTATTTTACTTTTTTTTTTTGTGTTTGACTAGTTTAAATTCAAATATTTGAAAAGAATTATGACGCAACAAATTAGAGCAAATTATAATTGGAAATTAGAATAAACGCTAACAAAAAGGAAACATTGAATGATGACAGTATAAGTGTGGATGGTTACCACACATTTTAACCAAAAAATAGTCACATATATTTTTAATTATTTTTAACATCTTCATATATATTTTTAATCAGTCATATTGATTGTGACCTTAAAAAAAATTAGTTTCATGTTCTACATTACTGAAAGAACACCTAAATTATCGACAAATCAAATAAAATTGGATTCAAATCCGTATATAATTCAGACAATACAGACAAGCTTAATTTGACTTAGGATTGAATGTTTGACTTTGGTTTTCATATCAGTGGAGTCAACAAAGAGTAAGATGCTAAACTTTGGAGGTGTTTCTCATAAGTCACAAGTACAAAGCAAATTATTAGACGAGAACAGAGTATTATAGTTTACCCTTACTTATAAATTATGATTTAATGTTGGTGTCGTATATATTTTTTTTTTTTCACTAACAAAAAGTTTTTTTTTGCTGAAAGGGTTAGCATAAAAAGTTGCAGCGTTAATGTTTTCAAAGAAAAGCCTAACGCCTAACTACAAAAATTTACAGTGTGTTTTTAATCATCCAAACGGAAAATTCTACATTCGATTCATGTTTTGTTCCAAAACTCAATAAATAAATTCAGCTATCTTTATCTTATAAGTCTAGATAATTTGAATCGGGTAAAAAAAAAAATAGTGACCGACCCAAAACATGAAATGGAGCCGGAGGCAGCATTTACAAATCAACGACGAGACGGTGATTAATACTTTTGCGAGTATGTGTACACTTATATAATGAGAACTTCTTGACAGATAATATATAAGTAAATTCATGTAAAAATGGATAATGATAATCAACAAAAAAAAATGGATAATGATAATGCCGGAATACAATTTAGACATAAAATTGCATGGAGAATAGAAATGATGTTGAAAGGGCACTTTTGGTATCACGTAACGAAGCATTCATTTCATTCAGTCCTAATTAAAATTGAAAAGGAAAAATATATTATTGTCAAGTTGCCACGCCTGATCGTCTTTTATTTGATAATTTCCCCGCTCGATATTAACTAGCGATCTAACAACATACTCCTTTTCATGTCGACAAATGTACATATATGATTTTTTTTTTGGCACTTACCTCATTCGTCGAATTTACTTCAACTTTGGTCCTCAATTCCTTATTTTAATAAACAACACATACGTTACAAAACCCAAACCTCATGTGTATATATGCATATAAACCTTTTACTACTTATAGCTCACGCAAACTTGAGCAATCACGGTTACACTTGCTAAATTTAAACCAGTTTATCTCTTAAATCAATCGATTTCATCCAATCAATACATTGTTGACGTTAACTTAAATGTAAAATTAGAGGTATGCATATAAACTACAAACTATACTTATAAAAAAGAAGGGAGACGTGCAGCACACACATATATATTGAGTCATTGACATATATCTATGTGCCAAACAAAGTCTATACGACAAGATTAAATTCCGGAGTTTAATAATTGAAGTAAAAAAAGGATTATATATATATATAGTTGCAATGATATGTTTGTGAGTATAACTCCATATATTTACTGGATGAATAAGTTGACTTTAAGCATAATCTTACTTGATCTAGATTTCTTAACAAGACTATATAGTTGATAACAAAAACGACAAGGGGACATTTATTTCTACCTATACTACGAATTTAAATAATTAATTAGATGGCGTATGGTTAATGTGTAATGCTGCAGTGATCATGGTTCTATTGGTTGTGGAACCGTTTCATATGATTGGAAACCAATCCAATGTACCTCGAAAACCATACAAAATTTATTATAATTAAATATCTTTATTTTATATCCAAAATTTTGAAACCTCTGAGGCGAACCAAAAAAAGAAACTAAATGAATTAAACTCAAATTTATTTGAATTAAAATAAATTAGTTATACTTCGGTTATTAATAGTATAATCGAAACCTATATTGAACATACCAAGAAGTTTGGACTTTGGCGATAGTGGATGAGCAACTATTGATAAATACGAGTCCGCCTAAATTAAAACTCTATCTCTCAATCTATAGTTATACCCCATTTTCTCTTTTGGTGATCACTAAGTTATGTATGATTATATATGTTGTGTTTCAACTTTATTTATTAAGTTCTAGCAGTCTCAATCCTTATCAGGATATGACCAAACTAGTTGTGGTCAAATGAATTGAGAGGTAAATGGTGAATGATTCTTATTAAGGCAACAAAATGGAGTCTACTTATGATTCAAACTTTAATAAGGTCTCTCTAAAGTTAGCCCCCAACAAAATCATCTTCAAATTAGCACACGATTTATCATTTCTCTTTCCAACAAACAAAAGAGAGCTTCCTGCTACAACTAATTATTCATTCTTTTCGCAATGTATTAAAATATTCTACATTTAATTCAAAAAAAATTCTCTTAGTCGGAAAAACACTACAGGCCGTTGTTCTTATTAATTTGCCTGGTATGGAAATTGGAAATATAAGTCAAACATCTCACAATGTTTAAAACTTTAAATTACAAAGGTACAAATATTTTCTCCATTTTTTTCTTAAAAGAAAACTCATTGACAGTTTTCTAATTTTCATTTATTTTGTTATATAAATCCAACGAAATAAAATTAAAATATAAATTTTTCAAAATGAAAATTTGCGGGTCTTTGTCCACCAGCAAAAAAAACTAGATAACGTTTACGTGCATTTATATTGAAGAAAATAATTTAAACTTTGGTTGTCCTTTTATGTGCATCAGCGATTGTTTGATACACAAGCCACTGAAATTGATGTTTCTTGCAGACACTTGTTCCACTGCGTTTTAAGATCTTTTGTGTCTTGTCCACGGTATAGTGTGTAAATGCTAATGAGATATATTATTAATTAATATGGGCTAAGTAAAGATCAGGTCCTTTATTTTGGCATGATGAGGAACCAACATGAAGAGGCCTATTTGAAAACATCTGTGACACTATCGAAGCTTAAAATATAAAATGATAGAGTTGAAACTTAGGGGGTGTATTTGAGTGTAAGTGATTTGAGTTTTAGTGACAAATAATGTGTTATTGAAACATAAATTTTAAAATATATTTTAAAATCCAGTGTTATTGATTTGATAATTTTAAATTATACACTTAAATGCATCGTTATTGAAACTATTATTATAATTTGATTTAAAAATTTCAGGTTAGATTTGAGTGGATTTTTAATAAAAAATATAAAAAACAAATCTCACGATTTTATGTGAAATTTTAGAAAATTTAATAAGAAAATTCATAATTCACCAAAATTTCAGCAAATCATCTCAAAACTCATTAAAACTCAAATATCTCCAAATATTCAATTTAATACATCTCTTTTAGAAAATAAAAACAAAATACTTTATAGGAATATAAGAAAAAGATAGAGATATAATAACAGTTCATTAAATCGTTTTCTTTTAATTATATGTTTTATCAAGTTCAAAAAAAATGTGAAAAAAACCCTTTGACCTTTAATTTTTGGATGGCATAAAAAACCATTAAAGGTTTACATTAATCCATTTGGATCGTAATTATGTAAGTTTTAATGACCCAATTCAAATGATTTGCACAAGTTCATATTTTCTTAATAGTTATTAAACCATGTTTCTTGGTATAAATAATATTCAACATTTGTTGTTTTAATTTTTTCATGATTTTTTTTGTTTCAACCAAAACCAACATACAATTAAACACCTATAAATTAATATTCGATTTATTAATACCTCGTTAAATTAATAATTTTTTCTGGTTCTAAATTGCTAATTTTACCTAAATATTACCTCTATAAATTAATAATTTCGATAAATTAATAAAATATCATAAAAATACATTAGTCTCAATATTATTAATTTATAGAGGTTTGACTGTATATCACCTAATGGAAAATGAAGAACAAAACACATTTTAAGCCCAACAAAAAAATATATACCCAAATTTGCATGTGCATAACCCCATAAATCTCCCTCTCATTAGAGAACACAAGAAATCAGAACAGAATCAGTCGTACAGTAACTAGATCTCTCACATAAACAGAGAAAAAGATTCACAAATACATACAGGCGTACATACATGCATACATACAAAAACAAAACACAAACTCTCATCATCTTTCTCGTTTCATTAAGCTTACAATCATGATTCTTGGTCTCTTAACCCGCATGCTCCTCCCTTCTCTATCCTCCATTACCTCTCCTATAAATACCTCTTCTCTTCCACTAATCCCCACTACACTATCTCTCTCTTTTCTCTCTACACACATACACTTCCTCACCTCTGTTCTGTTTCCAACATCTTCTTCTAATCTTGCAATGGCAGTGTCTGGCTTCGAGGGATTCGAGAAAAGACTCGAACTTCGATTCTTCGACGATAACAACAACCCTATGGGACTTCGTTTAATAGACTTCGAATCTTTAGACCAAGTTTTAAACGAAGTGCAGTGTACTGTAGTCTCCGCCGTAGCAAATCGTAGCTTCGATGCTTATGTTCTCTCCGAGTCAAGCCTCTTCGTCTACCCAACCAAAATCATCATCAAAACATGCGGCACTACGCAACTCCTCAAATCAATCCGACCGTTGATCCATCTCGCGCGTAATCTCGGCCTCACGTTACGCGCGTGTCGTTACTCGCGCGGCAGCTTCATCTTCCCCAAAGCACAGCCTTTCCCTCACACAAGCTTCAAAGACGAAGTCGTCGTCGTCGAAGAAAGCCTCCCTAAATCTCTCTGTTACCGTAAAGCCTCCGTCATAACGCCTTCTAATAACCCCTCACGGGCTTGGCACGTGTTCACTGCCAGCGCTGACGTGGAGTCCGACGAGCCAATCGTTGTAGTCGAAGTCTGTATGACGGAGCTTGACCGAGTCAACGCTTTGAGCTTCTTCAGACGAAAAGGCGATGAGAAATACAACAGTGATTCCGCCGGAAAAGAGATGACCCGGCTGAGTGGTATCGATATGATAAACGCAAACGCGTTTATATGTGATTTCGCGTTTGATCCTTGCGGTTATTCTATGAACGGCGTCGATGGAGATCGTTACTCAACGATCCACGTCACACCTGAAGACGGTTTTAGCTACGCGAGCTTTGAGTGTGGTTTATCTCTTTACGATGACGCTCACAACGATATATCTGAGGTTTTAAGCCGTGCCATTGATGTTTTCCGTCCAAGTGACGTCTCGATAGCCACCACTTACGGCGGCGAGGATTATAACCATGAGGTGACGAAGCGTGTGGAGAGAATTTTGGCGAAGAAGCTTGGTCTTAAGTGCCGGAGCCGACATATGGATGAGTTTCCAGGCTCAGGAACTGTTGTTTATCAGTCATTCACGCCTCGCCGGAAATAGTCTACGCCGGTGGAGGGAAAAAAAAATAGAAAAGTGTTTTTTAGGTTTAAAAATTAGTTGAGAGGAGACAAAAAAAAAGGAAGGCGATGACGTGGAGGGAGATTATTGGTTGAATTGGGTAAGGAAGATATAAGTGGGAACATATGATCATGCACCCCACTTTGCTCTTTGTGGCAATGTCCGCCTAAGCATTTTTGAGGTTCAGTGTTGTAGAATTTTAGTGGGGGAGGGTAAAAAAAATGTTTGCTCTTTTGTTCTCTTTCTTTCTTTTGTTTCTTATGTTTGGTTTTTTAATCTTCAATTTAAATTATCTTCAATCTCTATATCAGACTTACGATATACACGGTTTAATCGTCTTACTTTATATAGTTACAAATTTAATTACCATCCATTCACCACCATATACGGTTTAATCCTCTTCTCCAAAATATAAGCAGACGTTGATTTCATGTCCTCTTCTCCTATTTTCACAATGTTAAATTTTCTACATCAATAAAAGTTCTATGGAAGCGGTTCAATTTAATCTTAAGACTCTTGTAATTCATAGTATCTGACTACACACACATATATATAAAAAATGAATTTCACTTTGCTATTTGGAAAGGTTCTGTAAAGACACTTTCGCCAAACATGTTTTAATTATTCTAACAAATGTAAGGAAAGATGATTTACAGGAAATTATTGCTCTCATCTATGATTATCCGATACTAATATATTGCTAAGCTCCAATCATAAATATTCAAGTAAACATTTTTATTCCAACAATGCGAAACACAAAGGAAGAATTTCCTGAATACAACAACAATTTATTAGCTGAAAAATCAAAACACAAATTAGGAAGAACAGATACATATCTAGAAAGATGATATATAATCAATCAAACGTTCGACAGATCGATCTGCCGAACCGTTTTGTTTAACCGAGCTTCCTACTTTCTCCTTAAGAAGTTCCATCCTCTCTCGGATTGCTTCTCCTTCAGTTTCCAACAATAATCTTCGTATTGCTCTCTCAATCTCATTCCTCTCAATCTTACCCTCTGGATGTATCCCAACCATCCAAACCTCAGTAACAAATCTTGTATTTAGCAACTGGTCCCAACGGAAAGGCAAGCAGATCATAGGTACGCCTTCACAAATACTCTCAACTGTGGAGTTCCAACCATTGTGTGTCAGGAATCCTCCAATGGCTCGATGCTTTAGAACCTCTTGTTGTGGTGCCCATTTCACGATCTTTCCCTTCTCCTTAAGCCTTTCCATGAGCTCTTCCGGGATTGCCTCGGTCCATTCTTTGCCTTGGACGTCCGAACAACCCCGTACGACCCACAAGAAGGGTTGCTCGGTGTTGCTTAGACCCCAAGCAATCTCCTTTAACTCAGATTTGGTGACGGTCGAGACGCTCCCGAAACTCACGTAAATCACGGACTTGTCTTATTGTTTGTCCAACCATGAAATGCTTGACTCGTCTGGTGACAACAAACTACTCGACGAGGCTGGAAATAGAATATGAGAAGGCCCCATCATAAAGATGGGAAGATTAAAAATTTCACATGCCTGAGTCAGTGAGTCTTGTTCCAATTCTTCACATGACATGAATATAAGGCCTGAAGACGCCTTTATTTGTTCCAACATCATGTCCGAGTACGAGTCTAGTACCTCTGTAAGAATCTGTAAAATTTCTTTCTTTCGTAGCGGTGGAAACTCCTGAACTGGATCATCTTGTTTCGAATCTGTAAAACAATTGTGATAAAAATAGATTTTATCTCTCTACAAAGAGTAAATAATCTAAAAGACTTGTAGTCTTGTACTAACTAATAGAACCAAAATATTGATGTAAATTCATGTATTAAAAATCAAGAACTGTTAGCCACTAGAGGTCGAGGTCCTAGTTGAATGTTTTTTTTTTCTTGCTATTTTGCTACTATTATTACTTAAAAACAAATATGTTATTTCAAAAGAAGATGGGACCAAGAAAGTCAACAATGTAATACCTAGTAATGTAAGATAACGGAGCTGAGGAAGAAGAAAATGGTTGGAAAAGAAGGAGACTTTAAAGGTATTAAGGACCAATCTAGGGAGATTCAAACTCTGGGAAAGTGGTTGTGTGAAGACCCATCCAGAATCATCGATCAAACAGCTAATCCTCTCTTTCTCTTTCTCTGCAGATTGCAACAGTTTATTCAAACAGTCACGAAACGGAGACTCACAGTTTTGGTAAGAAGCGTTAATAGACGTATGTCATCTTCAGTTGTTGCCTCTGTTTCAGACAAGCCATCTGGGATCTCAACGAAGGTGAAGAGAGGGTGGGTAGAAGCTTTTGGCGCGTTGAAACGTGTGTGGAACACGGTGATGGAGAAACCTCTTGAATGGAGGATCTTACCGAGCTGTATCATCGGGTTGATGACGCCTTGTAATGGAAGTGGAAACAGAACCACTTTTAGGCCATTACTCTGAACCATTGAAGCTTTCGATCCAAATGCAGATAGATAGATTTCTTAATATTTCTGTGAATGCTTTCTCTTTGGTATAATATATATATATATATATATATATATAACATAAGAAGTTATTATATTGTTATCACGTCCAGAGTGGAGACAAAACTTTACTCTTCTCTATCAATGTGCTTATAAAGATGATGGTTTCTTAGTTTGGATTTTGGTTAAGATTATAGTCAATTTCTTTAAAGTATTAGCAAGTATGAATAAATTATATCCCGAGTTTTAATATTTGTTAAATAACAAAGATAAGATCAAAGGTTTTGTAAAGAATAGTTACAAACAGACTGATGGGTTATAGTACTTGTTATTATTGATGGTTGCAAAATTAAACAGTTACTACTTTCTTTTAAATAATTTTAGCCTCGAGCATATCGATTTTGTTTTGGGTGTTTGGTAACATCGAGCATATCGATTGGTCGGTCTGTTGTAACAGGTATTTGCGTGCCAATTGTCAAACAGTCACTAGTGTACACAATTCTATGAAACCTCGAGCATATCGATTGGTCCGTCTGTTGTGACAGGTCTTTGCGTGCCAATTGCCAAACAAGCAATTTTGATATGTTGGGGGTACTGAGTTTTGAAGTCTTCAAGAAGAGCTCCGTGTAACTGATCTTCTCCTTTTAGGAAAAATCTAAAGAAAAAGAAAACGAAAGTGATTTAGCTAGCTCAGCGAGACAAAAATAAACCTGATTTTAATCAAAAACCAATGTTATTTCTAGTACACTTTTTTCTTTTAGTTTTATCATCATTTTTATGGTTGTATTAGTGTTGTTTGTTGTTATGATATAAGATCAACAATCTCAATAAATGTCATTTGCGTCTATTCATTTTACAATTCGTCTAAACTGGCTTTTTTTCACTACATAACATTTATTCTCTCTGCCCCATATTAATAGATGTTTTGCTTAAAAGCACACATATTAAGACATCTACTTTTCTTTACAGAAGTATCACTTATTTTTTTTTTTTAAATTCATTCAACCAATTAAAATTTAACTGTTATGCAAAACATCTAATAAAATAGAACAAGAAAAAAATCATTAAACATTTATTAAATTGGGACAGAGGGAGTATGTTTTTATACCTCGATCTATATTTTAATAATTACCATTTTTTGTAATTTGTTAAATAAATAGTCCATTATCTTGTCTTACCTCTCTCGTTACGTTTAGTAATCGTGCATGTAAATTTTCTTACCCCAACATATCAAAATCCAGTTTGCACGTGACAAAAATTGGTTAAAAGTAAACCGAATTTTATAACATCCACTGCCGAAACATAAGCTATATCAGTTTCATCCCAAGTAATAATCCAAATCAATCTTTTAAGAGCTTCTATGATCTTCTCTACCGTCAACTGGCCTATGGTGCATGCTCTGATCAAAAACAGAGCAAAGCAGCATACAACTAAAATGATAGTATATAATTTAGGAAGAGTGATTGACAATAACCAAATTTAACGAGGAAGAAAAAACAAACCAAGCTGTCTGAACAACCATTGCTGTTTTATTATCTAGGAAATAGCTCTCTGTTACATTAAAGAAAAAACTCAAGATATGGATAGCAAAACAAATGAACCACCATTGTAACAAAGCTTGTGCATTTTGCAAATTGCAATCCTACAAAAAAAACAAATCAGAGAAACCGTTTGGTACACACATAAACGATATACTTAAAAATGGTTTCTCCATAAGATTGTAACTAATGAATCCTTTACTAAACAAGTGTGGCTTTTTCATCATCTCTGTCATTTCTTGGTTCTCGTTTCATGGCATGCCTTCAAAGCTTGAACATCTGTGGAACAAAATCACAAAACAACAAATGTTATCAACAGTAATCCCAATTTCGTCCAATTAGGTAAAAACCCTAAACCCTTGAGCTCTTAAACCCTCAGATTTCAGAATTTGAGATACAGAAAGAGACGTACGTTTCTGGCAAGATTTCCAGTCCCTATTGCTATCAACAAGACAATCCTGTAAAATCGAAACGAAAATTATCAATTTAAGGGATTCACAGAAGATCGAGGGAATCATAAATTTGGGAAACACAGGTTTACCTGTAAAGCTAAATAGAGAGAAGAACACTCCTTGAGCTGTTTCACATTCTCATCGTCGTCGTCTGCATCCATTTGATGATGAGGAGGAGCTTGCGTCTCCGATTTGGGATTCTCCTCCGTCACTTTCTCCATTTCGAAGCGAATTTTGAGTTCTGCAGTTGAAAAGATTCAGAAATTACAGAACCCTCCGTTTCATACTAGAGCCTTTTTTTTTTTGGTTTCTTTGTGGGCTTATTTTAAATTTATTTAGAGCCCAGGCCCATTTAATTGGTATATTACAGAAGAAGAAGAAGCTCTGATAAAGTAATAAGTGGTCAACTTGTAAATAGAAGTAGAAGGCATATATATATACAGAGGTTGTGTTTCGAATGACTTCAGGTCCACTAACATTTGTCGGGCATTGTGCCACGTGAAGTTAACCCCAACAACGTGGGAGAGCTATCACAATCAGTCTACAAACAATGTTTATCTTCAAAAATATCCAAGAAAATGTCAATTTTTGTTCCAACTTTTGTTTTCTTGCATAGAGAGAATAGAAAATTGACCTCGAATAATTATAAAATGTTTTGACAATTGAAAAAAAGAACATTAGTCTGTTACTCTAAATTTAGGATTTAAAAAACATTTAATCAAAACAATGGAGAATATTCTCTGGTCATTTTGTAAAAATGGATAAATAATTTACATCTAAAATTAAGAAAAAAAGAAGAAAGGGCAAGAGAGAAGAACCGGAATTTCAGTTATAACAAGAGAAGATGAGGTGTAAGAGAAAGGCAATGATCATGTCTTCCGTTACTTTCTTTCTCTTTCCTTAGCTTTTTTGTTTCATTTTCTGTCTTCAAATCCATGGAAGGCCTTCAAGACTCGTCAGAAACTCTTGCTTCCACCACGACCACGACGTCATCTTCGTCTCCCTCCTGGTAATTTCCTTTCTTTATACATTCTTGCTTGCAAAACAAATGATATTGTAGTACCGTGTCTCCTAAGTCAATTAATTGAAACAAACTCATGATCATATCTAGCAGCGATGTAGACGGTGAGAGTCGTGGAAAACAATTAACTCCTCCCTCTACAAGAAGATCTCCAGCTGGCTTCTCTGATTCTTTCTCTTCTCATGGTAAAACATGCAATTTCATCATTAATAGGTTATATAAAGATTTCATATTGTGTGCCTTGGCTAAAAAGATTCGTTTCCTCTGCATTAGATTTATCATCATTCTGCCCAGATGAAGAAACCGTAACAACATTCTGCTCCAACAAATCCCAATCAGACGATGACTTATTAAGGAGTATAGAATCCGAAGAAACATCATCTTCCGTAGTGAGCACGTCTGAACCATCATCATCAGAAGCTCACCATCACCATCATCATCATTCGTCTGGAAGTCCCCACAACGGTCACTGGCGTCGAGGTTTCTTCCGTTTACTCAAGAAAGGATCATCAGCCATGCCATTCAACACGTTCACACCTCTCAAAGGGGTCCCTAAACTGACCAGACGTAAGAGCAAACGTATAAGAGACAACATGGTTTCAGTTATACCTGCCCTTGACACTGATGACTTGTTCTACTTCAAACCCTCATGGAGAAACTTCTCTCTCCAAGATATTCAAACTGCAACAAACAGCTTCAGCCGTGGTCCGAAATTAATCCCTTATATATATAAGAACCTTGTTACATTTTCAACTTGTTTATAAATATATATATGAAGTGATGTAACATGAAACTTGTGGATATTAATAATGGCAGAGAATCTGATTGGAGAAGGAGGATATGCGGAGGTGTATAAGGGAGAGATGCCAGATGGGCAACTAGCGGCAATTAAGAAATTGACAAGGGGATCTGCGGAAGAGATGACCATGGATTATCTGTCGGAACTAGGGATCATAGTTCATGTAGATCATCCAAACATTGCTAAGCTTATTGGCTATTGTGTTGAAGGAGGAATGCATCTTGTTCTTGAGCTATCTCCTAATGGAAGCCTCGCTTCTTTGCTCTACGGTGATAATTCTCGCTCTTTTCTTTGATGTTTTCAAACTAGTTGGACTTGGACGTCCTAGGCAAAAACAATTTTTTAATCCTTATAACATTTTGTAGAGGCCAAGGAGAAATTGAATTGGAGCGTGAGATACAAAGTGGCAATGGGAACAGCAGAGGGACTGTATTATCTACATGAAGGTTGTCAGAGAAGGATCATTCATAAAGACATTAAAGCTTCTAACATCCTTCTCACTCAGAACTTTGAGGCTCAGGTAATAATTATTAAGACAAAGCTAAGATATTCATACCCCAATTAATAGTTTTTTGAAGTTATGATCATGAAACAAGAATGAACTTAAAATCTTATCATTTTACAACCTATGACTGTAGATATCTGATTTCGGGCTAGCGAAATGGCTACCAGACCAGTGGACTCACCATACCGTATCGAAAATTGAAGGAACATTCGGGTTTGGAATCTCTTTCATGAGTTCATCTATATAAAACCATAAACGCTGATTCACAAATCTTATATATATGTTTCATAATATATCTATCTCTCTTATGCATGTGTGCATGGATTAGTTACCTTCCACCCGAGTTCTTCATGCATGGGATAGTAGACGAAAAAACAGACGTATATGCTTACGGTGTCTTGCTTCTTGAGCTCATTACCGGTAGACAAGCCCTCGATAGCTCACAACACAGCCTTGTCATGTGGGTACGTGATCATGTGATCCTCTCTTAAACCCTAGCTAGATAGAATCCTAATTTTTCATACTTTCTTGACTTCTATTCCAAATCCATTTGATAATAAGTTGACTAATGTCATAAATTTTCATTGTCAAATGACTAACATGAGTGTTCATCCATGTTTTTGCAGGCCAAGCCATTGATCAAAGAGAACAAGATCAAACAACTTGTTGATCCGATTCTGGGAGATGACTACGACTTAGAAGAGTTGGACCGTCTTGTCTTCATAGCTTCCTTGTGCATACACCAAACCTCCATGAACCGGCCTCACATGAGCCAGGCATGCATATCAATACTTTCCATTGTATCCACTTTTCTTTTTATAAAGTGAGTAATTTGGTCACATATACTAATGTGTATACATATATGTACAAACAGGTTGTGCAGATTCTGAGGGGAGACAAGTGCAGCTTAGATCAGCTAAGAGAACGAGAAAAATCCAAACTGCAAAGGACTTACTCTGAAGAACTATTGGATAACGAAGAATACAACTCTTCAAGATATTTGAACGATATTCATCGACACATGGAGACCGTTCTCGGAACATCTAAAGACTCGTGAAACATCATACTTTGCTAATGCAAACGAACGATATATTTCACCGTGTCCATATACGTTTCACTATAGAATTTACATGACTACTGCTGAGGATTGTGAGATTAATCCAGTCCGGATTGGATAACAATTTAGAAGAGAAAGGATTGAAAAAATTCAATATTGCTTAAAATATGTTGTACCATGGTGTATGTATTTGATCATGATCATGATGTTGTGTTCTTTTCCTTTTTTTTTTTTTTTTTTTTTCCCGGAGTTGAACTACTGTTTGTTACCATGTCTTCATTTTGTTTTTCATATTCACATACTATTTAAGGATGGATGCGGAGCATATATCTTTGATTTTTTGGTGGTATCCATGGTTTCATCGATTAGTATCCTCTTGCTAAAATTTAGGAAAAAAATATATTTTTTTAAAAAGCAAAAATTCAACTTCTTACAATATTTCATAAGAAGTTGTTTTCTTTTTTTTTTTTTTTTGATTAAAAAGAAGTTGTTTTCTTCTTAAATTGTAAATTTCAATCCTGTCCGAATAGATCATGGGGTAAAGATCCAGAGTCTCTTGGTAATGAAAAAAAAGAAGAAGAATAGTATAAACATAAATGAACTCCGGCATTTGAAGTTTCTTTTTGTTAATTGTACAAATTTTTTGTTCTTACAATTTAACAAAATCGTCCCAAGGAGAAGAATATTAAAAGTTAAAACCAATATTCTCAAAGAAACTGAAACGCAGAGAAACG
Source organism: Cardamine occulta (assembly GCA_028015245.1). Taxonomy (NCBI): domain Eukaryota; kingdom Viridiplantae; phylum Streptophyta; class Magnoliopsida; order Brassicales; family Brassicaceae; genus Cardamine; species Cardamine occulta. The sequence continues at coordinate 13,026,650 of CM051383.1, forward strand.
TGCGCGTTTTGTCGTTATATCGTTAGGCAGAGCATAAACTTGTCACCACCGTTGACATTTTCCCGAGAAATGCTTCTCCTCTCCTCTCTTTTATTTTCCCGGAAAAATAATATTTTTACTTCTTTCTTCCTATCTCTCTCCTTCCACCGACTCTCGTGCATCTAGATCCAATCGATGTCGATATCTCGCCGTGGATTGTTGTTGTTGTTGTTGTTCTTCGCTATCTTCTCCGTCCTGCTTCAATCTTCAACTTCCCTGATCAGTTCCGCTAGCGCCATTATTAATCCTTCCAAAGTCAAGCAAGTTTCATCGAAACCCAGGTTTGCTATCTCTCTATTCTCCGAAACCCTGAGCTGAATTTGGGAAATTTGAGCTTCAAAATGTTCAAAAGTTGGATCTTTGTCTTGTTTCAGAGCGTTTGTGTATGAAGGGTTTCTCACGGAATTGGAATGTGATCATTTGGTGTCTCTTGTAAGTTTTTTTCTTCATTTCATCTTCGGTTTCAGAAACTTCATTTTGTTACAGATTCTAAATTTTCTATGTATTGAAAAAGGCAAAAGCGAGTCTGAAGAGATCTGCTGTTGCTGATAACGATAGTGGCGAAAGCAAATTGAGCGAGGTTCGAACCAGCTCTGGCACGTTTATCTCCAAAGCAAAGGTTCGATTTTTTCCTTTGTTTGCTTCCCTAACTCTTACTGAACCCTAATTCCAAGTTAGAACTTGATCAATTTTGCATAGATCTTGTTTCTTAGGTCAGAAATTGGGGTAAATAAATATTGATCCTGCAAATGATAGATTTTGATAGAATTTTAATCCAGCTTAAGTGTTCAAATGCGCATTGTAATGCTCGTTTGATTTTCAGTTACCTTTGATCATATATGTGTAAGCTCCTTAAACAATCTGTGACATTTATTATCCTGTAAATGATGGATCTTGGAAGTTGGAAGATTGACCTCATGATTATGATAATTCAGTTACGAATTGGCTGTGATTACATCGACGACGTGATTCAAAACTGTTACTATTGTCTCATCTTTGGTGAATTACAGGATCCCATTGTTTCTGGTATAGAAGATAAGATCTCCACTTGGACATTTCTTCCAAAAGGTACATTTCAGAAGTTCACAACTAAGATGATTGAAAGTTCTTGAAAGCTCAATATGAAAGATTTCAGAAGAAATAATCTTCATTAAGTCCTTTACTTTCTGTGGTAACAGAGAACGGGGAAGACCTTCAGGTATTGAGATACGAGTATGGTCAGAAATACGACGCTCACATTGATTACTTTCATGACAAAGTCAACATTATCCGTGGTGGACACCGCATTGCAACGGTTCTCATGTATTTATCCAATGTGACGAAAGGTGGAGAAACCGTATTCCCTGATGCAGAGGTTAGTGCTATGCTATCGATGATTTTTGCATAACATTCCCCCAAATGATTACTCTTGGGTCATTTTCTCTTATAAAGATCTCATTTTTATAGTTACCTTCTCGGCGAAAACTCTCTGAAAACCAAGAAGACCTTTCTGATTGTGCCAAGAAAGGAATCGCCGGTAAGAAACAATGTCGATAACAATAAATCTTCTTTTCTTGTAAAGAAAAAAAAAGAGATAAAGTTGAATTTGTGTCTGTATGGTTAAATGTTTATCAGTGAAACCAAAGAAAGGGGATGCTTTGTTGTTCTTCAACCTTCACCCAGACGCAATCCCAGACCCATTGAGCCTTCATGGTGGATGTCCTGTGATCGAAGGAGAGAAATGGTCGGCTACCAAGTGGATTCACGTGGACTCTTTCGATAAGATTGTGACACCAAGCGGAAACTGCACAGATTTGAACGAGAGCTGTGAAAGATGGGCAGTGCTTGGGGAATGCACAAAGAACCCAGAGTACATGGTTGGAACTGCTGAGCTTCCTGGCTATTGCAGGCGAAGCTGTAAGTCTTGTTAGACTTTATTTTTTTCCTCTGTGCCATAAAACTCTCAAAGTTTTCTGCTTTTTGGAGTTTTTTTGTTGTTGTTTCTTGTAGAGTTGTTGTCGTTAAGTTCTAATGAGAGCTTTGTAAAACTATAACAGTTCCTGAAAAGAATGAATAATATGTAAACACATAGATCCAATCAAATCGTGTATAGGTTATAATCTAAGTTAATTGTTGCTGTTGTCAACCACATAAGATATCGCTCTTTTTCTCATGTTCTTGCTTTTTTAAAAGTGATATTGTCGTAGATGAACGTCTCTGGAAAAGAACTTTAATCAAGCATTTAAGTTACTAAACAGTTTGTAGAAAAGAGTGATCATCAAAATTTAATCAAATCTCTGAGCGGTTTTAGGTATTTTTTTTGGTTGTGGTCAACTTGGTGGTGTGTTCCACTTCTTCCTTTGTTCTTCAAAGCTTCCTATGACTGCAGATTGTTTCTTATCATCAAGTCTAGAAGCAAAACTCTCATAGCAGCCTCTCAGATCTACTCTCTCCAGTATCTTGACTTGCTTTCCTTGCAGTTTATCGATCAATACCTGACCATCTTTCGATTCATCGCCATCAGCGACCACTTTTATGTGCTCAGCTCGAAGTTTCGGCTTCAATGAAGCGTGATCGCCTCCCACGAACACTGCACCAAGAATTTCCCCTAAGAACATGTCCTACAACAACAATTTAGGATTAGTTTGAAAACCAGACGGTAGTTTTTCATCGAAGATGAAACAGAATGACAAGAGAGGCTTTACCATGTGCGTGTATCTCTTGTGATTCTGATGAAGAGCTTGCAATCTAGTAACCAGCCGTTTCACAAACCGAGCTTCAGGTGTTTTCGCTGAGGAATAGAGTCTATTAAGCATTGTTTTGAAAGAGCTCAGCTTGCGTTGGGTTGTTAGAGGGATGAGTGTGATATCTAGACCAGATTCAAGAACTGTCTTAGCTGCTAAAGGATCAAGAAACATATTGAATTCGGCGTATGTATTCGAAGGAACCGTGAATATGTTTCCTTTATCTGATTTCTCAGGGTTTATATGTCCACCAACGATGTAAACTTCCTGCAATTTACATAAGAAACCATCTTAATTAATTATCTGATCTTGATTTAATTTATCAGAGGGAAAGTAATAGAAAGTTCTTGCCTTGACTAGTGAAGATGCTTTTTTATCTGACGAGATGATCTTGGCTAAGTTAGTCAACGGTCCATGGGTTAGTACTGTGATCTCAGAGACTCCACTACTAGATTTGGTTAGATTTTGCCAAACTTCAAGTGCCAGAGGTTGTCGGAGTTCAGGCCGATCAGTGTCCCTCGGAGCTCCATGTGCCACTGAATTCTCCGCAGTGTATCTGCATATTATACATTTGATCTTGCATAAAATGATGTTATCATAGCATTGCATAAAATAATATTATCATATCATAGTATCCTATGAATAAATGATCTTATCATAGCACTAATATATATTGTTACGAACTTCACATCAAGATAAGAAATGACATAATCGAATATGTATACCTACGAGGGCTTCTTGGGAGATCACGAGCAAGACCATAGAGAGTGTCGGAATCAAGAAATCCGCCACAGCCTTGTGGAACAGCCTTGACATATTTGCAATCTCCAACCGGTGGGAAAATCGGGTCAGATTGGTTCAATGCGAACATGTCTCCCAGACCGACTGGAATGTCATCCCGACCCATCATATGAAGCAGATCATAGACCACATCGATTGTTGCTGCATTAGCCCAACCGGTTGGGCTCACAATAATGGCCTGGCGAGTCAAGAGAGAATCAATGTTAGCAACTTAGGATGTTGAAGAAAACTGAGTATTCTCCTAGTTGCTTATGTGACAAGCAATCTTCATAACCTAGTTTCTTACTTGTGAAACACAGATCAGCTAGATCTCTGTAAAATCGTACCTTTAAGTCAATTTTCTCCACAGGAACTTTAAGGAGGTAGAAAAGAGACAGGAAGTCTCCGGGGCTCATGTCCATATCGAAAACAACAGGCTTTCCGAGCCGTGTTTTGCTAAGATCTGGTCTAAACATTTCTTCTTTGTAGTATGGAAACTGAGATGAAAAGTTAAACCTCCCTGTTTCTTCAGGTCTATTCAAAACCTGTTCATTATGTAGGCAACTCTGTTATAACCAAACAAAACTAAAACGTTTGATCTGTAACTTTTTTCTAGGTTATATTTGTCTGAAAATCTTAAAACTTACATCCAAGAAATCAACATAGAACTCTCTGTCAAGTTTACTTTTGATGTTTATGTTTGGTTTAGCTCGTGTCGCGACAAGAACACGAACTGAATCAGGTCCAGAGATCTCTTGTGTGTAACCATCCTAATGTTAACCATTAAAAAGATTAAATTGTTTACTCTTGCAACAAAATCAGATCAGAAAACTCAAAAAAGGGTATACTTAGGAAACACAAACCTTACACTTTCCTTTTCCGCTTTTCGGTATGCACATAGGATCGCGCAAACCAGTCTGAACATGACCACTATGAACTCCTCCAACGGTTAAGTTAAACTTAGGAGTTTTTCTTTGATCAAAGAATGGATTTGAGCCATCAGATTTTCCATAAGGTTTGTTTGAAGTAACAATGGTTATGTTCATATACTCCATCTCTGCAAAATCGTTCTCACCATTTTTGTTTTTCTTATTACGAGAATTTCTCATGATTGAGACTGCAACACCAGCAGTGAAAGAATCCCACATGAAGTAGCTCTGAAGAATATCACAGAAAAATATCAGAAAAAACGTTTTCAAAACATTCTTGCTTTGTTATCTTTGGGAGATTGTTACTACCTTGTAGAATTCATCGTCAAACCAAGTGTCTCTGGCGATTTTCAGAGATAAGAAAATGTATTGAGCTTCGTATGTTCTCTGGTTCATCTCGAATGTTTCGAAGAACTTCTTGTTAATAGGTATTGTGTTGGTTGCATCTAAAGGAACCAGAGTCAGTGGAATACCTGAATGAAACACCTGTAATAAAAACATGCCATGTCTAGTTTTTAAAGGCCTAAACAAAATATATTATTTATAAAAGCATCACAAAATTAGAGAAAATTATTTTATAAACCAAACAAAATGAACCTGGTAAGCAGCGAAAGGATCAGCGAAGATGTTGAACTCAGCGTAAGGATTACTTGTATAATCTGTAAACAAGTTTTAACAGGGTTTCCCCACTGTTTAGGGTGAAATTCCTCCCCCCTGGGGTTTCCCCGGAAATGGGGTTTTGACACCGGACACCTCCCATGACGTAGATGTGTTGGATGTTGTGTTTGAGGTGAGGATTTGACATCAAGAAGAGAGCGAAATTTGTATGAGATCCGATGAGAATTACGGTGGTTGGACCTTCGGAAATTTTGTCGGCGATTACTTTTTGTGCCGTTGGCTGCCGGAGAGGAGTGTATCTTCTGTTCCCCTGTTTCTCAAAAAGACATAACCAACCATAATAACCGTTAAGACCACCCAAAAAAAAAAAAACAAAGTGCGGCTAATTACATTTCCATTTTAAAATTTTTTTAAATTAAAATAAAATACAACATCACCAAGACACCAACTAATCGGTATTTCGTAGTTGGCGCCGCTTTGTTTGAAAATATACTGTTAAACACACACTAATTTCCCGATTAATAATACTAATTTGTTTGCAGAATGGTAAGTAACAATGCGCACAATTAAATTATATTTTTTTCTAACTAAAATAAAATTAAGTGGGAAACAAAAATTTGTATGATTGGTAAGGAAAAGACATTTCAAAATTATTGCAGCATTGAAATATTCCATAGATTGTTAATGAAAATCATATCCTTTATGAAGAAAAGAAAAAAAAACAAAAACTACCACCTTTGTATATATATATGGTTTTAACAATTAAGAAACAAGATAATGACTCTTTATATATTTTTTTAAAAAAACAGGTTCCTCAACGTTCATGAAGGAGTCTAAAATGATATTATAGAAAAGGTTCCTTGGTCTTCTTGTAGCTACAAGTTTTATAGAAATTGTGATGTCTTATAAAGAAAAACTAAATAAGTGATATTTTAAAACAAAATTGCAAAAGAGAACCAGTTATAACTTAGAAGTCTTATGTTTCTGTAAATGGAATGTCACGACTGATCTTAAACCTACAATTATGTTACAGCAACATATAATGTGTGCTCTCTCGCTAATCTATTGAAATTTGTTAGAGCACTATTAGTGGGAGTTTCTCACTGTAGTCTTTCACAATTAAATACTATTACGATGAGAGACTTTCCAATGTGGTTGCCATCCAAACAAAGTTAGTCTTTACTTATATTGGAACCATAATTAATATGGTTCTAGCGACACATGTCGCAGCCGAGATATACCAACACAAAATGTCACAAAACCCTCCAAAAAGTAATTTATATAAGATTCTAAATGGTGGTTGCAATTAAAAGTAGCCAAGTTGGTTGGTGCGATGCGATCAATAGGATATAAATTAATGACGCTATGATAGTTTTCTAGATAACCAAAGCCATTATAGTATGGTTTTATACGATCAGTGTAGTAAAAAAACTATGCGGTCAAAACATTACTATTTCAAATTTAAAAACAAAAACCACCTTTTTAATCAAGTTATTCATAAAAGTTGTCATATGTATATATATATATGTAAATTTAATTAAGAAAACACCAATTTTCTGTAGAAAAAAATCCTGTTAAATTTGTGACTATTGTAATTTATTCAATAGTGAGGAAAAAGTGTATGTGTTGCGTAAATTATCCATTTATGTATACAAAATTGCGACTAAGGAAATATAAAATACCTGAGGAAGAAACTGTTTACGAAAGCCATAATTAGAATCGATATCAAGAAGGCCTCCAGGACCTTTAGGAATGGCTTGTCTGTATCTGCATCCTCCTGTTGTTGCCATTCCCTAAACAGAACAATTTTGAAAATAAATCAACTACTATAAATATATTCAAGAAAACAAAATGAAGAATATGAAAAACGAAGAGAACCTGCTCGATGATCGGAAAATAACCACCGACGTTGGAGAGAATAGTACCGTCGGCGAGAATCCCACCTTCACCACCGACACCGACAGGGATATCGTCCCGACCCATCATGTGTAATAAGTCGTACACTTGATTCACTCCATGTCCTGCGTTTGTCCACGCATTTGCACTCAATGTAATCCCCTGTTTTAGACAACAGAGCATTAACAGTAGAAATATAATAACAAAGTGATGGTTGATACGAAGTAATGGGCTTACGACTAGATCGAATTCTGATTTGTTGAGTTTCAGGAGGTAGAGAAGAGCGAAGAAATCGTCTGTGTCGACGTCTGTATCAAGTAGGATACGGTGTGGGCTAGACCGAACACAAGGGAGGTTTTGTCCTAAGAGTCCAAGAATACTGACGACTGTGATGAACAAGAACCCTAAACTTTTCGAAGCTGGGCTCATCAACATCTTTTATTAGAAGAAGAAGAAGAAGAAGAAGAAGAAGAAGAAGAAGAAGAAGAAGAAGAAGAAGAAGAAGAAGAAGAAGAAGAAGAAGAAGAAGAAGAAGAAGAAGAAGAAGAAGAAGAAGAAGAAGAAGAAGAAGAAGAAGAAGAAGAAGAAGAAGAAGAAGAAGAAGAAGAAGAAGAAGAAGAAGAAGAAGAAGAAGAAGAAGAAGAAGAAGAAGAAGAAGAAGAAGAAGAAGAAGAAGAAGAAGAAGAAGAAGAAGAAGAAGAAGAAGAAGAAGAAGAAGAAGAAGAAGAAGAAGAAGAAGAAGAAGAAGAAGAAGAAGAAGAAAGAAGAAATAGAAGAAGAAGAAGAAGAAAGAAGAAGAAGAAGAAGAAGAAGAAGAAGAAGAAGAAGAAGAAGAATAAAGAAGAAGAAGAAGAAGAAGAATAAGAAGAAGAAGAAGAATAGAAGAAGAAGAAGAAAAAGAAGAAGAAGAAGAAGAAGAAGAAGAAGAATAAAAGAAGAAGAAGAAGAAGAAGAAGAAGAAGAATAGAAGAAGAAGAAGAAGAAGAAGAAGAAATAAAGAAGAAGTTAAAGAAGAAGAAGAAAAAGATAGAAGAAGAAGAAGAAGAAGAAGAAGAAGAAGAAGAAGAAGAAGAAGAAGAAGAAGAAGAAGAAGAAGAAGAAGAAGAAGAAGAAGAAGAAAGAAGAAGAAAGAAGAAGAAAGAAGAAGAAGAAGAAGAAGAAGAAGAAGAAGAAGAAGAAGAAAAAAGAAGAATAAATAAAGAAGAAAGAAGAATAGAAGAAGAAGAAGAAGAAGAAGCAGAAGAAGAAAAAGAAAAGAAAGAAGAAGAAGAAGAAAAAAAAAAAGAAGAAGAAGAAGAAGAAGAAGAAGAAGAAGAAGAAGAAGAAGAAGAAGAAGAAGAAGAAGAAGAAGAAGAAGAAGAAGAAGAAGAAGAAGAAGAAGAAGAAGAAGAAGAAGAAGAAGAAGAAGAAGAAGAAGAAGAAGAAGAAGAAGAAGAAGAAGAAGAAGAAGAAGAAGAAGAAGAAGAAGAAGAAGAAGAAGAAGAAGAAGAAGAAGAAGAAGAAGAAGAAGAAGAAGAAGAAGAAGAAGAAGAAGAAGAAGAAGAAGAAGAAGAAGAAGAAGAAGAAGAAGAAGAAGAAGAAGAAGAAGAAGAAGAAGAAGAAGAAGAAGAAGAAGAAGAAGAAGAATTATTTTCTTCTACAAATTATTTTCCAAGTTAAACGAAAAGGAATCGGATCCGTCATAAAAGAGGGTGGCCATTAAAAAAAAAAGGGAACAAATCACAAAACTGCGACTACCTAATTAAAAGAATGATAGAAAATTAGAATCAAATAACGAGAGAGAAAAAAAGTTTGAAAAATGTGTAATTACGAAACTCGTTGTGGGTAATATACATACTCTAATCTAAAAGATTCTCTCCGACATAGTTTTTGTTTGACTTGATTTTTCTTTAACAGCTTAAGAAAAGGAAAAAAAAAACTATAAATGAGATCTAAAAGTGTTGACTTCAACGATCACGTGGAAAATTCAACGTCTAGATCACGTGACATGATCGGTGCTTTTTGGAAGTCCTCCGATGGTGGATGACCTGTCCAAATATAGTATTAGTTAACTCTCTTTTTAAATATTTTTCTATAATTAATTTAATGATATTTTGACTTTAACGAAAGTTGTTTTCTACGAATTATGATACGAGATAATTATGTTTAGAATGACTAATGGGGGGGGGGGGGGGGGGGACCATTGACATTAAGATTTAACAATATGTATGGACTATATTTAGGCATGCTAAACGTTAGCTCTTGGAATAAAAAAATTTTCTTTTGTTAACAATATGCACTATTCTTAAATTTGGATCGATGGACATACACCCGCAGGCCGCAACATAATCACAAACAAATAAATTATAAATTTTGGTCATATAGATAATTTCTATTAAGCTGTATTTGAACTTTGAATGTTTAATTATGTACAATTTTAATTAGGACACCCATACAAGACTAACTGCCTGGAACTTTCAATCACGACCAACAAAACACTTGAAGAATATATATCGAATGACACATTTAAATATTCATAGCGTGTAAACATATAGAATTATGTATGCGAAGATTCGACTTTTATAAGCAAATACATAAAATAAATCGTAAGAAGAGAAGAAAAGTAGAAGAGAGAAAATAGGAAGATTCGACTTTTATGATTTTATAGGAATTTCAACTATGGTATTAATTAAAGATATATATATATATATATATATATATATGAGTCTATCCAAAGAGTGGTAGTTTAAAACTTTAGGTAAAAAGGCTGCCAAAATATAATAAAAAAAACTTTAGACAAATGATAATACATTCGTACGATAATTTTCGATGATTTTAACGATCCATTTTAGAAAGTATTATGTTAAAAAAATTAAACCAAAAATAATTTCATTTGATTTACTCTTATTATGTGAATCAAAGTAGCTAAATGTTGTACTTTTCTAGGTTGATTGGAGGTCCCCACATTATCTCTTTCAGTCTTTCTTCAATAATGTAGAATTTGTATAGAATAATTTATACATAGAAAAATGGCGAGTAGGACATAACTATGCATGCTTTGCATCACTACAAACTAAAGGTGTGAGCTGAAATAAAAAGGGAAATTTAGCTTTAAATATCTAGCTCGATTAGATATCTTTTCTGAATCATCTCAAAGTTTTCGATATTTTAAATTCAAGTGCGAATGGTTAATTTGTTACATTGTGTAAGTGTGTACACAACATTTAGATATCCAAAATATTTGAATCGAATATGAATATGGAAATGCATTATCAGTTCCTTGTATTCAAATAGGTAAACAGTACTATAACAAAAAATTCAGAGATTCGATTTATAATCTCGGTTCATACTGTAACTGCATAACACATCCATTCGAGAAGTAAAAATAGTAAATCAACATATCGAAGAAACAAACTTATATAATACATGATAAGAGAATATTCGTGTGCACCAAAAGACACCATGCCTTGTTTTATTGGAGTTTGATGATTCAGTTTGGTCAAAACCCACTTGAGTTTTGGCCCATAACGATATGGAAATTTCTCTTTTTTGGTTGACCAAAGTTGTTTAATGGAAAGAAATACTCATAATTACTTGGTTAACCAAAGTGCTTACGTCTATATCACTAAACAACTCCGATTTGTCGCCACCAAGATGAAAATTATACATAAATCTATCCTTTTGCATTCATATATATTATTCGTGTTTTTTTTTCCTCACATCATAAGATAAGATCTTACCCGCAAATAAACACCAAAAGATATTCATGCTGGAAAGTTAAATATCATGGCCTTGTCCGTAATGTGCAAATCGAATATATGTAACAATATAAATCCATTAACAAACAACAGACTCATCACCTACACAAACTTAACATGTCTATGCCATTTCATATTATTAAAAAAAAAAAGAACAATTTCTAGTATACCTAGAATCTAAATAGCTTGTTTTAAGTCTACATCCTTTATATTTTTGTTTTTAAATCTATATAATAAGCAAGTTTTTCCGTTATTTTATTGTTTTCCGTTGATCTTTGGAGAACTCAGTGAATTTTAAAAAAATCTTGGCGACCTGCACTAAACGTGTTTTACACTAAACGTCAGTTTCCACACAAATTGAACACAAGTTTACTCTTGTTTCACTCGACAGACAACCTTTTTAACAGGTTACAAGACGCAGAAACATTTAAAAATTTGAGAACTAATTAGATGACATTGGTCAAACCATATGATTCTACAAAAACTCATTTGTTCAAAACAAAAACACACAAATCAATTTGATCATGATTCATGGCCCCTTGCAAAAACATCAAAGAAACAACTTAATTACCAAAAGCAAATTAAGAACAATACCCTAAACTAAACAGATATATTCTCAAAAACTCAACATAAAAAAAAGAACATAAATTATGAATGTAAATGACAGTAGCAAATCTGCGAAAACACACTATTGGAGAATATTATACGGACGGATATTCTTCTCTTTACTGCATATATGTCGTATATAGAATGTTGTCTTATTCTAGTATCTAGGTTACTTGGTGGCTACTTCACATGTATATATATATATATGTATCTCCTTCTTCGATGAATAACACAAGAGAAAGCCTTTTCGACTACTTGTTTTCACACACACATTAGTATAAGCGAAACCAAATCCGTGAATTACCATAACTTGTTTCTTCTATACACATACCAACCGACACAAACCGCAATACTAAAATTATTTCGAAAATTTAATTAACCAAAACGGATAATAAATATATCACTGATCTCCGGCCAAAAGAAGCCTCCGAGATACGGCGACTCCAGATTTCTTGTTGTGACCACCTCGGAACCCTGAATCCGACTCGTGATACCATCCCACCGATCTCTGCGCCTCTTGTACGATCTGCGATATACCTGTTTCCAAACAACACCGATCGCATCGGAAAATTTCGAAAAATCTATCGGAGAGAGAGAGATAAAGAGTGATTACCTTCTCTGACGGATTGTTTGTTGTGGCGGATATCGTGGATAGTAGCGGAGATCTTCCAGTAGAGAGGACGGCCAACGTAGAACATAACTACCATTAAAGCGATTAAGATCACTATACGAAACCAGATTCTCGTTGATGATGGAGACGCCATTGAAATCTTCCTCTCTCTTCTTCCACTGATCCAAATCGATTCACAAATTCCCAAAAATAAATAAACGACAGGAAAAAAATCACAGGCCCATTAGATTTACTGCGCCACGTCAACAATTCGATAATAGAGGGCTAATACGGTATTTTACTCTATAAGCGAAGACTCTGAAACGCTCAGAGGGTTCACTATATTACTTATTTCAGTGTATCCACGCTTATTCCACATACATACTAATCCAAAACATATCTGATGAAAAGTGAAAACTTTAACGTGAACACATAAAATAAAATAAACCTATACTAGCAAGTAACAACATTCATACAAAACCCTCATTATCGCCGTCCATACTACACTTTACTACGCCGTGAGCTCACCACCGGGAAAAGCTCGACTCTTTTGATATAAATTCTCATAAAATTGATTGTTTCTATCCGCGGCTTAGTTATGTTTCTCTTCGAATACAAACTTGAATCTCTTCTAGTGTCTTTCCTTTCGTCTCAGGTACCATCTTCGCCACAAAGATAATCGTCATAGCTGCAAAAGCAGAGTACATATAGAATGTACCTACACACGCACAAAAAAACGTATTGGCTCAATTTAGAGTTTATGAAGTGTGGTTTTGTTAAGGTAAAAACATAAACTTTTCCCAAACAAGCCCTTAAGAGTGTACCTGGAGAGCTCCAGGTCATGAGGAAGTTGAAAGTGTAGGAAACAGCCCAAGCACCAGACCAATTCACCAGTACCACTAAGCTTCCTGCGATCCCTTTCACGTTTATTGGAAATATCTGTGTTTGTTTCATCCCCAAAAACAGATCACCACTTCAGTATACTCTTTCTAAAAACAAGGTTACTTTCTATACAAGGATCCATACCTCAGACATTATCACCCAAGGAACAGGTCCCATTCCGATTGAGAAAGCAGCTACATAAATCTAAATAGTGAAGAAGAGAGATGATTTTTAATAGTAGTATGATGGACAATATTATATGTTTAAAGCCGAGCCCTGTTCTTGAGCTCTGTTTTTGGTATTAAGTAAGTTTTACTTACAAGTACACCTCCAACGGCTAAGACAGGAACCCATTCAAGCAACAAGTTTTGTCCCTGAATCCAATATAAAACAGATTTGGTGTAACGACTTGATGTTAACGCACAGATTAATATATTTCAAAGTGAAAACAGGGTTTATGATATGGGACCTTGAGTAAGAAAGATGTGCCTGTGAGTATACATCCCAAGAAGATACCACCAGATGACATCTGCAGCAACATTTGTATATACATATTAAATTGAAAACTTTTCAGACTCGAAAACACTTTCTACTGATCAAATGTTTACTTACCATTATTAGTGGCCTTCTTCCACATTTATCTATCAAGATTGTTCCAAGAACAGTTATTGGCACCTGTTGAAAACGATTCAACTGTTAAAAAAGTTGTGAAAATAACAATCGTTATTGAGTGAAGAGAAAACGATTATACACCTGAACACAAGCAATAACGATTGTTCCGAGTTTCCCAGACGAAAGTCCTGCAAGTTTTTTTTTAAAGACGTATGTAAGAATCTCAAATGAATTTGTTTCTACTACAAATTAAGATACTGAAGTTAATCGTATATACCCGCTTTTACAAACGTTTCGCTTGCGTAAAAACCGACCCCATTGATTCCCACAAACTGTTGGAATACCATCAGGGAAACACCAATCTGAAGAATATTTAACCACATTTAATCTTCTTAAAGATTTGAGTTATATGTAGCAAATATACACAAAAGGATAGATAAATTATTGTTTTTAGTTCTGATGTTAAACTTACGATGACAGATCGGCCATATTTCTTGGAGACAAGATCTTGGATTCTTGCTTTTGGAAGAATCTCAATAGCTTGGATAGAGACTTGAATCTCTTCTGCTTCATTTGTGATATCTGTATCTTTTCCTCGCAGCTTTTGTAATGCAAAGCGAAACTCTTTATCAAGGCCTGCTTTTGCCTGGAAAAAGCAAGAGCATCATGAGAAAAGTTACTAGATCATCATGTTGAGGAAACTTATTTTAAGAAAAAAGACCGATAAAATCATGAATCGGATAGAGAAAATTACCAGCCATCTGGGAGATTCGGGTATGAAACACAAGCCAAAGAGCAAAACAATGCAAGGAGCAAGTCCTTTTAAAACCAAAAAAAACATATATTTGATCAGTTTTTCAAAGGGAATTTAGTTAAAGATTTTACCAAGAAACACGAGAAATTTACCCGTAAGGGCAAGAGTTTTCCAGGAAATGAGAGATCCGATCATGAAAGAAACCGATGAGCCAATTACAATCATGAGTTGGTTCAGTGTTGTGAGTCCACCTCGGAGATTCTTGGGAGATATCTCAGCAATGTACACAGGGACCTATTTTTGTTGATTCATTTACTTATGAGACTGAGAGTTTTTATAAACATTGTCATAAATAGCAACATTGCTATCGGACCGATTAATCTTGACTACTAGATAAAGAAGGAGAGAGCAAATTACCACATAAGAAAAAACTCCAATGCCATATCCTGTAAAGAACCTTCCTACATCAAGTAACAAAGCATCCTGCACCATATTTTAACATCACATTATAATCAAATATTGATTTTATTGGAGTCATACGATCGAAATGGAGACTAATTTCTGAATATGTATGTGTAAATTTAAGTACCTTGGAGAAGAAGACAGCGAGCCAACCTGTAATGCAAAAGCAAGCTGACGTTCGCATAGCCTGAAATTAGTTTTGACACATGCAAGCATTGTAATTTTGAACTCTTAATATTGGCTAATGAAGTTTGGGATTGGATTTGGGTAATATTTACCCCTTTCCGGCCGGAGAAATCTGAAAGTTTCCCACTCATAATAGCACCAAGCATTGCACCAATTGTTAATATGGATCCAAACATGGAGAACTGCATTTTCATACATACACACAATTTTTTACATTTTTTACACACAAAATTACTCTCATATAGTCTATAAAAAATATCTAGTTAATATGGCTTTGTGGACTAAAATTCGTTCATCTACAGCGATATTAACTGACGAGGTTAAAAGATAGCTAGATAAAAATATTGCCGGATTTATAATTGCTTTTTTTGGGCCAACAATTTATAAATTGCTTTAACTTACAAGTTGCAATTTTTGTCGATAAATGTTGTTTTGCAAAGAAAATATGTATAGTTCTTCCGTATTAATAGCTCCAGAAAATCTCAAATTAACTGTCTTTGTACAAATTTTCCGAAAAGGATAGAATGGTTAGTATATATATGCAGTCTAATTACATGTATAAATGTTAACTAAACGTACTGATAAATCCTATAGGACAGAAGAAAGACTTTGGTATAGACAGCACTATAGGACACAAACCTCTGCAAGGGAGAGATTGAGATCTTGTCTTATAGATGATTGAGTAGGGGCAGAGTATCCAACCTGTAACAAATAATTTTTAAAAAAATCTAAGAAAATATATAGTTTGGTGAACCAAACTAATTAACCTGATATAAAGGAAGCCTCGTATTGAAATAGAGAATCTTCTAAAGACAGAGCTTACACAAGATCCAAACTCAAAAGAGCCACAGACAGCAACAAAAGTGCTGAAGAGAACCATCAAGTAGGATTCTTTAATCTCTTTCTCTTTTTCTTCATCTTGATCAGCCGCTTTCTTCAACAATGGTTTCTCTAGATCATCTACCTTATTTAGTATTTCACCCCTCTCGACATCTTTGATTTCCTGAATTGACATTCTCTCTAACTCTAACTCTTTCAGAGCAGGAAATTTTCTAGGAAAGAGAGAGAGAGATATGAAGAGTTTGGGTCGTGAATTGGGTATTTATAGGTAATAGATGTATGTAAAGTAACGGCATGGGACGAAAATATTTAAGATATTTGTCCTTTTGACGGCAAAATAAATATAAAAATTATAAACTGCAAGTTAATGATTGAGATTAGTATCGACAAAATTAGTTCTCATGTGGGATGAAGCTGTCACTGACATGGCTCTGATGTTAAGTTTTTTACTATTTAGGTTTTTCTTTTTCCTCACAGTACTATTTTACTTTATAGTTCAAAGTAATCCAATCTTTATTAATACAAATTTAATTTTCCTATCTTGTGAGATCCAATATGTAAGTGTATACGATTAGTGATATATCCGTTGAAAACAAAAATATTTGAATTAAATTATTTGTTGAAAACAAAAATATTTGAATTAGATTAACATGGGATCCACTAAACTATATCTTCCATTAAATTAATTCACATCTCAAGAAGAAACTTTTTGTAATAAAAAAAAAAAAAAATTTGATATAAACTTGTTGCGTAATAAAAAAAACTTAATTATTGAATCGTGTGATGTGTTGTTAGGCACGAGTTATGAATTTTCCAATATATATGTTACACGGTCAGACATCAAATTTTGAGCTACCAAATTATATATTGGAGCGCAAGCATTTGCTCACTGTTTTGGTAAGTGGAATAAGAAGAGTTCAGCAATATACTTTTCTTTTTCTAAAATATAAAGTGTTACTATATATTTATTAATTAATTACAAAACTGAAATAAAACAACAACGAGACGTTAAGTGCAATTTCTTTACGTTAGTTGTTGAACAAACCCAGACTACAAACTTAAAAAGTGAAAACTACTAACTTAAAATGTTAAAAAAATAAAAAAATAAAAAAAATGTTAACTTCAAAAGTGAAATGAACACAAACAATCTTTGGTGGGATTATCTCTCATATACGTAAGTCGTAAGCTAATAGTTTTTTTCTCTGATAAAAGAAAAAGACAAGTTTAATCAAGCATACTTCTCAAGGCAAAATAGATAAGTATACATTATTATTCAGACGTTAAAGTTAGCATTTGATTGGTACGGCGAAAGTTGTATCAAACCCTTAGCAAATGAATCAATTAAATAAATGTTAGGATGTTGTCGTTTACTGAAAATATGACTCAGAACTGACGCATTTCCCATATGTGCCTCTTCATTGTTTCCGAATCTCAATCTCCTTTGTCTTTTTCTACCCATTTGCTTCTCTGTTGCACAATCAATCTCAGCGTCGATTTTTTATCATTTTAATACAGACAAAGAAAACAAATGACATACCATTTTGTTTTAAGTACGGACTGAGTTTGCTTAAGATTGCTACTTGTTTAGTTTATTGGATGGTAATATGACCAAACCGAGTTTGGAGAGATCTCAGAAGCCAAGCCATTGCTTGAAGCAAAAAAAAGAAAACTATAAGCTTACCATTAGGGTTTGTTCAAGAATCATCATTTCTTAGACCAAGGAAAAAAAAAAAACAGGTTACAGTGAGCGAAGGCAAACCCTAATATATATATATATATAACACTAATCATTAAGGGATAATCAATCATCAGACCATTTCCTGTTATTACAGTTGCACCATCACCAGTCTATGAAATTGGGAAGAAGAAGACAGAGTAAGAGCAAGTACTCATCTCATCATTAACCATCTTGTCTCTCTCTTTCTGATGGGAATAATCTCTCTGAGAACCTGTTGTAGCTGAGCTCTGTTGAAAGCTGAGACAAGTTTTTTTGATGAACACACTTTCACCTGTTAAATTGAGAGTCTCTACCTTTGAACTTTTATTTAAATTCTGCGTATCAATCTCATCCGGATTGCCACTGCAAGCTGTGTGACCTTGTTTGGATGGTAGAGAACCGCACAGACAGCAAAACAAACAGCGAATGTAGCGATTAAGAATATAGTTTGACGGGACCTGAATGTTAGGGTAGAGTGTATCGGCATACAGGACTTCCTTGACCACCCTATGTCATTTACGTTCATGACCACCTCTGTGTTTAGAAGAGGATCTGTCTCTAAATTTTCTGCCTGTATTCTCTCTTTACAATCTAATCCTACTTCCGGATCCTGTAAACATAATGAATGGCACACGTTAATGATGAAACTATGCAAAAACCAACAAACAGACACAAAGATCATCATAACGTGCTAATGATTCGATGAAACACAAAATCAAACTATAACCAATGGAGAAAGAAACCAAATGTGCAAAGACAAGTGAAGATTGTGGGCAGAGTCCGGTATAGACCAAACAGAAAAAACAGGGGAAATCAGATATTAGTGAAAATACCTGATTGGAGTTAAATATTCTCGATGATATGTCCTTCTGGAAACTGCTCTCACAACAGCAACCTGATGACGGAAGACCATTCCCTGGTTTCACTTTTGACTCTTCATGCCTTTGATGCTCTCTGTGAATGTTACTCGCCAAATCCATATTTTCATGTAGAAGCCCTGTGTCGCAGTCACAGGTACAGTGAATGAGACTGTCTGGCTCCATTTTCTTCACCAAAGTTTCCAGATTGTGCAGTACATTTCCTAAGATTGATGCTGAGTTATTCTGTATCAGATAATTCAACACCCTGTTGTATCTTTTAATCTGACACCGGTTCACAGTTTGCTCAGTGCACTCTGCAGAGGGCACCTTCACTGACCATGCAATATCTAACAAGAGGCCACTAAAGGTGCTCTGTCTCTCCTCGAAATCCCTGCAACAGCAAGTCAAAGAAGAGCAAGCGGTAACTCTTTGTCCCTCTGGAATGAGTGTAGCGTTGAACTTCTGCTCTATTAGTTTCATTTCGGAACAAATAGCTTCATCTCCAATAATTAGAGGTATGAAATTTGATAGGCCGGATTCATTTTCAACCTACAAAAGGATTGGACGAGGACCGTATTATAAAGAGCTACTAGTAAAAATGTATATCTTCAAGAAAGGGGTACCTCAACAAACGCAGGGCCAAAGAGATTAGGATCAGAATTAACAATATTCATCTTGTAGAGTTTGTTATTACAAGAACTCTTCCCATCCTGGCCCGGTGCAGGTACAACAGAATAGTTATGTGGTAAGTACTTCCCAGAAAAAGATACGAGAAACCTACGATGAAACCATTATCTGTAAGCCGCATGTTATTCTTTCCTATCTAGAACATATTAGTGCTCACAAGTCAAAGAAACCAAACCAACAAATGATTAGTAATCCAAATGCAACATTTTTGAAGGTTCTTGCAATATCAGTTTCATCATATGAGAAATAAGACAGAACTAAAGATGCGAGAGAGGCCCCAAGCATAGATCAAAATAAGGGTTGATATTCATACCGACATTTGGGTTGCAGAACGTTTTTTCCACAAACAATTAGTTCAATTGGTTTTCCAGCTTCAAAACATGTAGGATACACAAACTGAAGTTTCGGAGACTCTAATTTTACATCGACTCTCTTCAAAGTTGTTCCACCTGTCAAAGCCAAAACACATAAGAATAAACTCGCATTAAAAATGTCGAAGTCACAAGATTATGGTCACTCAGTATGATAGGGAGAAAGTAAAACTGAGAAAACAGATAAAGTATATCAACTTGCCTTTAATAAGACGGAAAATCATGTTGTTCAAGTAGACAGTCATCGAGCCTTTTCCAAACAGCATCTTTCCAGGTTTAAGAATAAATTCATCCAGATATGCCACAGGATCTTTAGACAACTGCATAAAGGAACAAACTGGAAAAGTTTACTACAGTGCAAAGTCAAAGAAAGAGCTCATGGGAAGAGAAATTAAGTTTGTATTTTCTCCTTCCAGGGCACAAGCTTCCAAAAAATACACAATTTTCTGAGACAAAAGAACTCCAGGTCACACAAAACCGGAAGAGCTTTAATGGGTATAAGGTAGTTAAATGGGAAAGGTGCACAGAGACATAGAGCATATCTCGAGACTAGACACCCTACTGAAAAGAAACAATTTCTTATGTTGTGTTGCGGCATCAAGAACATGAAAGTGATGATTAAAAGATAACAAAATGTACCTTTGCCCACATAATCTCTGGCATTGCTATAAAGACGGTCAAAATTGTACATCCTGGGCGGATATAGCCCTCCAGCTCAACAGGCATGGTGGCCAACCATTGGAATATCTGCGAATTCAATTAATCACATGATATCAGTTCTTTAGGATTCTGAAAAGGGTAAACATAGTGTCTGAACACTAAACTGTAATATATAATTCTTGAGAATACTTGATGGCGTAGTCTCCGTGGGAACTCTGCTGGATTCCAATCGTAGAGCTTGAAAGAGATCCTACCCGTTGGGCACTACAGCAAAATGGAAAATTAGTTTTAAAAGCACACAAACGCTTTTGATGTAAGAGTGGCTGGCTGAAGAGAAACCCACCACAGTTGAGTAAGCACTTTTGTTGTCACCACAGGAAGGTGAAAGTTCAAATTTTGTGTCATTCATTCCTTCATCTGGCTGACCTTCACCCGAACCTGTAACAGAGACAAAGTTGTCTGCGTTGATGCTATGGGTAAAGGGTACAGAACCCTGAGCAGGAACATGCCGATCTTCAAAAATAAATGAAGCCTCTTGTTCTGCTCTCTGGTCAATAGAGCATGTATTATCTGCATCAAAATAATAACATGGAAAAGCAGAATCAGCTTGAATTTCCAAGAGAACTCAAATATTGGCAAGTTGGCAACTAGGAGAATATGCAAAGCAAAAAAAACTAAAACAAAGAACCCACATGGGTAATATGATTGGTGCTGTTCACTTATACCTTTACCATCGTCAACATCAATAACGCTGTTATCATTCTGTGATAGCACTTGCTGTTGTTTTGCAGAAACGCCTCCTTTATCTACAGGTTTCCTTTTCCGTCTATTGTTGTGACGCTCTAGCTTTCTCCGACAGCTGCGTTTTCCCTCATCAAAGTCTGAGAGCACATGAAACCTGCCAGGGAGGTTTTACTCACTGTCAACTACGGAGACAGCGTAATAATAGATTCAAAAGTTTCTATTCCATTCAAACAGACAACAGAAATTTCGTGTTGCAAAACAAATATCATGAACAATCCTGAACAACTCCAATTCAATACAATACAGAAGATAGTAACCTAAGTCAACCACAAAAGCCCCACCAGATGCATAGGAGATAAACTAAGACAATTCTCCCTAGATTCAGCTATCAAATCCAATTCTAAATTCCATGTGCAAATCTCAAAGCTAGGATCGCAAAACTGAAAAAAAATTCCAATAAAAAAAACATACTTTCCACACTGTTGACAGTATCTCTTATTCTCTCCATCAAGCACAACGGAGCTGGCGTTAGCACACCGGAGACAAACCCTATGTCTCCTATGATACCCTTTGAGCTCGCTTATATCCACTTCACATCCCGGAACCTGACATCGAGCCACCCCTGACCCGCCACGAATCCTCTTCTTCTTCGGTAGCTCAGCCTCTTCCAATTTCTGATCAAGCGCCGGACATGAACATGGAAGCATACCTTCCAAGAAATTGGAACAAATCAACCTCGGGTCACGCTTCCTAACCCGATCGGAACCTGAACCAGATTCTTCCGGAGAAGGATACGATTCAGATTCCGCAAGAGGTAGCGTGGGAATCAACGGCGGAGGAGGAGGAGGATGAAGAGGAACAGGAGAGAAAGGAGTTTGATCGGAATCGAAAGAGACGAGAAGGCGTTCGTCTGCGGCGAAGTCAAGGAGATCTCCCCAATCCCACATAGCGGAGGAATAAGTCGAAGGATCATCGTTAACCAATGCCGGAGGTTCAATTTCCATCTCCGGCGCCGATGGGGATTGCGACAAAGAAGACATCTGAGTCTTCTTCAATTCATAATTTCAGAGAGAATTGGGAAAAAGACTTATCGGTTGTTAAGGAAGTTGGTGATTTTGGTTGAAGGTTTTAGGTAAATTGCCAGAAAAAAAAGTCATCAAAATCTGGGAATAAGCATTTTACTATACTATTTTTTAAAAAGTTTTCTACATAAAGTATTGTTATTTTTTCTTAAGGAATTTATAAATAAATTATCTAAAATCATCTACATTTTTTAATGACATGACTCAATGAACATGTACTCGTTGAATTAATAAACACAATCATTAGTAGTAGTTAATCGTGCTCTAATAGTTTATATATTCAAATAGTCTTCCCTTTTTCTTTTCTTTTTTCCCTAAAATATTCACATATTTTTTTTGTTCTTTTTTCTTTCTTAAAGACATATATTGACATATTATTTTGTGACAAAAGACATATAATTGTAATAAATTTGACTATTTTTTTTTTACGAACAACATTTCTATTATCCATCGAATAAAAAATACACTAGCTTCCGCATCTATAGACTAAGCTAATAATATATGTTACAAAAGTGTCACAAAGAAAAAATAATATTACTATTCCTAGCATGTTTTTGCAAGTAAATCAGCTCTTCTATTGCAATTTTTTGGTTCATTTACCAGTTTTGAAAGTTTTAACAATTGCGTAGGAGAAAGAAAAACATCTCCTATAGTATAAAGTTTTTGTTTTCGAAAAGTAGTTTTTTCCATATTGGCACTACTTTTTTTTTTTGTCATCTAGGGTATAATATTTATGAAATTTGAAAAGTAGTTTTTTCCATATTGGCACTACTGTCAATTCTTTATTTTTGAACATGTAGGAGTAGGACATAAGAGTAGGTTAATATGTTATTAATTTTTAAAAAATAGGTTAATATTTTCCCCATCATTTAATAGGCTAGTTTCGGTGGTACTAATTCAGAAAGCTCATCGTCCACAAAAAATAATAATTAAGTACATATACAGTAACAGTAGCCCACATCTTAGATATCATGGTACTTTTCTCCAAAATAATTAATTTATCAGTGGAAGAATACCTTTTTTTTTTTTTGCATTTTCCATATGAAATGTACTAATATTAGACCACAAAAAAAAAACAACTCAATACACAATAAAAACCCAAAACATACAATGAATTTTTCAAGAGGTTGATAGCTCACTAGACTCATTTTCAACGGGATTATTGCAGATGGTTTAACGTAAATCTTGTTAGAATAACCAAAAACTTACAATTTAAATAATAAAAATTTATAATATATGAATCAAACCCTAAATTTGATGTAGATGCATTCAGTTTTTTAGTTAACCAATAGTTTAAGCCCTTCTACTTATACAACAATAGTTTTTTTTTTAAGGTTTTCAACGTATACAACAGTAATTATAAATGAATATTGCTGTATGTAAATTTTATATAAAAGCCAAACGTTCTTTTGTCTTTGGATAACAAGGATAATTTTTTTATTTTTTTATAAACAATGAAAAAGAAAAACAATTAGGGAAAAAAAAAAGCATAGAATTCAGAAGAAAAATTCTTTGGAGTAAAAAACAATCAACTAGTAAGAAATTTTATGAGATAATGCGGCGAATGGTGTGTCGGGACGTGACAAACACGCGCTATATGGTGGCAGCATGTGATTGGTAAAAGGGAGAGTCGCGTGTAAGATACGCGAATTTGAGGAAATCAATAGTTCATCCATCGTTATCGAAAACGACGTCGGATCAAGTTTTACTTGACGTGAGCGACCCCCAAGTACTCTTTTTTTTTTCTCCAACTATAACGGTGGAATTTTGGTCTTCCGCTTCCAAGTCATACACCACCAGAATATAGACACGCGTCTCATCCGCCATGTGATTTATATTACCCTCTTGCACTATTTATTTATGTAGCAATAATTTTACTTTTTTATTTTTTTTCTTCTTCTCGTACATGAATTAAAGAGGATGACATGGTTGATGATTGGGTGAATGAGAATATATTCTGACTGCTGAGCCAACTTCTTGGATGGGCCAATCCGGGCCCAAGAATAAATGACGACACCATGAAGGCATGAACAATCTCGAACAACCAGCATTATTAAGTTGAAACCAGGGAAAAGAGAAGGGTTAGGTGAGATTGAGAACTTGAGAGTTCAATCTCTTTAGAGTTCAATGGGAGAGCAAACTAAAAAGTACTGATCGATGGTTTATTGAAGTAGACTTTGGAGAAACCATTGAAAATGCTTATGTGACTTAATCGATGGCGTATTGTATTTCATTACTTCAAATACAAATCGAAGGCTAAGCAGCTCGATGATGAAATTGCACATATTAATAGAAGACATGACGCTTTATGAGGAAAAAAGAAAATAATTCAAAAGCTAATCTGTATATTAAATTAATTAGGTCTTACAACAAAATAATCTTGCATTACAAGGTTTCGATTCCGACAAAATCTGGTGAAAGACTTTAGTTTTTGTGCATGTTACCTTTGGTGGTTATTATGAGGTGGGTATGCCAGGAACTTGTGGAACGGCAGGTTTAGACTGCTTGATCTTTTCCACGAGCACTGCTTGAGTTGTGAGAACAACGCCAGCAACAGAAACCGCGTTTTGAAGTGCTAATCTTGAAACTCGACAAGGATCTGCGATTCCACCCTTTAGAAGATCCTCATACTTTCCAGACATTGCGTTGTAACCGCTTCTCCATTCGAGTTCTCTGGTTTTCTCTACCACAACTGATCCATCAACCCCGGCATTGGTTGCTATTGCCAATGCAGGTGCCGTGAGCGCCTGCAAAAAACAGAAGTAGTCATTTTAACTATTGAAGGTATCTTAAGTCTTAACACCACCAGAATGGTTACAAAAAAAAACAGGTTTTATTTCATCATTATGTTTTTCATACCGTTGCTACAATATCTGCACCTATTTGTTCGTATGAATCTTCCATTAGATTCTTCTTGATTCTCGGGATCTCATCTAAAAGATGGATATAAGAGGCACCGCCACCTGGAACTATACCTTCTCTCATAGCTGCAAATGTAGCGTTCTTAGCATCCTCTATTCTAAGTTTCCTGTCCTCAAGTTCTGTTTCAGTGTGACCTCCCACCTGATTTGAGACAGGATTAAGCTAACTCCGTAAAAAACTTTGAACAAAGATTGAAATCAAATCAGATTTTCGTATCTATAATGTATTCAAGAGGAGTCAACAAATATCAAGAACCAAAATAGGTCTCGGTTACTAATTTAGGGAGATATGAAGTTCTGATGAAAGAACAAGTTATTGCAGCATAAAACAATAAAAGAAGCGAAGCTTAAACAAAGATGGGTTATTGTAAAATCGGACCTTAATTACAGCCACGCCTCCTGTGAGCTTAGCAATTCTCTCTGCAATTTTTTTTGAAAGATATGAATTATCTGTCTCAGCTAGATCCTTCTTCATCTGAGCAATTCTTGCCTGAATCTCCGGTTTAGTTGAAGAGTCTGCGACTATAGTTGTTGAATTAGCTGTAATTATTACTTTCCGAGCAACACCCAGTTGATCTGAAGTTGTGCCCATGAGAGTCATGCCTAAATCTCCGGAAAGATAATCAGCTCCTGTATTATATCATTTTCCATTTTAGCACCTGTAGATTGTCAGTAAAAATCTACATAGAAAATGCAAATGATTGAGAAAAACCTGTCATGAGTGCAATGTCTTGTAGCAAAGCCTTTTTTCCATCCAACATTCCTGGACATTTTACAACAGCAACATTGATCAAACCTTGGTTCTTGTTCACCACCAGAATCTCAAGCACTTCTGCAGAGATATCTTCCGCAATTATTAGGAGCGGAACAATCAGTTGTGAAGTTTTCTCTAGTAAAGGAACTAATTCTTTGGCTGTAGTGATTTTCTGATCCGTCACAACGATTTTAGCTTTTTCGAATTCCACAATAGATTTCTCCTGATTTGTGATGAAATGTGGCGACATATAGCCCTTGTCAAACTGTACAAAATGAAATATTCCTCATGAATCACAGAAACCCAATGGTTTGAATTTGATAACCTTAAAGATGGTATATGGAAAACTGATATTGCGAAGCGTTTTAAACATCCAAGTAAAGTTTGAAACTAACCTTCATTCCTTCTTCAACTATAACAGACGTTTCTGCTGTGGAAGATGATTCAATGGAGATGACACCATCAGGACCAATCTTTTCCACAGTTTCAGCAATCAAGTTCCCCACAAATTCATCGTTGCCAGCAGAGATTGAAGCCACGGCTACAGAACACAAGAATCCCTTTTGAATTATCTCAAACTAAGAAAGGAGGTGGATCAAAACTTAACTATGGTTAATAAGTAGTAAGTAACCTTTAACATCATTCTTCCCTTTTACAGGAATACTTTTCATCTGCAACACCTTGACCAACTCTTTAACAGTCTTGTTCATTCCATTCTTCACAGAAATAGAATTAGCACCAAAAGCAATTGCCAAAGATCCAGCTTTGATCATTTCTCTAGCCAAAATGATTGCAGTCGTCGTCCCATCACCCGCTGAGTCATTCATTTTAATCGCAACCTACAAAAAGATAGAAACTTGAAAGTTTCAGGTTTGCCAATTTATATTATTTATAAGTTCCAACAATGAACTAACGAAGAGAAGGGGAATCATTTAGCCACCATGAATGAATAACCTCTTGGATTAATGTTGCTCCAGCATTCTCAATCGTGTCAGAGAGCTCAATGGATTTAGCAATGGTGACACCATCATTAATCACTTTAATTGTATCTTTCTCAGCAAGCACTACATTACGTCCTGCACCGTTTCCAAATTCAAAAAAATCAATTTTTATGTCACTTAAAGGTCTGGTAAGCTCATAATCCAATTCCAGGAAGAAATTTTCAAATCTCAGCTTCAAATATCCTAAGAAGTAATCAAATTCGCATCATCAATTCACTCACCTCTAGGGCCTAAGGTGCCGGAAACAGCATCAGCTAATTTATCGATACCGGCTTGTAGTGCTTCTCTGCTATCTTTTCCGTACAGTATCCTCTTAGCTCCTGCTCTCACCACCGAGAATTTTCTCGGAGCTTGAGGTTTCTTCTTCTGACCACTACGATTCTACAAGAGCGAGAGAAGTGTTTCGGTTAAAATAAGAGGATTCTAAGGGGGTAAAGAAATGGGGCGAGAAGAAGAATCGGAACTCACCGAAGAAATGGTTGCCGGCGAGACGGACGACGGTGTAACGGCGAACATTTCGATCTCTTCCGGGCTCCGGGAAATGGAAAAGTATCGAGGGAGGTTTATCAAAGGGTTTTAATTTTTGTAGTGGTGACCGAGTTTTGTAAATTCAATGACCCGGACGAGTCAAGAGACGAGTCTCTCCCTTTTTTTCCTTATTTACGTCCTTCAAAAATGTTTAATAGTATGAAGAAAGAAAGAAAAATTAAAAGGAAATTCATTTTTGTTACAAAACATTTGAGAATAGAAAAATTTTCTTTAGGAAACAAATATTATGATCGTTTTCAATTTGGGGAAATTGTGAGTATTATTAACCCAAAAGCCCAAAAGCTGATAATCTCCTTGGTGGTAAGTAAATTGTGTTCATTAAAAATGTTTTTTGAGTTAACAGTTTTACTGTATATTTGAAATTGAAGTCAAAATCGATTGATTCATTATTGTTTGATTAAAGTGAAGAGGCCTTGATGATCAAAGTAATCTGAAGACGAAGGCCAAAGCTTGTTATTATTCTCCAGCATTCAAACAATAACAATGAAACGAACATCAAAGACAAGGATAGAGACTTTGATTTTTCATTCACTGACACTGCTGATAATTTTGGACTAAACCCAATCTTGAATCTGAGAAAACAACGACCATGTTGCGGACAGTGACTGCTTCCTCCTACAACAGAACAAAACAAACAAAGCTCAATGCTTGGCATCTTCTTCTTCACAGAACTTGGAGTATTTTTCTGAATCCATCAGTTTCTCCACTTCCCCTGCATCACTAAGCTCCACTTTTATGATCCATCCTTCTTCATACGGGCTCGAGTTCACCTATCAATCACACCAAAAACAATCTCATCCCCGAAACCACAAAACCACAAGTTTAAAATGTTCTACTACATCAACTAAACTGCCATAGAGTTGAATCAAGAATCAAACATTTTCATCAAGGAAATAATTTGTTAGCCATTTGCACCAAAAAGGAAGTAAACTCACCAAAGCAGGGGACTCGGAAAGGTGCTGATTGACTTGAAGGACTTTACCGGAGATAGGGGAATTGACATCACTAGTAGCTTTAACGCTTTCAACAGCTCCAAAGCTCTCACCTTGTGAAACAGAACGTCCAACATCAGGCAACTCTACATAAACAACATCTCCCAAATGCTCTTGAGCATGATCCGTTATACCAACCGTTGCTTTATTCCCTTCAATCTTCACCCATTCATGTGAATCCGCATATTTCAGATCCTTCAATACCACTAGCAAAAAATAAGAATACATAACCAAACTAGTAAGAGTAATACAACAAAACTTCTTCCAAGATCATTCTCTCTACTTTTATCACAGATCAAAAAGGTATAATATTTTTCTCAATCGAAACAGAACCAGAAAGGAAAAGAGATCGTGAGATTCACCGGAAGAAAAGACTCGTTGGGAAACGGAGATCCTGAGATGAGAAGCAAACCTAGAAGAAGCATACAACAATCTCGAACCCATTTTTATGGAGTGAATCTGTTCGGCGGCTGGTGAAAAAGGTGTTAAAAGCGCAGAGAAGCTGATTCACAATACTGAGAGTGCACTCACCGACCGAGTTAATTATAGTTTTCACAAATAATGATGAAATAAGGGGTTGGTGGATTTGCTTTTTGGTTTATATACAAGAATACTTTAAATATATATTTTTAATTTCAAATATCATTTTTCATTATTTTTTCCTGATATTTTTTTTGTCATCTGAATATTATTATTGATAAGAAAATAGTCAAATTACACAAACAATGTTTTCCGCTAAGAAGTTTGATAAATCTATATAATAGAGAACTAGCACAGTCACATCCACAGAAACAAAGAAATAAAAGGATATAACATCCCAAAAATCACTACGACGGTTTCTCCTATTTAAAATGAATATGCAGCCAATAAGTAGTAATCCACGAAGCAATATAAAAAGCTATTAGAGAGTCCGAAACCACTCCCTGATCAATGAGAGAAACAATCTTAAAAAAATGCTAATAACAAAGAATTATAGCTTCGGAAACTAAGCCGGTGGACAAAAGAAAGTCCCCAAAAACTATAAAGGACTCAGAACTCAAATCTACACAGCTTCTAAAATCTCACTATAACCTACTAAAGCTAATTATCGAAGAAGTTGTGCAAAAACAAACTAACGATAACGGATACCTCCTATAGCGAATCAAGGGAAGTTATTATTTTTTCCTCATTAATGGACAGTTTCTATAAAAATATATACTTAATGTAGTTTTAGTCGGAGATGCATGAGCTTCTTGTAGTTCGAGAGGTTGTTACCCCCCATATATTTTTCTTTTAGTTGACAAGTTCCTAAATAGCATCTCCGGATATTAGAATGTTCGAGATATACTTCATTTGGAATTTTTTTTATAATCAGAAATAAAACGAGAACGTGTGTATCATATTCTGATTTATGAATGATAATTTTGACCTTTTAATGTTCCCATATAATTATTATACTGAGGACTTAAACAAAGGAAAAGGTCCACCCTATATTTTTATGATTCAAGAATAAAATTCTTGGTTTTAAGACAAAGCCATTGAGAACTTGAGATATACCGATCAAAACAGACATTTCAACAAATATGAGTAAGTGGAGAGCAATAGTTACTTACGGAATGTGCCAAAATAAGATTGATGGAGTGAAAAAAAGACTACTGTCAACACTTTCTTGCCAGCGGAAATGAAGGAACACCGGAGGCACTGTTTTGCCGTGGTTGCGGTTGCCACATTTGTTTCCATTGCAAATATGCTACAAGGGTTAGTAGATCAATTGATACATGTCCACTTTATATGATTCGCGAAATGGTGAAATGATTCTATGAAGCTTTTTACAAGTCACTTTTTCTTTTACGTTCTTTTTTCATGACAGCAGACGGCTATAACAATTGTTTTAACAATCTAAAACCAAGAATTCCGGAACAAATTTTTGTATATCTTGAATTTTTTTTTTCAACCAAATTTTAAATTAAAAGTTCACTCCACAATTGGTGATCCAATTTGAAAATTTGAAGGAAAAGTGTTTACAAAAGATAAAACTCTAGAAATCCGTGCTAAACAATCGGCATGTGAATTACACGAACGGGGAATACAAGAAATTACAAAATCAGGAAAAAAAAATCTTGAATCGAGGCTAGGTCAACTAGTTGAATAGACCAAGTAGACCACTTTTCTGGAGAATTCACCATTGATACAATTCTGCACAATCGGTTTCAAATACTTGACACACAATCTTTGACACACATGTGCAAGAATTAAGAGCTCACAAAATAGCTTAATAGTTTACTTGGTTTGTCTGATGTCATTGCTGTTAGTTCTTAATTGTGTGCTAACACTGATTTCAGGAAGTTGATAAGTCAATTGCGATAGTTAAATACGGGAAATGCGTAAAGAACCACGCGGCTGACATGGGCGAGCGTAGTTCACTGGATGGTTGCCGCGAGTTCATGGCAGCCGGCAAAGAAGGGACCTCGGAGGTTTTCTCTTGTGCTGCATGTGGCTGCCACCGCAGTTTTCACGTAAAGGAGTATTATTAGCTCATTGAGTACCTACTACCTACCATCGATAGTTCGATACCACCACCAATGTCCACAGATACTCGATGAATAAAATTTTAATCTTGTTTTATTTTCCTTTTTTTTCTTCTACTATTCTATGTTTTTTTTTTTGTAGTTTATGTTGTTTCTTTAACAAAACTTAATGGCGACGCCCAGAATAAATCAATGTATTTACTTTATTTTAATGCATAAACTTATTTTATTCATATGTTGAGTGATCAGTATTCGTTTAAAAATAAAAAATTCGAATTATAACATATTAAAAATAATCGAAATTGACGATGAATACTTTTTTTTATATTAAATCATATATATGAAAGCGTAAGGGGGCTTTCCCTCTAATGACACGTTCAGCACCCCAGCGACTGACACCTGTCCACTTTTGATTTAAAATTTGTTTTTTTAAATAATTCATTAAACGGGTTCTCTTCATCTTCCTCTGCAAATACGTTTCACCCTTCACTGTTCACCTTCTTCTTTAAACACTAACAATCATTTCACCTTCGAGAAAATTTAAT
This sequence comes from Cardamine occulta, assembly GCA_028015245.1. Taxonomy (NCBI): domain Eukaryota; kingdom Viridiplantae; phylum Streptophyta; class Magnoliopsida; order Brassicales; family Brassicaceae; genus Cardamine; species Cardamine occulta. Next base: position 13,057,714 of record CM051383.1, read on the forward strand.
TGATGGGGTTCTTTGAATAGATGAGATATTTAGAACGGTAGAAATCCCATAACCGTTTACATTTCTCAATCCAGAGAAATCGTCGATTTTGTTCAATGGGTTCACCTTCTCCATTCTATCTTCCTCACCCGTTTCTCCATTTGTTTTCACCTCAAAGAACACAGGCTGTAGTTCACCAGAATCGGAGAACCTCCCGTGAAAAAAATTGCATATCACTGTTTTGATCCAAACTCTTTTGAGATTGTTCAAAAGGTGAGTAGAACCAAGTTTTCCTCACGATTGTATTTTTCTTTTCATTTGGCCTCTGAAGAACACCCAAAATCCAACTTTTGCAGGAAAATTTTGTTCTTTATTATGAGATGCTAGAAAAAAGACCATTCCTATCTCAATATTGAGTGTAAACTATCCCAATGTTCTGTATTTATAATGTAATTTTCCTACCAAAGTACCCATCGGTTAGGAAATTATAGAACAGGACAGTACATTAATGTCTGATAATATTTTATCGTGCTTTCAAAACCAACTGCCACGAGTGTAATAATCAATCAAGAGTTATTATTCTAGAGTATGACAGTTTTTTTTGAAGTGCAGGATAAGATTGTGAATTGGCATTCAACACCATTTTAGGCAAGACTGGAGAAAGCTTTGAACAACAGAAATTAATAATGGTGATGTACTCATTCAACACTTGCTTAGTTGGGTACTGTAAATCATTGCTTGCTTGTGTCTGATTTTGATCTGATTAATAAACCTTTGTTTTCCATAAGGCTCTTGATATTAAATGACACGAAAAAGGAGTAAAGAAAGACAAGATTCAAAATCAAAACTGCTTTCTCTTATTCGTGGGTTCTTCTTCGTCTTGGTCAACGAAGCTAAATCACTGTTTTTCTTTGTTTTGACCAGGCGAAATAGTAGATAGAGTTAGGGAGCTTGAAGGTTCTCTTGGGAAGAGGACAACCTTGGAAGCTGCTCCATTGGTCTCCCATCACTCCCCGAACTCTGTAACCATCCTCTCCTCGGATTTGTAGCTTTAGACCTTTTGTTTACATCTACATCATACATCTTGAGTGTAATTTACAAAGGACTAAAGTCAAGAAACAAAAACCATACATCTTGAGTGTAATTTACAAAGGACTAGAGTCGAGAAACAAAAACCTCAAGGTGATGTATGTTCATCCATCCTTTTCACATGTACGCTGCTTGATTTATGAAAACAAGAGGATAAATGCTTTATGTAAAAGAAATAAAAAAACACTGAAGATAAATCTAATTACTATAATCTCAGTATCCCCTTTGTTATTGTGGTTTGAGAACTTTGGAGTAAAAAAAATGAAGAGCTCAAACCCGAAGAGATTAATCGCTTAAGACAATAGATTACCATATTAAATATCTTTCTCTACCGTTTTATTAAGTAGGAAGCAACTGGTATGCGTATTTTCAGTTTCAAAACAAAGTATACTTCAGATATAGCTACTTCTATGAAATCAAAGCTTACTACTAATTTTTAGCTTTCATTAAATAATTAAGGAATTATTGAATGTGGCTTTTATTTTGGTGTTTTCTAATATCCTCTCACAAAACATTGTTCACATTAGATAAAAAAAATTAATCTTTGATAATATGAAATTAAAGAAACAAAATAAAGTACATCGAAAGAACAAATTATGCAAATATAAGCTACTCACCTAATTATAAGTGTGTTTTTTTGTAAAATATAAAATAAAATGTAAAAGCAATAGATAAACAAACCCGCGAGAAACAAGAAGCAAGGGAAAATGTGTTTTGAACAAATCCTAGATATTATTGGTGGAAGACTGAGATAATGTTGTAAGAGTCAAGCTTGAACGAGATAAAAAAAGTTTCAGAATAAACTCTTGCTCCTTGTATTTTCAGACTAATCAGATCAAAACTATTTTGTAAGAACTTACATGGCATGTCTATTTTGTGTTTTGTGGTTGGAGGTGATCTTATCTAATGTATAAATATTGGTCGTAAGGAATAAAATTTTGCCTAAAAACTTGATAATAAGATTCTACTCCTCAAAATGAACAATGCTTTTTCTTGTTATTACATATAAGATGTTATGTTAGTTACTCTCTTATACATCTGGCTCTGCGCTTTTCTATCTCATCGCTTGTATATGTCACATGGTTTAAGTCTAGACGTTTTACACTTTCAAGAGCATCTGATGGCATAATATCCAAATCTTTAGAACCTGAACATAGTGAGAGTCTTCCTTAAAACATTTCTACAACCAAATGATGATCTTGCTTTGCTTTAACAGACTATTTTTTACAGGCACTACAGTATATTAAAAGATCTTTGATAATTAATGCACATGAAAAAAGAATTTGTGTGTGAACAAAGGTAAAGTGTGAAGAATAGAAGTATAACACTTACCACATTTGAAGATGTAGTAATACACTTTTGGTTTTAGTCATTTTTTTTCTATGTATAACGTTTTAATATTCAATTTTAGAATACTACATTAGTTTTTGTACTTATAAGTATAGTTAGCAATTGTAGTTAAAACAAAATTTTCTTACATACCAGTAATTATAACAATACTAACAATTTAAAATAAAATGTAAAATTATATGAGAGAAGAAAAAGATTGATAAAAATAAACTATAAATAATTTACCAATATCTATGATCGAAGAAGACATTCAAATTGACATATATATTTACACTACATATTGTAAAAATAGCAAAACAAAAAATAAATTCACCTATACCCTCAAATATGGCATAAGTCTAAACCACCATAAACACGATATAAATTATTTAATATATGACACACTAATTTTTCTTTGAAAAATTGACATAAATTTAATACAATTATATATAATAAAAATAATGAATAACACACCCGTGCATCGCATGGGTTTTTTCTAGTAATCAAATAAAGATGAGAGAAAGGCCATAATGATTAAAAAAATTAATATGATATAATTTGATATCAAATTTTAAAAGTATTAATCTTATTTGGCTATATAAAATTATAAATAGTCGGAATGTAAGACATATTTTTTTAAGATTTTTTTTGTTATAATATAAAAAAATTTAATTGTTTAGATATTTTATCTGAAGATTGTTTGTTTTCTTTCTTTCTTTCGTTGATGTAAATTAAAATAATTAACAAATGTTATATATATATGTTTATATCTTAAAAATACTTGACACATTTTTAGATTTCTCTTGGTCATTGATATCTTAATATACTCATATTTGATATGAGCCCATTATATTTCGAGTCCGTAGGCCCATAACAAACCTGACTGTACCACGGTTGCTTCCGTTAAGTGTTGTTTTGAAACTCTCTTGACACTCTTCGATTCCTTCCTCTCTCCCTCCAAATTTACTCTCTAGCTCATTTTGCAGCTGCCTACATCAGATAGGGTTAGGGTTTTGCGATTCAATTTCTCAGAAGACCCTTACGAATTTGTTTAAAGAATAAGACCAAAGGTTGAGGAAATCTCGATGGCGAGAGCGAGGAGCCGAAGCAGAAGCTACAGTTCCCGTCATCGTAGCAGGTCACCACCGCGCGAACGGAAAACCTACGACGATAACCGCCACCGTGAACGCCAGTCTTCGCGAGACCAAGAATCCTCTGATCCTTCTGGTTTGCTCATCCGTAATCTTCCTCTCGATGTTAGGTCTCCTTTTCTTTCTCTTTCTTTCAGATTCTATCATCGACATGTATCGATTTTTCTCCGAATTGTTAATCTGAAGACTTTTCTTTAAGCAATTATGAAGAGCTTGGCCAGATTTGTATAAATGTACAGTTTCTTCAAGTGTTTGAATCGTTTTGTTTTCAGGCCGAACGATCTTAGGGATTCGTTTGAGCGATTTGGTCCACTCAAGGACATATACCTACCGAGGAATTATTATACTGGGTATGTATCAAGCTTTCTAATCAGATGCTTATAAATAATTTCATAGGTAAGCTTTAGCTTTATTGGTGTTCTAGTTTCTGAATGGTGGTTATGATGTACAAGGATTCAGAATTGACATTACAAATGCATAGTTTTTATTGGGAACTTTTGGTGTTGCTCAAGGAATGTTGTTTGAGCAAAGAACCTTTAACTTTTATTTGATGTTTAGGGAACAGAGAGGGTTTGGATTTGTTAAGTACCGTTATGCTGAAGATGCAGCTGAGGCGTTGAAGCGAATGAATCACAAAGTTATTGGTGGCCGTGAGATTGCCATTGTTTTTGCTGAAGAGAATCGGAAAACTCCACGAGAAATGCATACAACTAACCGTTCAAGGTGATAAATCCGTTTTCTTGCATCTATATCAATTTTTTCCTGTAAATGTGTAAATGTGTTGTAAGTAAATTCTTCAGTTACTTCCAACTCCTATTTTGTTTAATATAGTGGTCGATATGGGGACTACAAGAGGACTTCACACAGATCAACAAGGCGCATTTATCATTGTAAGTAGCTTTTTTGGCCTGCTTTTAACTTTTCTTGGTACGTTCTGAGGACACCTACATTGTATGGTTGGAACAATACCTATGTACCCTGAGGAGATTAGTAACTGAATCCTTTCTTGTTCATCAGCTCGTTCACGCTCGCGTTCTCCTCCAAGGCGAGACTCAAGGTTTGATTCTTATCAATGAGGCATTTGTTATTGTATATACTCACTTTCTTTTTGATTAGACTCTGTAATTTATTGGATCTTGTTAATGTGAATGCAAACAGCATTCATTTCTAGTCACTTAGATTATCTGCCTGTTCTGTGTGGCTAATACAACAACCAAAAAAGCACAAATTGGAGACTTCTAAGCTGATCTCTATAGGGCCTGCTCAATCAATGTTGGCACTGTAAATCCTAGAACATGTCGGAATACCACTTACAAGTTATCGATGTTATCTTCCAGAAATGTGGAGAAGGTATACATTAGATAAAGTTTTTAATCAGTTAGAAAATTAGAAGAGTGACAGTGTTGGCATTCTATTTGTGTATTGCATGTTTAGGAAAACAAGCTAACTGTCTCAGCATGTGAAGAGTTTTTATTCCTTTTTTTTTTACAGGCACAAACACAGTAAAGCAAGAGATGATGATTCGTACTCTCCTCGAAGGTCAAGATCAATTTCATGTTCGCCTTTGCCGCGAAAAGAGAGGGAATACAAGTCTAGCAATGTGTCTCGAAGCCCAAAGAGAGAGTGCCGAAGTCCTGGAGAGCAGAGGGTGCTTACTCCAGCTAGGTCTCGAAGTCTGTCAAGGTCACGTTCTCGATCCTTGAGGTAAAGAAATAGCTGCATTGTTATTTTAATCAAAATGAGAATTGATTGCGTCTAAATTGTGTTTGGCTCACATCAAACTCCCGTATCTCTATTAACATGTGTGATGATGTATGGTGTTTTATTTGCAGTCGTTGATAAATAAAGAGGAATGAATGGGTTTCTAAGATGTTCTTTGTAGAAGGCAACTTTCTTAGTGAGACATAAGATTTGAAGGTTTACTATGAATGAATGTGTTTCACTGCCTTTTTTTGCTCTTGGTTTGCTTCGTTCTTAGATAACCCAAACTTATTTTCCCTTTAATTTTGTAATGTACCTAAAATCAATTAAAGTCTATCTTTTCTTTGAGTGTAAGTTCACCAATACGCATATATATACTCCAACCCAACAACGAATTATTCACTGGAAAATCCATTCTGTGCTGATTAAAAGAACCATTTAACAACGAAAATTGAGTCATTTGGTTGTCTACAAAAGCATTTGAGAGAAAAAAATGGGATGCAAAAAAAGAAGAGAAAGAGAGTAAGGCTCATTCAAAAATGAACATTTTGCTTTATTATGAGATACAAATATGATAAGAATTTGTGATTCTCTCATTTCAAGGGGCACACTTTCTCGAAGGCTTCTTGCTCTTTCCTACACAGATCAAACTCGTTTGTGTAGTAATACATACACCCAACATAATCATCCATTTCCTTTTGGCACTTCTGGTGAAGATCCTTCAACCTGCAAAATTCATCAAAAAAACAAACTAATGCTTTTACCGGAAAATTCATATACAGTCTTGAGTTAGATGGGTTCAAAGTCTCTCTTGGTTTGATATTAAACAACTTCAAAACATCAAACTTAAGTCTTAGACCAACACTCCGAGGAATCAAATGGCTTCTTAATGTGTTTTAGGTAAGGAAAAAGAACATGACAAGTTCTAAACAGACGACTGGTATGAATCTATCCATAATTGACCAACATGGTAAAACGATATACTAAAGAGCCCAAGTTCTACAGTACTATGTCTTGGTGAGTTAGTTCAGAGAAAAGATAATGCAGAACATACATGGCATGGATTACAATTCAAAGCTATCATAATGCTGAAAATGCAAGGCACATCCAGCTCTTCTGAACTCTAAAACTATACACAAACATTGACTAGTTGATCTACAACGTTCAAAACTACCTGAACTCTGTTAAAAAAGATTTGATTGCTAATATAGGTGACCCTATAACTTCCATAACTACTCATTTGTTCTAAGCTATGTATACAATATGCACAAAAGAACTAATCATTTCCAAAACACAGGCTTCTAAACACAAGGCTTCCTAAGCACAATCAATCAACCAGAACAAGCATAAAGAAACTTGCAAAGATATTGAATAGAACGAACAAAATGAGCTAAGATACGTACAGGCCAAGCACACAGCGAGTGACGTCACGACCTTTCTCGAGGCACTTCTCCGGGTTTGGATCATTCTTCTTGCATTTGAGGAACGCAACGTTCTCCGGCATACACCTCATACCTATGTGCTTCGCCGACGCCGTCAAAACTGCCGAAGTAGGGATCGGGTTTCCCGTCGCGTCCACCGCACTCGACATAGCTCAGAAATTCGAAATCCTTGACTGAATCCGAAATGGAGAAAATAAAATTAATTCAATCCAATCCAATCGATCTAAAAGGAAAATCAAAATCGAAGAATCCATACTAGAAGCTAACAGGAAGAATAATGAGTGAAGGAGCAGAGAACGAACATTTTCATACCTTTTTCAACGGATCGATTTGGATCTTCTTCTCCACTGAGCACAATCGGAGCAGAAGAGAGAGAGAGGGAGATAGAAAGAACAGAACCCAGGTGAGCGAGTAACTGAAAGACAAATGGGCCAATAATGGGCCTAGGCAGAGCCTCAAAACGCATATTAATGGGCTTTTATAAAGGTTTTTGCTTATTAACTTATCACAGTGTCTTCTGCTCACTCCCGATTCCATTCCGCCGTCGTATCGCCGCCGTCTCGTTGCCTTCTGCCATCGGTAAGCTTTTGAGTTTCTGTTGCTTCAGCTCTTATGTTTACTCATCTGTGATACTTGTTTCCCTTTCTGTTGAAGTTGCAAATACTTCTTTGAATGTTTCATTTTGAGATTCTTGTTTGTTTCTCAATATCTTTCCCATTTCTTCGATGGATTGAGTGATCTAGGGTTCTATGTCTTGGCCCATCATTGCTTAAATTCAATATATTGAAAAAGAATGTGTTTTATTACATTGTTTTGTTATCACTGGAGAATTTTGGATAGTAGTCTTCCGAGTGCTTAGATGAAATGAGAATTATCTGGCTTAATCATGGTGATCTGTTTTCAAAATCCAAGAGAAAAAGGTTGTCTATGTTTTTAGGTCGCATGATGCAAATGTTGAATTGAGATTTGATCTTTAGTGATCTTTTTTATGTTGTAGTGTGTTGAAAAGAGAAAATGGGGGACAAGAGGAAGAAGACGTTCATGTTCATACGTTTAGTCTCAGCAGCTGGGACTGGATTCTTCTACGTGAAGAGGAAGAGCTCTAAGAAGCTTTTAGAGAAACTCGAATTCCGTAAGTACGATCCTCGAGTCAATCGTCATGTCCTCTTCACTGAGCAGAAGATGAAGTGATTCTTACAACTCCTTTTGTGTGTTTCATTACATTTGAAGAACTTTAGAACAAATCTCTCAAGTTAAGTTGAGGTTTAGACTTTGTAAGCTTCAGTTTGAGCATTAAGTAATAAGACCTGAGATTCTTAGTTTCATTATTGAAACAAATCATTGTTCAACAAGGACCTTATGCATCAACATCTTGGTGTCACAATAACTAATTGGCACACACTAGACGCTCTCGGAGATTCGAAGAGTTGTTTCAAAATGCCAGCGTCGTGTTTCTGTTCACAAGAATGATTTAAATGTAGAACAAGCTTCTTGAGTGTTGTTGAGTTCTCCAGAAAATAGCTAACCAGTTTCAGTTCTGTTGCTTTTTCCGTGATCGGGCTTTCGATGTCGACATATTCAAGGGACGATATCAAACAACGAGGCAGTACACTTAAAAGTCCACTTATCCCCTCTGTCACCAGATAATAATGAACCAATTCCTGCAAATCATAAAACCAAGATGAGTGGATTACATAAAAAGCTACAGAATCTATGTAAGAAGTTATAAAGTTTTGAGCAAAACATCACCAAGGTGAGGTGCTTCAGATTCGGGCACATCTCAAGAATGACTGGCAACATTTCTGGAGAGGTGTTTGAGAACATAGTAGTTCGCAAACGAGCCAAGTCATGTAATTTGAATCGTCGGTTGATTGCCTGGTTACGATAGATGAACTGCCAAATGGAATAACTTAGTATAAATTCACCAAGTGAAAAGTTTAGAATCAGTGTGTGTGTATAATATACCTGAAGACTCCTCCTTGAGATGGTTAAGTATCTGACATTTGAGAGACAGGTTAGAAAATCAAAAATGCTACTCACACCTCTGACTTCAAATATGACATCAATATCAAGCTTGACAGATTCACTCATATTGACAATCTTGAAGCTTCTGCACTGGTAATCTTTGAGATTCAGATACTCAAGTCTCGGAGTATCGATGACAATTTTATATCCGACATTATCAACAAAATCAATATCCATCTGTTTCAGAGTGAAGGTCTTTAGTGAGGTAGAGCAAACCCGTAAAACTTCAAAATCATCAGTACTATAGCTCATTTTCAAATCTTGTAGAACTGGAGAGCATGAAATGAGTGCTTCTGCAGCTTCTTTGCGAAACACAACATTTTTGAAGTGCATAATCTTGAGACAAGGTAAAGAAAAAGACTCGAGATCACTAAGGATCACGAAACTGAGTTTCAAGCTTACCAATGTGTCACACATTGAAAAGATTAAAGGCATCATAAGGATAGAATATTGAAAGTAATTCTTGATTTCAAAATGTTGAATCTTACACTTCACCACTCTCATCAAACATGTATCGAATGGAGAAGTGTCGTAGACATCGTGGTCAGTGTTTAACTTGAATCCACGAAAGTACGATTCACCTTGAAAATTCAGAAACTTATCGATGAAACTGGCAGAGGGATTGTCACCTGAGAAGTCAGATTTGTTCAAGTCTAATCTAGGCACCCAACGCCAAAGATACTTCCATCTAGAGGACAAAGCACTTGTCTTAACAGAATCTTTAGTTGTAAGAAAGCTAAGAATGTGACATAGCAATGATTCAGGCAATATGCTTATCCTGTCTTCCCCACTTGTCCCAACTCGTCCGTTCATAGCTTTTGGGCCAAAGATTTACAGAGAGACACGACCTGAAATTCACATGACCAGATCAAACGAATATTATAATTTACAAATCCTAATTTGTCAAAATTTGAGCTCTGAAATTGTTAGAAATAAATCATATGATTGATCCTTGTCTCGATGGTTGAAACTAAAATTTGAAGTTACATAGATCAGCAAGGATGAAATGGAAACGCAAACATGGTTCAGTCAGTGATCAGAGGATAGAAAATGAACTTACCGGAGATGGAATATTCCGGGGGAAATGAAAATCTCCTCCTCTGCGTCGTCTGCTAAGCAATGTTTTAGTTTGCTGCTCTTTTTTTTTGTTTTGGGTCAACGTATTTTGAAATGAATTTTATTCGGAAACAACAAAAGATTTCTACTTTGAAATTTCCTGGAAAGCTGCTGGTTCATATTAACCTAATCCTTTACGGGTTTTGATTCATATTTTTTTGGTAATTTATTTTCCCAAAACTCTCTAATCTCTATCATATTAGTGGGCCCTTTGGTGACCGACAATCTTTAGTAAGACTGGCCCATAGAAAGGAATACGCCAATATAACAACACTACATAGTGTTTTTCGGAAGCGTTTACGAATATAAAAGTGAAACATCTATAAATTAATACTTGATAAATTAATACTTTGATAAATTAATATTTTTTTATCTTAAACTAATATTTTAATCTAAATATCACTTTTATAAATTAATAAATTTGATAAATTAATAAATTTGATAAATTAATAACATATTACAAAATGCATTGTTCCAACATTATTAATTTATAGAAGTTTTACTGTAATTCCCCAAACGATTATTATAATTATTGTGATAAGAAACAATAAGCTTAGGATTTCGAAAAGGACGAACATCAGTCCATAGGCAAGAGTATGCACAGATGATACTCACTTTATCAAAGATTCGGACTGGTTTGAACTACCGGATACGTTCAAAGTTGTTTTAGCGTTTCACTATAAATAAAAAAACCATTTCCGACAGAAGTTTTAGTCAAAATTTAATAGGAACTCATAGATTTCGACTATTTTTCGACAATCCTAAATTAGTCGAAATATGAGTTTTGGAAAAATATTTTAGTCAGAAATTTCCGACAAGCAATATATCGAATTTAAAATTTAATTAATTAATTAATTAATATTAGTCGGAAATTTGTTAAAAAATTTCTAACAAATTTCCAACTAATATTAAAAATTTAGTCGGAAATTAGTCAGAACAAAATATATATATATATATAATTAAATTACAATTATTAAAACAAATATTATTGGTTGGTTTTTATATAAGAGATTTAATTTATAAGAAATAAAAGTTTTATATAAACAAATAATTAAATATGGAAATATTTTTAAAAAATTGAAATTAATATTTTAAAATTTGTTAAATGTTTGGTAAGATTTTATAATGTTTTGGAGATTTAAATTTTTTAGATTGATGTTTGAAAAGTTAGATCTTAGAGAGTTAAGAAAAATTATAAAGAGAAGATAGATAAATGTTAACCAAGTCGTGGTATTCCAATAGTTTGGGATTGGATATGTATTTGCCTCAAGATTCGGATTCGATTCTACTTACCTACCTAACTCACATCAAAGCTGTAAAAAGGGGAGTTGGACCTAAAGGGGATTAGTTTGGAGCGAAGGTCCGGATGAATAAAAATAAAAGATAAATGTTTGAATATCTTCTTTTAATCTAATTAAAATCTCACGATATCTCCCTGCGACGACTATGAAAAGTCAGTCACCAAGTGACAACGCATGCCCTCTCCCGAACAGTTAGACTATCTTCATTGGTGATACTATGAGAATGTCTTTAAATATAAAAGTAATAAGAGAAAAATAATAAAAATGTTTTTAAATATGTAAATAGTTAATATTGTGTCTATAGAAAGATATTTTAGATCCTTAAAAATATAATATTTTTAAATTTTAATACTAATTTATTTTTAAGACATCCATAAAATCACTAATGAAGTTGCTCTTACTCTCATATCCGTCGTACTGTGGTCAAGTTAGCGTCATTTTGACTGGGGGCATTTTGGTCAAGTTATGGACTTGACTGACGTGACTTTCTCGGCGAAGATTTAAAATTTTAAATGTCCATGCAAGAACCAATAGGCAGTGGACGTAATATTATTGCTCTATTGGATTTTGGCGAACAAGGACAGTACCTTAAATTATGATTGGCTTGTAGCCTAGTAAAATTATATACTCCTCCACAAAATAAAAATAAAAGTAACACTCAAATAAATTTTCTGGATATATATATTAAAAAAAGAAGAAGGAAAAAACCTGGATGAAACTAATGTACGTATCACTTATGTGTGTATGTGTGTGAGAATCTGATTATCGACAAGTTTGTCTATTTTTTTCGAGAAATTTTAATTTTAAAAGAGAGATAATTTCGAAGATACATTGATTATAAAATTATTGAACTACAAATATTTTGAATAATATCATCAAATAGATAGACTTTTCAAATATTATTTTAATGCTATTAGTACTAAACTTTAGATCGTTTTCTTCTTCTCCACTCGAAGTTTCTGCTTCCACATTCAAGTCCACCTTGTAGTTTCCATTTGCTGCAAGTGCGGCACATGTTAAGTAACCAAGTTAAATATAATCTTTACATTTATCATGTAACAAAGAACAGACCTGTTATCTAACTTATATAGTTGAATATGAGCATGTTTTAACAAGCATCTTCTTGTTGAAGCTCCGCGATTACAATATATTCAAAGAAAACTGTCATTTTCTTGTAATTGGAGCAAAAATTCAAACACTCTATTTATGTTTTATACTCGAAAAACGAAACAAGTTGAACATATACCTTAAAGAGCGAGTGAAGACGTAAGTTTAACGGCAGTCTTGAAACTAATGAGAACACTGACAAGTCTTTTAATTTCCGCCGAAGGACCTATGTACTCGACGCTAAATAACAATAAAAATATAAACCAAGGATGAACCACAAAAGATGAGAACCTAGCTTAGATCTCATCCCGTGTGAAGAAACATCAATTCTTGCTTTTCACATGAAAGATTTATCACAGAACTAGCCAACATAGAAACTCTTCTACTCTTAATCACATCAATGTAAAAGATTCGATTTTGTTATAACCAGCACATACCTTTGTAACACAGTAATAAGAGTTTCCACAGTTCCAAATCCTGCGACCGATCACATACTCTCTAATCTTTATCACTGCAGAAGAACGGGAACTGCAACACCGGAACATATATAAGAGGAAATATCAAACTAAGAACCAATCATCAAAATTTCACAAAACAAACTAGAGATTAACCCACCTTGCGTATCCATCTAACAATCATGGTTCCAGTATTGGTACACTTTTCAACAATAGTGGCATTAGAAAGCATTGTATACCAAGTTGGTCTAAACCAATGTTTTTATATTTGATGTGCACACCGAACCGGATGACCTTCCGGGTCACCGGATCAGTGGTCGAATAGGGCTGACCGTCGGATCAATAAAATATTGATAATGATATATAAATTGTTAAAAAAATAAACAAATATTACAATAAATTATTATAATACAAGAGTATTTGAAATATTATATTTCATTATGTTGATTATAAGACAAAACCCACAAAATATTGAAAACAATTTATTATTATATAATATAGTGTTCATAAAAATTATAAATAAAGACAAAAAATAGATAGAAACACAAATAATTAGTTTATTGTGTTTGAGTCGAAAAAATATAAAAGGTAGGTGGAATGTACAAGTTTTTAAAAAATTAAAAAGTTATAAATATAACTATAAAACATTATTTTATTTTTAAAATTAAATTTTTTATTTGTATCAAAAGTGCTCTAAAATTATAAAAAGGTAAGTATTTTGAAAATTTATCTAACTTTTGAAATGATTTTTATTCGAAAACAAAAAAGATTTCTACTTTGAAATTTCCTGGAAAGCTGGTTCCCAAGACTAGTGAAATCGCATTGTATTTTTCTTTGTTTTTGTCGTCTTCCTGCAATAAAAGTTTCATTTACCAGTGAAATCGAAGTAAATACATTTACCAAAAAATAGAATTTGTGTTTGACTAATTTACTTGTAGTCGAATTAAGCAGGAAAATGAAGAGCAGAGAGTTTGACTAATTTATTTTTTAAATTGAATAAAGAAGGTAATTAAAGAGCAGTAAATGGTGAATTTCTGATGCATGCATACAATTACACACATAAGTAAAGTCATCTCAGTCATGATTTTAGCTCAGATATTAATTACCAGAAAAATAAGGACAAAATTTTCTCAATCCCTTGAGATTGCTTCTCTCGCTGGCTCACAATTTTTTCCACCAAACTTGATTTTCGTATTTCAAATCTCTTGAAAAATTGGTTCGATTATGATGGAAGGATCCCCAAAACAATCGCCCAGAAATTGTGTAATCGCTATGGATTCTTCATCTTCTTCTTCTTCTACTCCTACTTGTTGTTCTTCTTCTTCTTCTTCTTCTCAGGTATTCAAAATCTGATATTTGTTATTTCTTTTGCTAGATTCTAAGAAAAACTTGAAATCTTTATAATCCAAACTCTATCGATTTGATTTCAAATGGGTATTTTGCAGAATTGCTTAAAAACCTTATATGGGTTTTACATTTTCTTGCTCAGCTGCCTGGGTTTGAATCGTTTGATGCATTTCATTTTTTGTGTGAAAACTTAGGCTTTATTATCATTGAAATATATCAGAAAGATAGATTCTTTAGTATCAGTCCTAGATTTTTTTAATCATCAGGTTAAAGAACAATCTACTGAAGATGTATCCAGATCTCAAGCAAGTGGAAGCCAATCAGATGTTTCAATCCAAATACTACCAAAACCTATGCCAAGTTTAGGAATCTTACGAAATTTGAGTCTCAAAAGGAAAGCTTCTCTACCAAACTATGAAAGAAGATTGCTACTTAGTCCCACTGTTTCAGAAACAACTGAAAAGCCTCTTGTTACAAGTTCACCTTATTGGAAAAGATGTTTGTCACTTCCTTCTACAAATGCTGCTAAATTGTCTCTCGTTGCATCTACACCGCCTGTTTCAGCTGTGGTACATAGTGAACAGCCTAAGGCTAATGTGAGTTATCGGTGTATTACAGTCTAATTTCGATTTATGTTGTGCAAAGTGTTTTGAATTTTCTTCAGGGAACTTCCTTTTCTATAAGTGTTAAGATTGAGTTGAGAGTTTGTTTGGTGCAGAAAGATGGTGCATCAGTTTCAAGATCCTTGTCAATGAAAGTGATTGTACGAGCTGTCTCTTTTGACGATAACAATAATCACATTTCGAATGAAGCAAGTGGCGGTATGTGCTAATTTTCTCTGAAATTTTGAGCTTTATTGTTTTTGCTGGCTGATTTATGGGAAGACTTGAGTGGTGGATAATGATATTGAGTAATAGATTGATTCATGAGAAGCGTGATCAATTCAAAGAAATTTGTTTTTTTTTTGTGTTTAACAATGTAATGACAAGTTTACACTCCTATGTTCCTTATTTCTTGTGTTTTTATTAGCAGATCAAATCACTGTGGTGCCTGCAGAAGAAACAGAAGAAGAAATCCCTGAAGAAGAAGCAGTGTGCAGGATCTGTCTTGATGTGTGCGAAGAAAGTAACACTCTGAAAATGGAATGCAGTTGCAAAGGAGATCTCACACTCGTTCACGCACAGTGTGCCATTAAGTGGTTTAGTACAAAGGGAACGCGAATCTGCGATGTTTGCAGACAAGAAGTCCGAAACTTACCAGTCATTTTACTTCGTGTCCCAACAATTAATCAACTTCCCAATAGACGGGAACTCACTCAGCAAAGTTCACAACCACAAACCATTAGGTACTTCAGACGCTTTAAAAGTTTGTATCTTATTTCTTTTTCAGAAGTTCCAATCTAACAATTGAAATTCGAATTACTAAAGCAGTGTTGGGCAAGAGTTTGTAGTGCTTGTACTCATTAGCACAGCCTGCTACTTCTTCTTCCTTGAACGTTTACTGGTAATGCTTCTTTTCCCTCCTGAGTATTCGAAAACACAGACTTTTTAGTATTTCATTTCAAGATCCAATCTTCATTACAGAGAAAACATGACAAGGAATTTTATCTGTTCTGTAGATTCGTGACTTGGGAACACAAGCTATCTTTGTTGCAGCTCCATTTTCATTCACCCTAGCTCTCTTAGCCTCAACTTTTGCCGCCATCCTTGGTATAATACCACTCTCTAAAGAAATTCCCAAGTCTTTTTTATTCCTGTCCCTAACACAATTATATAAACTGTTAATTGTTATTATATGTGGACTTGCAGCAATCAGAGAGTACATATGGACATATGCAGCTCTTGAGTTTGCACTAGTGGCGTTGCTTGTTCATCTTTTATATGCTACTGTAAGTGATGGTTAAGCTTTGGAATACTTAATCTAAGACCTACAATTGGAAAGTGTTCTCATGGAAAGATCCATTTGCTTTGCAGCTTCGTGTGCCAGTTATCTATGCAATGCTTTTCGCAGGGATTCTGGGTTTTGGAATGGCAATGTGCTTAAACTTGTTGTGCGTTTTTTTTTCCTCTCGGCTTGCGCGGGTTCGGCAGAACCCGAACTTAGTATAATGGAAAATCTCTTCCTTTCCTCTGTTCTTCTTTAGAGGTTGGATATGAATGTGCAAATTGCTAAATAGATAGATTCAAGATTGAGACCAGTAGATATACATAGTTCTTTATATTTTTTGTATGAAGAGATCAAAGCTTTTGTGAATTACAGTGAGAGTGCTGTGAATGATATAAGATATTAGTATTCTTTATGAAACAGAGTCTGTAGGTTTCAAATATTCTGAAAGTTTACGAGAAGTGTTTCTTAAAGCCTTACATTAAAATGTGTATGAAGAGATCAAAGCTTTTGTGAATTACAGTGAGAGTGTTGTGAATGATATAAGATATTAGTATTCTTTATGAAACAGAGTCTGTAGGTTTCAAATATTCTGAAAGTTTACGAGAAGTGTTTCTTAAAAGCCTTACATTAAAATGTGTAAAAAGGGGCGTTCCGAGAATCGAACTCGGGACCTCTCGCACCCAAAGCGAGAATCATACCACTAGACCAAACTCCTTTGCTGTTTATGTATATCACAAATAGCTCTATTAAATAGGAGTTGTCTTTATACGATTTCGAATGAGATAAAAGAATAAGGGGATTGGAAAAAATCCACTAAAATATTTTAAATAGAGTTCGAAGGAGAATCAGCTCGGGAATTAATACTTTATTATACAATGCTCACTGACGATTTGAGATTTGAGAATAGCATTTAGTAAGTTCACTGACTCTCGGCATCACTAAACAAAAAACGACGAGAGTTAAGATAGTTCAGACATTAATGCTGTGTTACACAAGTGATAAAACAGAGCAAGTAACAGAAATAACTGAGTAATTGAAAAGGGTCTTGACCAACATGATTCCACAGTTTCTACTTTCTAGTCTGACTAAAACAGGAGTTAAGCCACAGATTTTGATGGAAGTTAAAGTCTGATTCTAGAACTGAAAACTACACATTTCGACCAAATGTAAAAGACCATTACTACTACCAACTACTAGAATCAGTCTAAAGATCTCTGCGCAAGTTACGGGACAAGGCACTTGAATCGAGCTCAACACATCCTCTAAGAGCTCCATCTTTCTCTCCAGTTAAGCGGAATGCAGGAACATGATGCGAGAATCTCATCAGTTCCCACCTCGGGATCGTCATCTTCACATCGCTGCCTCCTTCCACTTTTTCCTTGAACACAGAAATAAACCCCTTCACCTTTTCCAACATCAATACCTCGATGTAGCTCTCAGTTTCGTCAAGAACTTCAACAACCTCGTACTCACACTTCTTCAAGCTTGTGGCCTTCATTATCACACTCCAGTTCTTGTACATTGCCCAAATTTCGCCGGTCTTTGGAAGGACAGTGTACCTGTTTTCCTTGAAATGCTGTTGTACTTGTACCTTGATCTGATGTGAAAAACCAGTCACTTTAGTTAGTGTCTCGACCCGGCCACCATTCAACCTGAAATTTCCGCAACTGACTGGCATGTTTTTGTCTTGCCACTTTGCAACATTCTCAGGAAGTGATTCTAGCTCTAGCCGGTTTATCTGCAGTACAAACATAGGCTTCCATAATATCTTCTGAATCATGACGTAACACCTGGGCAAGCCATCCTCTTTGCTGTTCAATGACCATATCTGGCCATATTCAAACTTCCCCTCTAATCTTTCAGCGCTGAAGTCATGGAAATCGAAATTAGGAATGACAACACAGTCTGGATCCGATGAAGGCAGAGACCTATGAAGGACTTGGTTTGACTTAGCGGCTTCTTGTAAGACGGGGATACCTTCTTCTTCTTCTTCTTCAATCTTTTGAGGTAATGCAGCTGTATCGAGCTCATAAGAACCAACGGGGACGCCATCCCTTTCTTTCCCACTCAAATCCCTTTCTTTCCCACTCAATTTGGTTGAGGGAATTCTGTGAGAGAATCTAAGTAACTCATGAGGTGGAATCTGAAATGTGTCTGATTCAGCACCCGGTGCAATTCGACAAAAGACACTTGCAAAGCCTTTTACTTTACGCAAGAATGCAACCTTTGTTGCAACCCCTTGAGAATATTCTGACAGGATCTCAACAAACTCATACTCATACTCATGCTCATGGGAAGAATGCCGACGACCAGAGGACCAAGTGATGTCCCAGTTCTTGAAGAGAGCCCATGTTTCTCCTATTCTTGGGTATACTCTGACATTATACTTATTGCTTCCTATGCTGCAGTGGATCGGATGAGAGAACGATGGAGCTTCATTTGTGTCTTCAACTCCGCCAAGTTTGAACTTACCAACAGAGATGGGCAATTTTTTGCGAGCCCACTGTACTGCTTTCTCATCATCTGGTTCAGCCTCTAGCCATTGTATTCGGAGCATAAAAGGTTTGCTTATGACTGCTTTGATGTTAGCATAGAATCGAGGCATTCGATCTATGTCATCATACATTGCCCATGTCTGACCAGCTGTAAAACTCGTCGCTTCCCTCAACTTCTCAAAGTTAGTGAAATCAGGATCAGCACACTCAAAAATCACTGCATCTGATGCATTCCCTGAACTTGAATCCCGAGATCTTCCCACTTGGTCTGCTTTTATCTTCTTTGTCTTGTTTTTACCATTTGGCAAGGTTTCTGCACACAGATTATTCTCATGTAAATTCTTTCTGACATTAGACTCTTCAGCACTGTCTGCATCCTCTTCTTTATTATCATCATCGTTCTTGTTCTCATTATACGAAATCTGCTGCCTCCTACGGACTGACCTCCGAGAATGCTGTCCACCAGTGGTCCCTGAATCTGGTTTACCAGCTGGAGCTTCTTTACACTCAATGTTACTCTCGCTGCAAGAGCTTTCACTGGATTCAACTAGATTCTTCCTCTTTCTTTTTCCATTGTTGTTCTCAGCAGAAACACCCAAGCTTTTTGCTCTATAACCCTCTTTACTTGAGGAAACTTTCGCAGAAATCTCCGGCTGCTTCTTGGCTGCCTTGCCTGCCTCTTGAGTTGGAACCTTGCTATGTTGGGAGAAGCGCGCCTGAGCTGGTAATCCATTGGTGTTCTCAGCAGAAATGCCCGAGCATTTTGCTCTATAGCCCTCTTTACTTGAGGAAATATTCACAGTATTCTCCGGCTGCTTCTCCGCTACCTTGCCAGCCTCTTGAGTTGGAACCTTGCTGCTCGGTTGGGGGAAGTGGAAAGTCGCCTGAGCTGGTAAGCCATTGGTGTTCTCAGCAGAAATACCCCAGCTTTTTGCTCTATAACCCTCTTTACTTGAGGAAACATTCGCAGTATTCTCCGGCTGCTTCTCCGCTACCCTGCCTGCCTCTTGAGTTGGAACCTTGCTCTGTTGGGAGAAGTAGAAAGTTGACTGAACTGGAGGACCCGGGAAATTCTCTTGAAAAGCAGCGTATTGCTTACCACATCTCTCACAATTAATTTGTTTGTTGAGATGCTCCCTCGAACATTCACTCTTCAAGTGACAAAAGGCGCATGAAGTCCAAAAGCTAGAGCCACCACCAAGCTCGGTTGATTGAGTTTGAGGTTTTTTCTTGATTTCAGGTTTCTTCCATGTCGTATTAACATTTGTCTGGAAACCACGCTGGGCTTGTTGAGGTTGCTGAGGGACAGAACCCGTTGTTGGAGCTTTTGGGGGTTGAGATGAGGATGCTGCTGGTGCAGGCTTTTTAACAGGTTTGCGTCTTATGTCATGAAGCCTCCTTCTATCTTTATTCAAAAGAACACTCTGAGCTTCACCAATGATTTTAAAAGCAGCTTCAGCACCAGGGAGTTGGTTTTTGTCAGGATGGAAACAAAATGCAAGCTTCTTGTACTGTTTCTTGATTGTATTGTCATCAGCATTTATCTCTACTTTAAGAATCTTGTACCAATCAACCTCATCACCAGATTTTTCCAATACTGCACAATGCACATCGCAAACCATAATCATACGACTAACAACATCCTCCAGACTTGCATCCATTTTCCGAGCCTTGATTGCAACTCTACGAGCAGTTGTGAAATCCTTTTTTTTCATCCAATCTTCTGCTAAATCTTTGGCTCGGAGAGCCTCGTCTTTGTTACTCATACTCAAAAAGCCCAGATTTTTGAATTGATTCCCTTGCTAAACCCTACAACAACAGATTCAGCAAATTCACCATTGTCAACAAAAAATGCAAAAAAGAAAAAAAGAAAAAAACGAAAGGACACTAAACAAACAGTTCTCAACAAAGACATTCAATGTCAGACATGAGAAACAAACAGTAAAGGCGGCGAATTTCTCCGACAAAGAGGCAAAAAAAGTTGTCTTTTGACGGAACCGAGGACTCACAAACGATTCCAGGAAGCAGAAGCAAACTAAAGAGTGAGAGAATGACAAAGAGAGAGAGAGAAGAGAGAGTCGGAAACTTACCGGAGTTGGGAGAAGGAGAGACGAACAGGAGGAGATAGGTCACCGTCAAAGCTCACGTCGATGGCCAAACTGACTCTTTGACTGAAATCTGTCTGCAGTCTCATTTGTGGGGGAAACACCTCACGATTTATATGCTTCTTTGGTTTTACTGTAATTTTTAGAAACTTTAAGGCCATTTGAACTTTGTATTCTTACTTATTTGCAACATATGCCCTTTAAATGTAGCGAAATTGCTACAAATTTGTCAAGAAAAGGGTATTTTGGTCATTTTGTTTTTATCGGAAAAGACTTTTATACCCATACTAACTTTTTCTATGGATATAAACGTCTTTTGGTTTTTAGGGTTTTAGGTTGAACGCCGTAATTGAATAAATTTACATAACGAGATCTAAACACATGTCGATTAATTGATTAGATTTTGATGAGTGTAGAATTATACGTTCGAATATTCTTTTTAATCAAAAAAAAAAAAACCAAACAAAAATGAAAAAGTCAAATAATAAAGTAAATAATTTTTACTTTCCAATTTTTCTAATATATTTCATATCTTATTATTTGGTTTTCAATAAAATTTGAATAGTTCTTTTCAAATTTAAATTTTTATATTTTCATATTATTTAACCTCAAATAATTTTGTTCATATGTTTCTAATAATTTGACAAAAATAATGGAATATGAATCATACAATTTGATATTAAAAAATTATGTAAATCCTTAGTAGTTAATTAGTATATGTTGAAAATATCGAAAATAATTTAGTAAATCATTGTCCACAATAAGCAGCTAAGTTGTAGTTAAGTACATAATTACGAAATGTTCAACTATTTTGGCAAAAAAATAGTTGAGTAAAAGTGCAGACTAAGTACATCATCATCATCACTAATCTACAATGTGGATGTTTTTATCTTCTACTCATGTTGATTGTAGAGTCAATGTCAAACCACTATGTTTATCAAACCTTAAGTTATATAACCCTCAAAATAAAGTATGTTGAAGTCAAATACAATTACTATATATTTTTTTGTATGTTAAGAGTTTCTACTTCGAAGTAATGTATATCAATGTCCATTTTTCCACGTTAATCAGTATCGATAAGTACTTTTGTTGCATAGACATTGTTTCTTAGTTGCCTATAATGTGATCAGAACTGAATTTTCTCTTTAAATACTCTTTTGTGTACTTCTTACTAGATATTGGTT
The DNA here is from genome assembly GCA_028015245.1 of Cardamine occulta. Taxonomy (NCBI): domain Eukaryota; kingdom Viridiplantae; phylum Streptophyta; class Magnoliopsida; order Brassicales; family Brassicaceae; genus Cardamine; species Cardamine occulta. Next base: position 13,079,427 of record CM051383.1, read on the forward strand.
GAGTTGAACTTGCGATCATGGGGATTTCACATGTAACATATTCTTCTACTCTCTTTACAAAAATCATAATTCTCTTATTTTGTATGGGTCTTTGTACATACTTCTATAGGGGTTTGTAGCTTTTTTTGCTTCGGAATTTGAGCAAATGAGAAGTTGTTGGGTTCTCTGCTATTTCCAGCTTTTAAATAATATTATCAAGCGGATCATATTCGAGTTTTTATCTATATTTTTTCTTTCCATTTTTTTGAATTTTCAAATTTGGGTTTGCAAAAATTGTTTATCTCAACTAGTTTTTTTTCTTCTTAAATTAGAAGATTCAAGTTTTTACTTGGTTACATATGCAATTTATTATCTATTTTCCCAGCAATTACAGATTATGACTGTTTAAATTTGGTTATTATGAACTAAATTTATATGACGAATGTGATTATATATAGTTGGACACTTGGTTGGGTATGTTTGAGTAAGTGGAAGGTTGCATAAGAAACTGAGTGGTGGTGGCGGCTCAGTTGTTGTATGTTATTAAGTTTTTTGGAAAGTTGGGACCATTGATGAAAGTGGGTATGAACTGATTCTTATGTATACAATTCTTTGCTTTGTAGTTTATGAGTCAGAGTTTATAAGTATTGATTCGGTTGTAATATTTTTTTTCTTCTTCTAATGAATAAAATTGTAATAAAGTCGTTCTATGCCATATATATTTCGAGAAACTTTTTAACTATGTCCCAAATCTGAGGAAATTTTTTTCAGTTTGGTTACATTTACATCTCATGCCATTGAAAAATATTTGTAAATTATATTGGTTGTCTAACTCAAAGATTCAAAAAGTAAATGACACAAACCCAATCTACTTCGTATTTTTCTCGTTATTGTTATTTTTTCTAAATCCCATTATGCATATTTTAAAGAGATTTTTATATTAAACATAAAAACAAACGAAATTTTCAACTTTGAATAATGTAAAATAATTAATTTTTCAATTTCCATAAACGCATAAACAGTACACAACACAATTTCACCAAATACGTAATACCTACTTATTCTTGTCCACGGATAATCATCTACTATCTACTACTATTATCTACTATAATAATTAAATGTTGAATCAATAATAAATGATTATGTGTCCTAACAGGGGCAGTCCAATAAATTTGGAGGTTCTATGCCAATAATAAAAATTGGGCTTTTTTCTATATAAATTTTTTTAAATTTTTTATTTTAGACTCTAAACTTTTTAATTTTAACCTTAAAAATGATCCAAAATTTTTGGGCCGGGCAATTGCTTAAGCTATCTCCTTTTCTAGCCTTTGACCAAGCCGCTTTCGATCAATTTGAATCATAATGAGAAAGCTAACAAGAAGGGCTGAATCAGTAAGCTGCTGAGATCACCTAAGTCTGCAAAACCTGAATCGCAGTGACACCAAATTCAAGGAGAGTTTACTACTTCCACCAAATGCCCTTCTGAATACTTTTATCTCAAGGCACATATGGTACGTGAGAAAACTTTACAGAAATCTGTAGACAGAGGTTGTTATAAGACATGGACTAAGTTTCAGGTCTTAGATAACTTAACCAGCAGCAAATGCAAGAAATATATAACTACTTTTATGAGTATCTCCAAAAAACACATTTAGTTAAGAGAGAATTCAGACCAACCTGCAAATTCTTGCGGTTTCATATCATTGATAATGAACTTTCTTATATCATGGAGAAAGTCGTAAGATTCTTTTCACAAAATGCACCAAGATCTAACAAAAAGGAATCATTGGCTTCACCTTATTTTCTTTCTCAATGGGTTGGAAAATTTAGCCATGAAGGTAACGCTCTCAACTCAACACTTAAAAGGTCTTTTAACTCTCCGAATGTCTCTTTGGTGACACGGCAAGCAGGAACCTTATTTGCGAATCTGAGCCTTTCCGACTTTGGGAACGTAGATATTGGTTCCGACCAACCCACCCTGTCATATTTATACTTCTCAACAACTGCACTAAGCACCATATTCACCTCATCTTCATCTTCATCTTCATTAAAAACGGGCTCGCGATCCAGCAGTTGGACCTTATAGTCCAAGGTGTCATCAAGAATTTCGACAATGTCATAAAGACCAAAGTCATCTTCCAGGTCCTCTACATCAATGCCAATCCTCCAGTTTCTGTATATCACCCAGACTTCCCCTATTTTGGGGAGAATGGTATATTCAATTCCATCCAAGGAGGGTTTAGGCATTACCTGACACGAAACATCATCTGGAGTGATTATTTCGAGAGCTTTTCTCGCGTAGTAAGTTCCACAACCAACAGGCATTTTCCTGTCTAGTCAGTCATTAAGGTCCGCAGGGAAAGGAGTAGTCTTTAGCCGACTTAAATGTAGCTTAAATACTGCCTCCTGCTCAAATGCCTGACTAAAAGTGATCTTCTGAATCCTACCATAGTACAGAGGCAAACCATCATAACCATTGTAACATGACCAAATCTGGCCTGTCTGAAAAACCTTCCCCTTGCTAGCAAAGTAGATGGCTTGGCACTGAGGATTTATATTACTCTCAGAGTCCAAAGGCACAATGATCTCTTCAATTGTTTTAGTAATGCAGCTTGGTCCAGCTCGTAAGCATCTTTTGGCACACCTTCTCCTTCCATACCAGTCAGTTTGAAGGAAGGAACTTTATGAGAGAACCGATACAAACTGTGAGGTAAAATACGAAAGATGCCTTCATAACCAGTTCCCATTCGAAAGAACACACTTGCAAAGCCTTTTGCTTTGTGCAAGTATGCAACATACACACCAGCTTCATCAGCGTAGTCTGACAAAATCTCAACAAACTCATACTCATATTTCCGGTGAGAATCTGGCTCTGAAGACCAGTTAATATCCCAGTTCTTGAACAGAGCCCACGTCTCGCCTTTTCTAGGGGATACAATGAAATCAGAATCGTTTCTGTAACCACCAGTGTAGCTTCGCTCATTGCAATGAATAACATGTGAGAATTTGGAACGATCTTTTGTGTTCAGACTTTTCCCAAGCCTGAACGTACCAACAGAAACAGGCAAGTTTTGTTCAAACCATAGTCTCTCTTTCTTTTCAAATGAATCAGGCTGTAGATATGTGATCTCAAGCCTGAAACAAGGAGCTGAAACTTTTCTGATCTGAGCACACAATCTTGGCATCCTATCTGGTCTATCATAAAGAGCCCAAGTCTGGCCAACCGCAAAGTTTGAATCTTCCCTAAGCTTATCAAAGTCGTTAAACTTTGGATTAGAGCATTCAGAAGTCTTTGATTCTATCGATTCATCATCTCTATTACCATTGGACCCTATACTACTGTTATGTTCAACACTGCAATTTTCAGTATTGCAATGTCTCTTCTCACCAACCTTCACAGCACAGCTCGAAGCTGAAGAACTTTCATCTGCAATGCCTGGATTCTTACTTGGAGCTTCTTCTTGTTGATTCCTAATGTAATGGTGCTGGGCAGCTTTTTTCCTTCTTAGAAGCTCATTTACATTTATATCCATTTCCTCCTCTAGAGTTCCTGCACAAGATACAGGTATGGTCATTAGGCATGAATCAGTTAAAACAATGACGTAACAGAAACAAACGCAGATAGACAAAAGATATGTTTTTGTAGAGATTCACGCACAATAGATTAAGAAAGGCCTAATCAAAAGATTGTAAACCCTAAACCTAAATCAATCCCAATGTAGATTAATTAATAAACAGAGATCTCCGAATGGGCTAATATGCTAGAAATCCTAAACCCTAGAGTCAGATACAACGTAATGACACCTCAAATTTACAAATGAAGAACAGAGAAAATACAGTCCACGAACCGATTTAATAAATTTAGCTAACAACAGTGACAAAAGCAAATCGCAGTCGTCGATGGCGGAGACTTTTTTTGCCGGCAAAGGAGTGAAAGTGAGAGAATAAAAGTAATCTTAAAAGTTATCTCGATTTAAGAAAAAAAACAAAATTTTGCTACAGGCTCACCATTTTCGCGGTAAAAGTTCATTGCAGTTATCATATTTGGCGGGAAATAAATCAAACAAAGAGCCAACGATGTTACAATTTTGAACCTCTGAACTGCAGAAATATTACTTATGTCTGATAAAGCTACATCGCATTACAGCAACAAATGCAAGAAAAAGTTAAGTGTTAACTACAAAAAGAAACACATTTAGTGAGAAAATTTCAGACCAAACTGCAATTACTTGCTGTTACATATCGTAGATAAAGAACATACATAACATCACTAGAGAAAGTTTTAAGATTATTAACCAAAAAAAAAGAAACCCTTTTAACACAAAATGCATTATAAGCTAGCACAAAAGGAATCATCAGCTTCTCATCCCTCTTCAACTGTGTTAAACGTTGATAGGTGTTGCCCTATATTCAACACTTAAAAGGTCTTTTAACTCTCCGTACATCTCCTTGGTTACACGCGAAGCAGAAATCTTATTCGAGAATCTGATCCTTTCCGACTTTGGGATCGTAAATATTGGTTCCGACCCTTCGATTTCGTTGTACTTATACTCCGTACATGCCGTGAACAACCTATTTTTATCAAGACAATCACAATGATAACCGGATTCTTCCTCCAGAAGTTGGACCTTATAGTCCAAGGTGTCATCAAGAATTTCGACAATGTCATAAAGACCTTTTTCCAAGTTCTCCACATCTATGTAACTGCTCCAGTATCTGTAAACCGCCCAAACTTCGCCAATCTTGGGGAGAATGGTATACTCATTTCCATCCATGGAGATTTGAGGCACTATCTGCTCCGAAACTTCATCTGAAGTGATTATTTCGAGAGCGTTTCTCGCGTAGTAAGTTCCACAACCAACAGGCATTTCCCTGTCTTCCCAGTTGGTAATACCCACAGGAAAACGAGTAGTCTTTAGCCGACTTATATGTAGTTTAAATACTGCCTTCTGCTCAAATACCTGAGTATAAGTGATCTTCTGAATCCTTCCATAGTACAGAGGCAAATCATCATAGCCACTGTAAAATGACCAAATCTGGCCAGCCTGAAAAACCTTCCCCTTGCTAGCAAAGTAGATGGCTTGGCGTTTAGGCTTTAGATTACATTACTCTCAGAGTTTGAAGGCACGATGATCTCTTCAATTGTTTCTGGTAGAGCAGCTTGGTCCAGTTCGTAAGCATCTTTTGGCACACCTTCACCTCCCATTCCAGTCAGTTTGAAGGAAGGAATCTTATGAGAGAACCGATACAAACTGTGAGGTGAAAGATGCCTTCATAACCAGTTCCCATTCGAAAGAACACACTTGCAAACCCTTTTGCTTTATGCAAGTATGCAACATATACACCATCTTCATCAGCGTAGTCTGACAAAATCTCAACAAATTAAGCAAACGCCAAAACAGTTTATACAAGATTAACATCACTAAATTCCAAAAAGCCAAAACGAGAAGAAGTAAACAACTAAAAATTCCAAAATCGGAAGAAACTACAAAGAATCCTATTAAAATATTTATTTAAAAAAAAAAAAAAAAACACATCTCTATTTTATCGTTTGATTTGAAACAAATTTGAAAAAAAAAAACCTAAAACACCCAAAACCCTAGCGATGTATCAATTCCCAATAGTGAGAAACATCCGTTAAGGAAGAAGAAAGGCGATTAAGGAGCTCACTCTTTCTACGGGGCTGACGTCGGAGAGACCTGTGCTAAGGCGAAGACTGTAGAAGAGAACGAAACCTAAACTCTTCAGTGTTCGGCTATTCGCTCCTGAATTTACCACTCTCTCCTTTTCACGGCGGTAAAAAGCCCTGTGGCAATTTAGTTTAGGCGGGAAACAGATAAAAATACCTATGAAATAAGGTTGAAAATAATTAGCTGGGCTTGGTGGGTCGTAAGGATTTTTTGGCCCATCTATCGTCTTCTCGAGGACGATCCTCTTCTCAATGAAACGTAGCTCCATTTAAAAGAAAAAAAAAACTGGTGAAACATCCTTATTTTCAAAATATAATTATTATTCTAAATTTGTCCAGTTTTAGCTTAGGGTTCATTTTGAATTTTCAATTTTTAAGTCTCTCTACCATTTCCCCCTCTGTTTCTCTCTCTTCCCAAATCCTATCAACAACGGCCATTGATTTTCTGTAGAGCTGAGACGATTCCGAATCGGATCTCAGGGGAGTTGAAGCTCGGACGATGAATCAGTATCACATATACGAAGCTATAGGACATGGCAAATGCTCGGTAATTTTTGAATCTCCATTAGCATTTCCTGAGAATTTTAGTTTCCAAAGTGTTTTGTTTAGTAACTTTTTGTTCAAATCGGTTCGTAGACTGTGTATAAAGGAAGGAAGAAGAAGACGATCGAGTATTTTGCTTGCAAGAGTGTTGAAAAGTCACGGAAGAGCAAGGTTCTTCAAGAGGTAATTCGGAGATCTGTCACCTCGATGCCGAAAATTAGTGATTCGTGCTTGGGTTACCTAAGATTTTCCTACGGTTATGCTTGAGTTGCTTGATTTTAAGGAGTTATCATCTGGGTTGTGACGGATTCACTTTTAGATTTGTCAAATTCGATGCTCTTTAGTTTCTAATTCTAGATCATGTTTGCGAGTTGAAAGGTCGGAATTGATTTTTTACGATCTCTGATATTTGAAATGACTTGGGTATTTGACAAATTTGGTAATTATTCATTTCCTTTTTCAGGTCAGGATCCTTCACTCGCTAAATCATCCAAACGTACTCAAGTTCTATGCGTGGTAAACTTACTAGCTAATATCTAAACAATTATTTGGCTACCTATATTTATATATTTATTTCTAATTATCGTCTTCTTCTGTTCTCAGGTATGAAACTTCTGCTCACATGTGGTTAGTTCTGGAATATTGCGTTGGGGGTGATCTCAGAACATTATTGCAGCAGGTATTGCTTGTAGTTTGGCTCTCTTATTGATGATAGGTCACAGGTTTTCTGAAAGTCACTTGTTCTGCAGGACTGTAAACTGCCAGAAGAATCAATCTATGGTCTTGCCTATGATCTTGTCATAGCCCTGCTGTAAGATCCTTTTTTTTAACCATTTTGACACTACCTCTAGGTGCATCTAGAAAATGTTTTCTCTTATGGACATTTTTTTTCTTGAATTTCTCAGGTATTTACATTCGAAAGGAATTATATATTGTGATCTGAAACCTTCAAACATCTTACTTGATGAAAATGGACATATTAAGGTAAGCATGTTGCTGTCTTTTCTACGCAGGTATGTAGTTTATGATGATAGTTTCTTTCGTTTAAATGACCTTGTATCACTGTGTGTTGCAGCTGTGTGATTTTGGATTGGCAAGGAAGCTAGATGATATTTCTAAATCTTCTTCCACGGTAACATATTCGTCAATCTTTTTTCTATATAATCTATGATCTCAAATTACACTGGAAACTGTATGTAGTTAATAATTTTTCTCTCGGGACAACTTATATCAGGGAAAACGTGGTACCCCATATTATATGGCTCCAGAACTATATGAAGATGGAGGGGTCCACTCTTTTGCTTCTGATCTATGGGCACTTGGTTGTGTGCTATATGAATGTTACACAGGGAGACCTCCTTTTGTGGCAAAAGAGTTTACCCAGCTTGTGAAATCTATTCATTCAGATCCAACTCCTCCACTTCCCGGAAATGCAAGCCGTTCATTTGTCAACCTCATTGAGTCTCTTCTTATCAAAGACCCAGCTCAAAGAATACAATGGGCAGATCTCTGTGGTCATTCATTTTGGCAGAGTAAGATAAACTTAGTTCAGTTGCCCCCTCAGCCTGCTTTTGATAATATGATTGGCATATACACAAAGCCATGTCTTTCCGAGCGTAATGGAGACAGACCGAACAAGGCCCCTCCAAAAAATCGGGAGAAAGATCCAAAAGGGGGTTCAAAGCACAATGAGAACTCCATTCAAGGTTCAAGAGGCCATGAGACACCGCAAAAGGGTACACCTGGTGGTTCTAAAGCTCAGACAAAACTTCCTAGTAAGGCAACTGAGGAAAAGCAAGGAGATCGTTCTGGTGCTAACAGACAGGTGAATATTCTAAGATTGTCAAGGATAGCAAAGGCAAATCTCCAAAAGGAAAATGAGAAGGAAAACTACAGGAGACCGTTACCTAATAGCAACGAGAATTGTGCTGAAGTGAAGATTGAGAACACTGATATGGAACTTGATTTTGATGAAAACAATGATGATGAGGGACCTGATGAATCAGAAGGAACTGAGAACACCTCTTGTGCACAAGATGAAAGAGGTTTGAGTCAAAATGAAAGTCACAGAAGACAAGGAGTTAATAGCAATAATGTGCCTGATGAGAACTCGTCTGCAAATGAAACACCAACCTCGGGTGAAGCAAGAGATTGCCATGAAGAGGAGTCGGAGCATATTGAAGTGTCAGCTGCGCCACCTAGTGCTAGTCCTCAAATTAAAACTCACCGAGGAAGAGAAGTTTCTGGGGTGGCTGTCAATCATGACTCCTCTAAAACACCTAATAGCCTCACTGACGTCCTTTGGCATTTATCTGATCTTTCTGTTAGACCTGTCATGCCCAGCCGCAAATCTGACAAAGAAGCTGTGCCTTCTCTCTCAATTGAAGCACCACAGCCTTCTGATTTTGGTAAGATGGGAAAGCAAGAATTAGAGCCACTTAACAATAAGATCATAACAGTTCTAAGTGGGAGCAGTGCTGGCTTGTCAGAGAAACAGAATTTGATCAGATACCTCGAGAGATTGAGTAGCAATGCTGACGCAGCCAACATCTTGACCAACGGGCCGATAATGCTTGTGCTTGTTAAAGTTCTGCGATTATCCAAGACCCCAGCGTTTCGTGTACAAATTGCCTCACTAATTGGTTTGTTAATTCGGCATTCTACTTCAATCGAAGATGATTTGGCAAATTCTGGTATATTAGACTCTCTTACTAATGGCCTCAGAGACAAGCATGAAAAAGTGAGAAGGTTCTCTATGGCAGCTCTAGGTGAATTGCTATTCTATATCTCAACTCAAAATGAGCATAAGGATTTCAAACCACCAGAATCCCCATCAAAAGAAACTCGGTCTGCATCGGGATGGCAGGTCAGCATCCCAGAATTATTGCTCTTAAATTTTGGATCGTTTTTCTTTTTAATGTTCATGGTGTATTTCTAATAGAGCAAATTCCATTGCTTAATATGTATGTTCTATCTTTCCATTGTTTCCTATTTAAACAGATTCTTGTTTTCTTGAACTAGGTTTCAAATGCCTTGATCTCTCTTGTATCATCTGTCTTACGCAAAGGAGAAGATGACCTGACTCAGCTCTATGCGTTAAGGACAATAGAAAACATCTGCAGTCAAGGAGTTTATTGGGCCACCCGTTTTTCCAGCCAAGATTTGATTAGCAACCTGTGCTATATCTACAGGGCAGCTGGGAAACAAGAGAGCATGAGGCAGACTGCTGGATCATGTTTGGTCCGTCTTGCTCGCTTTAACCCTCTTTGCATTCAGACGGTTGTGGAAAAGCTTTCATTGAAGGAAATAGCTTCATCTTTTGTCAAAGGCAGCGCACGAGAGCAGCAAGTCTGCTTAAATCTTCTGAACATGGCTATGATTGGAAGTCACACATTCACAAACTTTGGAAGGCATCTCGTGACCCTGACAGAGGAGAAAAATCTTTTCCCTAGTTTGCTTTCCATCATAGAGCAAGGAACAGAAGTTCTGAGGGGCAAAGCTCTTCTTTTCGTAGCACTTCTCTGCAAAAACAGTAGGCGTTGGCTGACAAATTTCTTCTGCAATGCAAGATTTCTTCCTGTGGTGGACAGATTAGCTAAAGAAAAAGACAGTTACGTGCAACAATGTCTTGAGGCATTTGTGAATGTAATCGCCTCAACAATACCGGGTTTGCTGGATACAATAACCAATGATATCCAGCAACTGATGACAGGAAGACGCCATGCACCTGTCTCTCCACTTAACAGTCGAGCACCTCTAAAGACTAATGCACACTTGTTCCCTGTGGTTCTTCATCTTCTTGGAAGCTCTTCGTTTAAGAAAAAAATGGTGACTCAACAAGTCTTAAGGCAGATGGCAAATCTTACAAAACTTGTGGAAGCCTCATTTCAGGTCATTCTTTGCAACTTTGCCATCCCCTATTATATTACTCGCCTAGTTCAAGCGAAATGCTCTGTGTTATTTTATTTTCCACTAACGAGATTGGTCAATTGCGCGGCAGCGTTTGGATTCCTTGCCTTCATTATGATAATACTCTTTTATTATATGATTAGTATTGCTTCTTGTAGGATAGGATTAAGATTTTCATGCAACTAATGTTGGAATTATAAGTTACTTATTTCCTCTGTTCACTATAGATATATATGTTTGAGATGCTAAAATGTTTTAAGAATCTTCTCCGTTTGCTCTCTTTTCCTAACCATGGTTTATGAAGGTAGGAATACTTATGCATATCCTCATGACATGTAAATAATTTTTGCAGGGAAGAGATGACTTCCGTATAACCCTTCTTCAAGTTCTAGAATGCATAGCAGAAGATGCTCCTCTGGTTACACAAAATGCTGAGATTATTATCCGTGAGATTCTCCCATCTCTAGCTGCAATTTACAATGGGAACAAAGACGGGGATGCTCGGTTTCTCTGTTTGAAGATCTGGTTTGATTCAATGACAATTCTCTTAACCGAGTGCACCGAAATCGAGCAACAAACATCTGAGGATTTGAAATCAATATCCAACTCTCATTTCCTTCCTCTCTACCCTGCATTGATCCAAGATGAAGATCCAATCCCAGCTTACGCTCAAAAGCTCCTCGTCATGCTCGTTGAGTTTGATTACATCAAAATCTCCAACTTATTGCATCAAAACACAGTTTCACAATGCTTCGAGTTTCTTCTCGGAGACTTGTCAAGCGCCAATGTGAACAACGTCAAGCTCTGTCTTGCCCTAGCCTCAGCACCAGAGATGGAAACTAAGCTACTCTCTCAGCTCAAAGTAGTGAGGAGAATTGGAAATCTTCTGGAATTCGTAAATGCTAAAGACATGGAAGATTTTCTTGAGCCCACTTTAAGTCTTTGCAGAGCTTTTCTGCTACGGTCACTTGGGAACAAGAAAGGTCTCAGCTCCAACTATACCAAAGAGCCAACACTATTATCAGAGACATCTTTCACGTTCGAGGTAGATCCACAGGAATGTATAAGAGACATTGCAGATTTCGGTAGCAACATTGGCTTATTCTTGGACCTTGCGGCTTTAGATGATGACGCGAGCACCGCAGTTGCAGATATTGCCTCTGAATGCGTCGTGTTGCTACTTAAAGCAGCTTCAAGAGAAGCCACTACGGGATTTTTAACCAATCTTCCTAAGATCACACCGATTCTGGACTCGTGGCGCAGGAGGAAGAGCACAGAGCTGCACTTGTTGATTTTGAAGAGGATCTTGCATTGTTTGGGTTACGCGAGCAAGCAGTATCTATCGCAGGCGATGATTTTGTCGATATCTGGACACGATGTCTCTAAGATCAACGCCATTGTCTCTGAGATCAAAAACTCAGACGTCGCTGCTGGTCTTAATAACATCGCTACGCTCGTTGCTATGGAGTTGCAGAGATTGCCTCGTTGAGTTTGAAGTTTTCAGAACAAAGGTAACAATCTAATAATATTGTTATTTGTTTTGATGCAAGTCTTTCTATGTTTAATTCATCTCTTGTTGTAAAATCAGGATTAACGACAAGGACGTTAAGCTTTAGATTTTGAGTATGTACGAGGTAAAACAAACTCAAAACCATGTGACATTGAAAACTCAGAATCAAGATTTGTCTCTTTCTAATGTATATTGTAGTTCCCTTCTCTCCAATACATTTTTTTGTACCACTGCAAAGTACAAACTACTTCCTTAATATTATCTTCTTCTAGATTTACAAACATGTGTTTTAGATTTTAGCCTAAAGCTGATCGTTATTAGTTTATGTAGATTAGAAAAATAGTTCAATCGAAATATCATGATGTCTGTATTATTTATAGTAGACCTTTAAAAAGTGTTAAAAGACAAAATGAATCATCCCTTGTGTAAAGCCCTCCACTTTATATCAAAATTCAAAGTCTTCAATTATTACCTCTTTCAAACATGTACCATTTAAATCTCGCCACGTGGTAAACGAAAAGATCACATTTCCCTCCCACTGAACCAACTCCACCGGTACTTACTACTAGTTAGATTGCATTTATTATGGAACTATAGTATTTACTATTGTGTACACTTCGAATAGTCTAACATTTGTCGTCTTTTTTTTTTTTTTTTTTTTTTACAACTATTCTTTTTGTCTTAAAAATCCAATAGACAACCCAATCACTAGAGATTATATTTGTGTATACATGCAATGTAGGTAGGTAATAGCCAAAACTTGTTTTAAAACCAAATTGGGGTATAAAGCAAAATATGATATATGGAGATTTGACTATCATAAAAAAATTCATTCTATATTATTATGATTCATGATTAAGTACTATGAACAAAAATAAAAGAGACAAGTACTTTATTGGAAACTGAAAATTATCCGGGTACATGTATACTAAACTTTGCAAAGAAGACTTACAATAAAAATAAACATTTTTTATTATTTTAAAGAGAAAGGAAAGCTTCTTTTATATTGAGACATCATGATTACAACTCAAATGCACTCCGATCACTAAGATTAGAGAGAGACAGATCCAACAAAAAAATAAAAATAAAAACTCTTAACTTTGATTTTCATCATTATAACCAAAAAATGGCTTCCTCTTTTCTCAATAAATTTCTCATAACCATCATCATCTTCTTCATCTTTCTTTCCTCTTCTTCTATCTCCTCTTCTTTGCCATCTTCTCCGAGCATCTCTTCCTTCCAGCAGCTTTCGCCGGAAATCGCCCCTCTCCTCCCTTCCCCCGGCGACGCTTTACCTTCTGACGACGGCACTGGCACTATCCCTTCTTCCCCAAGCCCTCCTGATCCTGGCACTAACGACGGCTCATACCCTGATCCGGTTGCCTTTGCTCCCTTCGCTTCTCCTCCGGTTTCTTCTCCTGCTCCTCCGCCGTCTCATCCTCCTCCCGCCGGAGTTTTACTTCTCTCAGTTATCGTCTCCTCTGCCTCGCTCCGGCTTCGTGTGGCGTCATAACACTACTATAGTTCAGTTCACTAATACATCAACGAACGTTTTCGTTTTCACGTGTTTTGTCCACATGTATATCATCATTCTCGAATAAATTTTTTAGACATTTTGTTTTTATTGTTAGCTTATATTACATTTTTTTTCTCCTTTTTGGTGTTGCCTAATGTGAGTCGATGTGCAAAAAAAAACATAATTTGTTTTCAAGTTCAACATGTTTTATATCAGGACCAGTAGACCGACAAATTTCATATCATAAAAAATTATTAAGCATTATCAATACTTATGTATATGCATTATATATTGTGTGAAATATAAATTAATTTAGCTTGATGTTTGGTTAGGAGAATCTATGTTTAGGTGAACTTCATTTGTCTGTTTCTGCGCATTTTGCTTTTTTCCTGATAAAGGACCTTTTGAAAAAGTTTTAATTGTGTATTAAAATGCGATGCTTTAAGGATTTAAATACCTAACTTACCACGTAATGTGTGTGTAAACTATATAAGAAAGCTATTTTGTCCATGTTCTAATTATGGATGAATATTTTGATGAACATCTTAAAAAGCGTCAACAAAAATAAACGAATTTGAGACGAATGCTTTCTATATCTTTAGAATACTTTAAAGTTAATTGTGTGAATGAATAACTTACAAATCCTTAAGAGAGTTTTATATAAATTTATAAACATTTGGGTTTTGACATTTCTTGGTAGTATATGTACTTTTCAAATCACTTTGAAAGGTTCATATGGTAATAAACAAACAAAACAAAAAAGTTGCAAAATCTATACATATACTTACTGCATGTAAAGTAAATTGAAAAAATTATGCATACTATATGTATATGGTTCACTCAAATAAATAACATATCAATATGAAGACATATATTATAGAATATCATATATGATTAACCATACAAATTCAAGTAATTGCATTATTCCAAAATGCCAAATGGTTGAATTAAAGCATGCATGTGAGTTGCCCCTAAGTCCTGACGGTGCCAAAACATAAAAGTGTTCTTCTACTGTGTCACACACTTTAAGTTACTTTATAATTTTCTTAATATATATTTTGTCTCAAATCACAAAATACTAGTATTAATTTGAATGTAAAGTTTTGTGCGTGACAGATTGTATGACCACTACATTGTAGCGTTGGTGCCCACTTACTTTCTCCTTAGTGGGAGGCTGAGAGCAAATATGAATCTCCCTCCAAACGTATTATGTAATAGAAGAACCCATACTCGATGTATAAACCTTTATAATCACTATCTTTGTTTTGCATAACAACTCAAAACACATTTTTATCATGTTTGAATGTGGATAGTACTATCAAAAGTTATATAGTAGTAAAAAAAAAAATATATATATATATACATATATGGAGAAAATATCCTACATCTCAACTAGATAAAATTTCACTACTCCAAAAAATACAAATCTCATATACAACTCCACAATCTGGAGATTTCTCAACTACGTTTCAACACACAAAATCACAAGATGAACTCAGCTTAATCACAGACGTGAGCGGTGATCTGATTTTTGTTGTGACAAACACTTAACGATAACCAACTTAGCTTCAAACCAAGTCTGGTTCAGTTGGCTCCTTTGGCAAACCACACGTATCTACTTTGTACTACAAAAATCAGATGTCACCAAGAAAGGGCTTATGAATTACTCTTATCCCCGGTCCAAGAGATTATGGGCTTCGGTTTAGCAAAGTAAAAAGGAAAAGGTAAATCAGATGTCCAATACTGACCAGTGACCACCACATATCGTACCCGACACCGCGTTAATACACCACCCAGAAAGCCCAAGCCCAGGCCCGTTTCAAAACCCTTTTTTTTTTTGTTTTGAGCAATTTTGTTTTTTTTTTTTGTTTTTAGTTCAAAACCTATAAACTAAAACGGCTCAAAGAAAGGCTACAAAATACAAACCAAGCCTAACCGGTGATGTAAATGACACCCCGCTCTCATATATGAATGATCTAGCCAATCAATAGCATAACCAGGATTACGTATCAGTACAGCCAATCGATTTATGTGTGTTCCGGCCAAATGCTGAAACCGCAATTATTTATTAGTCAAAATTAAAACCTTGGCTGAAACTGGTGACAAAAAAAATAAAAATAAATAAACGAGACATCATGGTCGGTCCAAAAAGTATGTAACTTAGCTATTAACCCTGCTATGTAATGTAGATCTACAATAAGAGTTTTAAAGGTATTATATACAATGTGTGGGAAGTACATAAGCTTGGAACATGACAGGCTTAATTAATTGAATTAAGCACCCATACTTATCTATATAATGATTTCCTATTGTTACTTTTATTGAAAACTATTGATGTGCTTTTTCAATTGTCAACAAATTAGTTAGGTCTGGCATTAAAAGAAGAAAGGGACAAAACCACGAAGCGAATACAGCATTAATATTAGAGTATCTGCTTTTGGTTTATCCAATCATTCGAATGGAAACAAAAAAAGAGGCAAGATGCTAACCTACGCTAATACCCACCAAATGTTTTCTTTATATATAAATAAATGATATATGGTTATGTAATAATATTTTAGACTCTTTACAATGGTCTATTTATAATCTAATTACTATTTTGAAAACCTTTTTCTTCTCCATCTAATAAATAAGGAGGGACCAAAAATCGAGAGCATGGCCTGCTATTAGATTAGGATGGATGGTTAGATATTTTTAGCCTTTTAGGTGGACCCATGGACCTCTTCATATAATACCTTTTCTGTAATTTTTTTCATAGCCCACAATCTATATCAGCTTCGTTGTCTTTTAAAAATACCGAATATTTTAATTAAATACAACATTATGTATCACCCTATATCTGATTTTTTATATGTGATATGAAAAACTTAACTTTTTAAATTGAATAAACTTATAATATGTGATATGAAAATCATGTTAATTAAATTTATAAAAATATTATTTATATTTTATATTAAATAAAATTTGAAAAAATGTAATCTCTTGTTATTTTCCTATTAAAATTGGAATCTTATCCAACCCACCAATTTTATCAGCTACCACCATTGCCCATTGGTTTTAACATTTTCTTAACTACTTGAATTGTATTTTTCATAATGGTAGCATAACACTATTTAACTGCAAAACATACGCATGATTTTTGTTTTTTTTTTTAACATCACTTTCTACATTTTGACATTTTGTTATCAAAAAAAAAAAATTTAATTTCGTTTGGAACAGATTCAATTAATTAAATGCATTAATGTTGTTGGGTGAAACAAAAGTACAAAACAAATGTTGTTTCTGTCATCCTATGGAATTATGAAGATAAATGATTTTTAATCATCAAAATTAAGAAAGAGAATGTTTTTTTTTTCTTGTTAAACATATAAAGAGAATGTTTTAAGGACAACTCAACATAAACATCCAAATCAAAATCAAATAAATTTTCTCAGCTAAATAAAATTCATATTCTAGTACAATTTTCAAATCAAGGAAAGTGAAGTTCTTTCATTTTTTATCTTTTTGCATTTATAAATTATAAATAATGTAACATCTTTTTGCCGACTAGTATAAATAAATTTATATTTAGTTTAAGAACAAAAATAAGAATGCAAAAAGCCAAAATTGTCTTAAGAAGTAATAAAGGTTTCAATAATTAAGTTGAAATCAATCTACTTGGTTCCTCTCAACAACACCACCACCACTTCTTCTTCCACCTAAACCCGAAACTTTCATCACCGATCATCTCTTTAATACCCCTTTAAATATCTCCACTACTCGCATGACCTTACGTAGCTTAATCCTTGAGATGCGTTCCAGGCCACATCGTGTGGTCCACGATCTTGCCGCCGCCGCGGCGGCTACCGATTCCACTCCTGAGTCATCTGAAGCTTATTGCTGGTCAGAGATCCCGGAAGAGCTTCTTAGAGAGATTCTGATTCGGGTTGAGGCGGCGGACGATGGCGAATGGCCTTCACGACGCAGCGTGGTGGCTTGCGCCGGCGTTTGCCGTGGCTGGCGGCTACTTATGAACGAAACCGTCGTTGTCCCTGAGATCTCATCTAAATTGACTTTTCCCATCTCTCTCAAGCAGGTTCTTGTCTATTTTTGATTGAATTAAGACAAAGTTTTGATTTTTATTGATCATTTTCAAACTCTTATGGAAGACTGAATTTTTAATGTATGAAACTCAGCAAACTTTAGACTCTGCGTTGCGTTTGTATTTGTTTCCAAACGCAGAGTGACTCCTAAACCAATGGTTCTTGAGCTATATGAGCATTTTATTGATTGTATATGTTCAGTTCTTGTGTAGTCGTATTGAAATGTTTAATTGAAAAAAGATTGTTGCTTTTTTTTGTGGTGTGTATCGTTTTTGTAGCCTGGTCCAAGGGATTCTCTGGTTCAGTGCTTCATCAAACGTAATCGAATTACGCAATCATATCATCTGTATCTTGGATTAACTAACTGTGAGCATCACTCTCTGTTTACCCTGTTTTTAAAGTCTCTGTTTTTTTTTCCTTGTTTATTGGTTTTGCAATTTTTGGATTGACATCTTTCTTTTACGTGTCTGTTCGTGCAGCTTTAACAGATGATGGTAAGTTTTTGCTAGCTGCGTGTAAGTTGAAGCATACAACTTGCACTGATTACATAATCTCTTTGCGTTCTGATGATATGTCAAGGAGAAGCCAAGCTTATGTTGGCAAAGTTAGGTGCGTATATATGATCAAACATATCTAATTCATTAGCCTTTTGAGCTTACTGATATCATGATCTAGTAAAACTTAATACAGTTCCATTTGGAGGTGCCTTTGCGGGTTTCTTTTTCTTGTTGAATAGATATATATATATATATATATATATCTAAAGCTCTTGTTGATATTTTGCTCTTTCTAAACTTGTCGAAGATCGAACTTCCTAGGAACAAAATTCACGGTCTTTGATGGAAATCTGCTGCCGTTAACGGGAGCTGCGAAGATGAGAAAGAATAGATCTTCTAATCCCGCAAAAGTTTCACTGAAAGTTCCTCTTGGAAGCTACCCCGTTGCTCATATCACATACGAGTTGAATGTGTTAGGCTCCCGGTAATGAATTTTCCATATTTGACTTTTCTCCAACATCTCTTTGGTCTCTGGTGAATTTAGTCGTGGTTTGAATAATCAAAATAAAAGAATTCTTAACAAGAGTTGCTGAAAATGGTTCAGAAGTTTCAATTTATGAAATATAGAAACCAAATATCATTCGGTTTGGTTTGATGTGGTTGCAGTTCATATTGGGTTTTTGTGTAATATATCTTTGCTTTGGAATATTTTTTCAAAGAAATTAAGGTTTTTGTCGGGTTTAATTGCAAGTTGTAACTTTTGTTCAGATTCAGTTTTGTTTATAACCGGATTGGCAACCTTTGGTTTTGATCTAATCTGATTTGTAATTTCTTGATGTCACTAATAGGGGACCAAGAAAGATGCAATGTGTAATGGATACAATACCGACAAATGCAATGGAGCCTCGAGAAGTAGGTTCAGAGCCATCAGAGTTTCCCTTCCTTGGTACTCGGTCAACTTTTTCAAGGTCTCAATCAAGACCATTACGTAGCAGCTCAAGCCAACTTAAAGAGACATCATTAGTGCTAAGTAACAAGACACCACGGTGGCATGAGCAGCTACGTTGCTGGTGCTTAAATTTCCACGGCCGTGTCACAGTGGCTTCAGTGAAGAACTTTCAACTGGTGGCGGCAGCTAGCAATGTTGGTGGCACGGGATTGTCACCAGAAAGGCAGAGCGAGCGGATAATACTGCAGTTTGGGAAAGTTGGGAAAGATATGTTCACTATGGATTATGGATATCCTATCTCAGCTTTCCAAGCTTTTGCCATTTGCTTGAGCAGCTTTGAGACTAGAATCGCTTGTGAATGATTTATACGAGAGTTAAGGCATCGCTGTGTTAATCTTTTGAAGTCTTTCTTTTGTAGCATCTTAGTATATTGTCATCTTGTAAAAAACATTTGTGGTCTTTGTATTTGAGAATGTTGTAGCTCCTTTTGTTTTGTAGCACTTTGTAAATTATGATCTTGCAATATCATTAACTCTGTTGCTATGTTGTTCAGTTATTAAAACGGAATAGGAGAGATTTATCTGTCTTAAAGCTTCATGATTTAAGTTTGATGAAGACATGGATAGAAATAAATTTTACAGTAATACGACAAAATCTATAACAAGAGACTTTTATTTACATAGAAATATGAATTTGCATTATCATCAAGCGGCTTGCAAACTAGCTGCACCAGTGCCTGAACCTATGCTTACTGTCTTGGTCTCATCTTCTGCTGCTTGATCGTCTGAGGTTAACTCGAATTGGCTCAGGTTCCGAACAAAGACTGTGAAAGCATGGAAATGCTCTGGAGAGAAGAAAAGTGCTCCCATTCTCTGGTACGTGAACAGATCAATTCCTGCATTCTCATCCTTCAGATTCTCAACAATCCTCTCGAACCCACCAGGAACCGGGGCTGACGAGTTTTGCCCTGCAACAACCACTCCTTGTTTCTTGCAGGATGTTTTGATGTCGGCAAGTAATGACTCGGGGCTCGAGAGAGATTCAGGTGCTTGATGCTCGTCGGATAAATCCATTCCTGGGATTATCATTCTACAAGAGTTCTTTGCAAAGATCTCTGCGATACCCTCGTATCTGTTTTGACCATTAGAGCTGTAGAATCCAGCTGTTAGCTCAGAAGGCTGAGATCTTAGCTTGTTCCATTGGTGTAAGAGAGGTAGCTTCCCGCATAGAGACACTCCGGTCCCGCTAAATGTGGATGAAGCAACGGAGAGGACTCGGTCTGCATGGGAGGTGAGAATAGACGAATACCAAGACAAGAAGAAATTGCCGTACTGAGATTCCCAGGATCCACCGTCTGAGAAGAAGGAAGAGGAATGAGGCACTTGATCGTAAGCAGGAGCATCGTGTGGACCACCAAGTCCCCAAAGAGGGTTTCCTGTGGATTTAGCATACTGTTTGAGAGCGGAAAGCATGTGTTTGTCGTAACATTGGAACTCTCCCACGCCAGAGGTCTTAGCGTCATGTTGATGAGAAGGATATTTTAGCTCGCCGTCTGGTCCCAAACCTAATGTGATTCCCTGCAAAACAATGAGCAAGAAATCAGGAACTAAAACCAAAATAGAAAACTTTTGAATGTAACTGCAAAACAAAGATGATATAGTACCGTGATCGTGTTGCCCATGTAATCTGAGAAAGCAGACTTGAAGCTCTCACAGAAACCTCCATAAACCTCCATAGGAGTCTTCCCATCAAGAACAGGAACATCATCGACAGCAAAGGACAAACAGTCTTTGTACTGTTTCCCATATCTATCTGTAAAATAGATCCCCGTTTCAGCTTCTTCGCCGATCTTCGCCACCCAATCAGGGAGACTAATATCTGGGTTCTTGGATCCATGGAAAGAGAGTGAAGCGTGAAGCTTAAGTCCCACTTTCTTAACAATCTCTGCGACAGCTAAGTAACCTGACCAATCATATTTACCAGCAGCTTCTTTCTCAACCACTCCCCAAAAGATTGGTAACTCAATGCCTTCTACACCAAGTAGCTTTAAAGCTTTAAGCCCAGCCGTGATTGCTTTCAAGTGGTTCACATTGTTGCAGTCTGAAACTGTGTCTAGTGGAAGCCCAACGAATAACTTTACACTTTCCAGCTGCAACAAAGAAAAAAATGAAAACATGTTTCAGAATTGAATAATGAAAGTAAAAATTAAATATTGCTATGTTTCTATGTTTCTTAGGCACTAATCGAAATTAATATCAGCTAAACACTATGTTATAGTCATAAATCATTCTAATTTATCAACAATCAAGGGAAAATTTAGAGTTTTTAACAGATTTCTTGTAGATTTTCTGAGGAACCGATTAAATTACAAATTCAAATGACTATCTCTCTCAACTAAGCAAATTTCATAAACAAAATCATGGATCTGAATAAATCTGGACAATTTTGAATTTACATAAAAGTCTAAGAACGATGGCAATGGAAGGATAAGAGAAGATGTTATAAATTACCGATCTAGATTTTGGAGTGGATTTCAGAAACGGGACTTCACCGGAGACGATGGCTTCGCATTTGACAGATATCGGAGAGCACCGGATCGCGATCTCTTTCCATTTCGAGCTTTGGCTCAAGAAACTAACCCTAATTCTCGAATCAGGTGAGATTACTTGAGAACCAAATCTAAACCCGAGCTCTCTGTAAGCTAATTCAGCTCTACAGATCCTCGCTTGAGGATTTCCAATTACTGAAACTTCCATTTCACAAAAACCAACAAAATCGAAAAATCAAAGATACAGATATATGATTTAATTCTTTTATCAGATTAACACCACAACACCCAGATTTGTAGTAGATAAAATGGATTATGATAAATCGCTAAAGAAAAAGAAACTGATTTTGTAAATGACTCGAGAGAAGAAATAAAAAGAACTCGTTTTGGATTGTGGATTTCACAAGGGTTATAGATTTGGTTTATATAAGAAAATAAAAAAAAAGAATTAAGATTATTATCAGTAAGCGGGTTATGTGGGACCCATGAGATGAAAGGTAATGGATAGAAGATGCCTTCGTGGACAATACACGTGTCGTTACCAGAATCATCCCATACTTGTAGCCGCTTATAATTTGTTTTTGTTCGTTTTCTTTTTTTTTTTGTTGAGTTGTTAATGGCAATAGTGATCTTTAAATGTGACCACGAAAAATGAAAACTATTAAGGAAATCATATCTTTTTTCCGTCTACAGAGGAAACATAATTATATATTCTTTAAAAATTTTAAAGTGTTTCTAGTGGTATAGTTTATAGTTCCATCGAGAGGAAAAACAAAACAAAAAAGAAAGAAAATACAATATTGTTCACTTATTTGCATTTGACTAACTTATCCCTCATCGTTTGAGGCGAGTTAAAAATATGAAACTTAGCTGATTTGAATAATTTAATAATATACTTATATTTTATACCAAGTTTGTTTAGAGAGAGTATCGAGACGATCGATATCTTATCCATATTAACTGTATATACATATTATTGCTGGATTCAACGAACTGTATCCAAAAATGTTCTGATTGGTGATTAATTAATAAATTAATACACAGCAGATAGAAAAATGATTGCTTTCCCAATGTTATGGTAAGATTGGCAATGGCCAGCTGGCCTGAAGACGAATAAAATAGATTTTTACTAGCTAAGGAACAAGATATTATTTTCGTGTGTCAAAGGAAAAAACACAATCATATACATGTAATTAGTTAGAAATTTGACGTTACGCTGAATACGGAATCAGTAAATGAGCAAGTGGATAACAGCATTTTTATTGTTCCGAGAAACCGATGTGGTAATGTTAAAAGTCCACGTCATGCCAAGTTGTCATCGACGACGGTGTACTTTTTTCACTGCATGCGCTTTTAATTAACTTAATGGTTTCAGACAGGTTGACACGTGTCATAACGTGGGAGGTTAAGAAAATTCATGCTGACTCAGGTCCATGCAAGTATGTTCCCTCAGATTCTATACTACTATGAAGCTCTCGACTTTTGTTTATCGACCACATCTTGTTTCTCCTTCCCTGTGTGGCTTCCTGTTTAAAAGTCATTTTTTAGCTTTAAAAACATATTTTGTTGGAAAAAATATACTAAATAGTTATATGATTTATCTCCTTTTTTTGAAAATTAATTTATGCTTTATCTCTTAAAAGAAACCGAATGTCTATATTGCTCGAACTGAAATACAAAAGGAGATTTTAACAAAAATAAATAAAAATGCAAAAGTAGATAAAAGAATATATAAGATACAGTGTGTAGTTTGTTACTGTATCTATTAATTTGAAGGCCTTTAAAAACTAGATTTTATTTCAACTAACATACACAACAGCTATCAAATTATATCAATAGAGACCTGCAAATAGCAAGAGTTGAACTCAGATTATAACCCACATAGCAAATTCTCATAAAACCATTAAAATCACCGCCTTTTTATTAAGTCAGCCAGAAAAAGAAAGCAAGAATAGTTAATTTATATGGTGTAGACTGTAGACCATAGAAAATGATTTCGAAAGACTTAAAAATAGATAGTTCAATTAAAATCAGACCGTAGAATATGATTTCCAAAAACTTTAAAATAGATAGTTCATTTAAAATAAATGGTCTCATCATTGGAAAAATGTAATAAGATGCGTCGTGGCTTTTTACGTATCACTAAAAAACAAAAATAGGAAATCGGCGTTTGGGAACCAACAAAAGGTTATGCAATTGGGTCGTGTTAGGTAGGTTTGAGTTAGAAACATTTGGAACCACGTACCAATTTCTTCCACTTGCCGCTTGAGGATGCGTATACGATTTACAATTTCTAAATACTTAGTTTACAATTGTCACTATTAGTTTCATCGAAATACCTAAAAAAAGGAATCACGATCGTCCAAGCATAATCTTTCCGACTTTGTTAACAGATTAAGGTTTCACAAAACATCCATACGATAGTTTTATCTTGCAATTTCGTTTGTCTTAATTCTTAAAAACTTTTGGTATTTATATTTAATTATGTTATGACTGTGTGTGACCAACAATATATGTTTTTTATGCAATAACATGAATTTTGGTAGCTCAGCTGTTTATGGTCATACATCAAGATAAATTTTTTTTTTTTACGTTATACGGAATATGGATTTGCTTCAACTAAACGTACATTTTCCTAAGCAATTGCAGTTTGTAAAATTTAATCAATTTCTTAGCTGAAAAAATATGCTGTGTCGAAATTTCAACAAGCAATTTCTCACGTTTTTTCATTGGTCAACATGGTTTATGACACTTTTTTATTTAATCTTTTGTAAGGGGATAAAGTCGACTCAAAGAACCAGCAGAGATGACAATACTATATGCACTAGCGGATTTTGACACAAATTTCTCACATTTTTTGGGTCAACATCGTCTAGTAGACTTTTTATTTGGAGATAAGTCGAACATCTATTCTCAAAGAACCAGCAGAAATTACAATTCGAGTTGCGCTAGCGGATTTTGACACAAATTCTCACGTTATCCTCATTTTCTCTTTGTTAATAATTGGCTTCGGCATTATCCATTTAAAAAAAAATACAAATAAATATATATACCAGTGAATGGGGGTATTGCAGCAAGACTTAAAGAATTGGTTAAATGGGCTTTCATAAATTTAAATAGAAGCCCAAATATATTTAAATTGTATGCATTGTGCATGTGTGCTCCAAACGTCTGCCACACTCACGCCAGGTTATATTTTGATGACATTTACTCCATACCGTGCCTTGGATCGTCACAGAGGTCCTAAGCATTTTCTTTTGTGGAAATAAGTTTTTTGTTTATGTGGAAATAACTACTAAAAAACTGATTTGAAAAGCATTCTTAGAAATGGAAGAGAATTGAACAAATAATTTGAGAGAAACAATTTGTCATAAATTTTACCAATAGGATATATTTACGGTAGTCTTTTAAAACTTAAAAGTCCTAGACAGGATCATCCGGTTGGATGTTGTAAAACTATATTGACCTAAATCTCAAAAATATAGTATAAACTTTCTTACAGATTTTACGGCCTATGAATTATTTATCCACCCAAAATTGAATGACGAATCCCTAGAGTTTATCTGGCTAAGCAAACATAAATGTTCTTAACAATAAAAACCACTCCAGTTTTAAAGTCATTGATAATATGTTGTTGGCAAAATATTCCCACTTTTTATCACGCTCAAACAAGTGGCCAAGTGATACAATCACATTCACACATAGATGATAGACAAGACTTAGTCACTTAAATCCTTTTTAAAAAATTTAACTTGATCAAGAACAAATTAATTATTTTGATGGTCCGGAGACTTTATACAGAACTTCTCGTTAATGTCATCTTAATTAGTCGTCGGCATGCATGTTGTGAATTAATATTAACTATCAAAATAACACTTGCGAAAAAACACAAAATAACATATATTAATAAAACTATATAATCATAATTAAAAACACGAAGTTGCCTGCCTCAAGTCTAACAAAAAACATTTAAAAAATAAAAGTACCAATCAAAAACTCGTTAAAGACAGATCCTTCTCATCTAACTTCATTGTCATCTCATCTTCCTTATAGACTCATCATCTTGATCTTAAGGACACAACAAGATTAATGGGTGGGATGTGTATGTCATCTTGTGGTGGTGGTGACGATGGTGGTTCCAGTTTAATAACACATCTCGCTATAATGATCGTGTTATGTCTTTCTATCATGGCCGTGTGCACCTCCAACGAACGTCGTACATCTGTTCGTGTCGTCCGATGCCATTAGCCAACGATTGACCGGTATATACAAGTCATCTATATATCAGATCACAAAACTATACTCAAAGATTACTTCGTATTATTTTCTTTACATGTATATTTGATACTTATGATTATTGATAAATAATGTGTGTTATTGTTGGTACTTTTCTTCTCCTTTTTAACGAAATTGTTGGATTAGAATGATATACATCACATAATATCACTATCCAAGAAAGTATCGGGGTGAAAATGGAAAATTGTAAAATATACGGGGCTGTTTCGAAAATTTACTTCCTCTGTGTGTTGGGCGATGAAGAAGAAGATCAAAAAGAGCTTATCCAGTGGATATAATTTTCCCTCTCATTTTCCCATCATCGAAACAGCATTTGTACAGCCTTCATAAAGCATGTCACTTTGTTCTTCCTTCAACGTATTCGCTTCATACTCACCAAAGCCTAAAACTTTCTTCAAAAATTCCAAATTCGTTTCACAATTTCAGGTAAAGTCGTCTCCTTTAGCTTCTATATTCCAAATCCATGAATCCTCAACGAATCTTAAGTTTAAGAGAGCGAGACTGAAACCAATTTCATCTCTAAACTCGGGAATTTCAGAAATCGCTACATCATCTTCCTTCAGGAACAAAAGCCCTAAAGATATAAACGTTTTAGTGGTTGGTTCTACTGGGTACATAGGGAGATTCGTAGTGAAAGAGCTGATCAAAAGAGGGTTCAATGTGATTGCTGTAGCGAGAGAGAAGAGTGGGACTAGAGGAAAGAACGATAAGGAAGAGACGTTGAAGCAATTACAAGGCGCCAATGTGTGTTTCTCAGATGTTACTCAGTTAGATACTCTTGAGAAATCTATTGAGAATCTAGGGTTTGGTATTGACGTTGTTGTTTCTTGTCTCGCTAGTCGTAATGGAGGGATTAAGGATTCGAGGAAGATTGATTATGAAGCTACAAAGAACAGTCTTGTAGCTGGGAAGAAGTTTGGTGCTAAGCATTTTGTTCTGCTCTCTGCTATTTGTGTGCAGAAGCCTCTATTGGAATTTCAGAGAGCTAAACTGAAGTTTGAAGCTGATTTGATGGATATAGCAGAGAGTAAAGACTCAAGCTTTACTTACAGCATTGTGAGACCAACAGCTTTTTTCAAGAGCTTAGGTGGTCAAGTTGAGATTGTGAAAGATGGGAAGCCTTATGTGATGTTTGGAGATGGTAAGCTATGCGCTTGTAAACCGATCAGCGAACAGGATTTAGCTGCGTTTATAGCGGATTGTGTGTTGGAAGAGAACAAGATCAATCAGGTTTTGCCTATTGGTGGACCAGGGAAGGCGTTAACGCCATTGGAGCAAGGAGAGATTTTGTTTAGGATTCTTGGCAAAGAGCCTAAGTTCTTGAAAGTACCTATCGAGATTATGGATTTCGTGATCGGTGTTCTTGATTTTATCGCAAAGATCTTTCCTTCTGTTGGAGAAGCTGCTGAGTTTGGGAAGATTGGAAGGTATTACGCTGCAGAGAGTATGTTGATTCTTGATCCAGAGACTGGAGAGTATAGCGAGGAGAAGACACCGAGTTACGGGAAAGATACACTTGAGGACTTCTTTGCTAAAGTGATTAGAGAAGGAATGGCAGGTCAAGAACTCGGCGAACAGTTCTTCTAGTGAGAATTGTGTATGCAAAAATGAGTTTGAGCTGTGTAGTGTGTAACTGATGAGTTTATAAATATAAAATCTGTGAATTTGAGAGATTCTTTGATTCAACAACATTAGAAAACAAACATTGCAGAGTCATGAGTGTAACTAATGGATCTTTTGCAGAGTGTAGTACAGTAAAACCTCTATAAATTAATAATATTGGGACTAGTGTATTTTTATGATATTTTATTAATTTATGAAGGTTATTAATTTATAGAGATGATATTTGGATCAAAATAGAAGTTATTAATTTATTAATGAATCGAATATTAATTTATAGAAGTTTAACTGTAGTTAAAAGATTATGTAAAAGAAAAGTATCCAAAATTGAGACACTAACAAATCTAACTGAAGCTTCTGTGATGTAAAAGAACTTGACCGGTGAGAACTAGGATAGAAAATAGCTGAATTATCAGCACTAACCCATATCTGAAGTATTACATAAGTTCATCTCTAAACATAATATATCCAGGTAACTTTCCTGGATCAAGAATATTATACAAATCGTTGATATCCAACACCCAAACATAAAATGTAAAATGTAACAATATAAGAAGAACAACAAATCAAATCATGAAGAAGACAAATGTGTGTGTTTTTGCTTTTGTGATCATATTGATCACCAATCTTTTTTTCTTTTTCTTTTCTTTTTTTGTTGTAATAACCAATCATCAGTCTTTACCCCAGTATTTTGCAACAACAAAAACTTCTTGCTTGCTGGCTGGTGGCAATACATGAAAGATCTGATATTGGTTTTGTCATTGAGGAAGAACAGGAGGTGCGATAGCTCGTGTATTGTAAGAACTGCAATGTCCACATTTCTGTCCGATTATGTGGAAGTAGACTTCTGTTGTGTCGTTACAGTCGTTGCATAGTATCCAAACCTGTGATTTCCACAGAATCTTGTCAGAAAGTTTTCAACTTTGATGTCAATTCCGTGAAAGAAACTTATTTACCTTCTTGTCACGGTAATCAGAAGGCATAGCAGTAGCTTCGATCTGATCAACACCAATGAAAGAAATTTAATATTGCACAGAGAAGAGCTCAATAAATGGAGTTGAAGAAGCAAGTAAACTAACCTCCTCATCCAATCTCTGCCATATTTTTGACATATCAATCACTGACCTCGAGCAAATTGGACAACAGAATCTGCACGAAGAACACACATATTAAAAAAAAACTCAACTTTATGGTTTAAACAGAGACATAGTTAAGCACAAGAAAGAGTAAATCACTTGTCACGCTTGATCATCTCGTGGTAGCATTCTACGTGCATTGTGTGTCCGCATTTCATCACATTTGTGTCCTTTAGAGAGTCAAAGAGGTACTGCAAACACCAAGCATTTCACTCACACACAATTAGCTAACACTGCAATATGTTTTGCTGAATATTTCACTTTCTCTGGTTATAAAGTTAAAGCCTTAACACACATACCTCGTAACAAATGGGACAGTGATGTCGCATTGAATTCTCAACGCATCGATGGTTGTTGCGTAGACCAGTCGCATAACAAGATCCTACGAGCAAGTAATGGATAATTCTATGAGTGAACGACACAGTGTTAGTCAGCTGAAGCTGAACATTCGAAAGTTTTTTGTGTGTTTAGCTTACCACACTTCTTGCAATGGAAGAAGTTCTCACGCCCACCAACTCTACAACACACAGAAATGAAATGTTGAAAAAAAGATCATCACACAATTTCAAACGAGTCACAAGAGGAACATAAACAATTACACTGTATAAAGAAAGATTCTCACCTGCAAATTCCACAGTCATCACAATGGAACTGTAATTTGTCAGTCTGAAACAAGACACATAGGAGCAATAATCAGTATCTAATACCGAGAAGGAAGAGATTCCATATAAAATCAAAGTTCTTTACATCATCATCATAGAATTTGCAGATATCGCAAAAATATTCTCCCATGTTGACACCACAGTTCGTACAAACTTTAGCTGCCTGAGAAACACACATTGGAACAAACCCAATTTCACACTCTAAAACATCGAGCTACAATAACATCGATGATCATCATCATAACTCATAAAATGCAATCCCAAAAATTTAATGAGAATTACCGGCTGTTCTGTATCACAAACAAAACAGATCACCTGAAAAAGAAAACGTCAAAGATTAGGAAGAAAAATACTAACTTGCTAAGATCAGATAAATCTATAAAGAGGGTATGATCAATCGTACTTGTTTAACATCTTGACGAACAAGATCGTGACGATCGTAGATATTGCGCAATGTGCTCTGAAACACATACAAAAGTTATAAAAGGAATTGTTTTTAACTTAAGGCTGTAATATAAGATGATGAGTTAAGAATTATACAGTGCTCTCGTTGTGACAATGGCGACAAGCGAAGACTTCGTTGCAACATGGAGCTCTGATTTGACATCTCCTCCTGTAATGCTTACACCTAATACACATAGAAGAGAAACGGATCTACATCGATCAGAAACAGCTCAATGGATTGATAATATGTAGATCGAAACAGATCTATGATTTGGAGGCAAAAAAAACCGAATCGGTTATGTTGATATGAATCAGAAGCTAGAAACAGATGAAAACCCAAGAATCAGAATTGGAAAAAGGAAGAAACTTTGTGTAAATCAGAGCTCAAAATTGTTGAAATCTACGAATCACCAAGAAGAAGAGACGTAGCTTCGTGGATCAAAGAGAGGAGTAACAAATAAACATTGATCTGTTAGTTAAAACAGTGTAAAAGAAGATTACAAGAAACAGAGGATTGTTTTACCCGAAACCCATTTTGCCAAAGTGAAGACGATCATTGGGTGAATCTTCCATGAGAACAGGAGGAGAAAAGGAGATAGAGAGAGAGAGGAAACAAAAAAGAAAGAGAGGGAGAGACAAAGATTGGGGAGAAAAAAAAGTAACTGTGTCTATAAATATATAAGTGAAGAAAATGGATTTGGATTGGGTTGAATGGGCTTAGAATGAAACAGATGGTTTTATCTGAATCACAAGGCTAGAAATCAAAACAGACCCCACGTCTTGTTGTTTTTATAGAAGAAGATAAATTAAAAGTTCTTTCTTCCTTCTTCTAAATTGCATAAGAACGAAGAAAGAAAAGCAAAAGGTTCGATCTTTTTACTTTGTTGTTGTTGCTTTTTGTGAATGTTGTTAGCTTGGGAGTTCGTGAGAGTTGCAAGGAAATAGAATAAATTAGGAGAGAGAGATAAGATAGTTGCCATGAAGATGGGGATGACATGGATACAACCGTAACAGAGTGCGCCGATTTATTGACCAATCACATTTCTAGGTCCTTATCAAGCAGACATTTCTATTTATTTCAACATTACTTTCTTTCTTTAGTTAAATTCTAATATTTAGTAAAACGATAATAAATGACCTTTTCGTTTACCAATTAGAGTTTGCAGACGACTGTGAGTGAGTGACTACTTTACTTAATTCTTACTCCCCTATTTTCATTTTTATTTTTGTCAAACATACTAGTAGTAGTATTTTGTTCTTCAAGTTTCTCGAACCTAGTATACAATTATAAAACGTAATATAGTGTTTAGTTTAATGAAAGAAAATTTACCAAAAAAATATTGATAACCGTTTACTTTGATTTTCATATTCATGTCATTTGTCGAAAAGTTAGATTATTATTTGTAGTAAGGTAACAAAATCAAAGTATCTTGTGATATGACCAAATAAGAAAGAAGGAAATGGAACATGATAGATTTAAGGAAGTGTATTGAGATCTTTATAAATGATAAACACAATCATAACCCAAAGTGTTCGTTACTTCAGTCAGTTACATTGACCCCACCAACCCCAATGGACGACGTGACGTGATGGTACCACGAACCTATCCATTCTAACATTTTATGAATATTAACAATCAAATTTAAAATATATAAATAAAATTTACATGAAAATATTAGGCGTTAACATCCATAGGCTCTGCAAATTGAACCTATGTGGTATTTAAAAGGAAAGTAGATTAAATTCCGGTAACACAAAATTACCAACAATTAGTTTTAAAATGATGTGTTAAACTTGGAAATAAAAACAAGGTGAGAATGTTAGTCAAAAACTACAAAAATATTCGTTTCGTGTACATCTTATACATGTAGGCCCTTGCCATTCGGATCCCCATCCCCTTTAATACTTTTAAGATCGTCTTGGAAAATACTTACTATTATAAATGAAGCTTCTATTATTAAATTGCAACCAATCAAAATAATGTATCGTAACAGTGTATATAACAAATACTATACATACAGACACTTCTTCTTAAATACAACAAATGGCGAACAAATTATTTACAATCAAAGAACACTTCTTCTTCCTCCACATCTGAATCTTCCGACCTCTATTTCAAGCAAGCATTCTTGTTCAAGACTTGAATCAACCGACTCCTATAGACTAGAGATTCCGGTTATGGATAGAGTATTCGTTTCAATGACTTCCGTGGAAGAAACTGTCCGCGACAGGAATATGTTACCTTTTGAATCTTTCCTGCTGTAACTATCCATCTCAGGGTTCCTCACTATGTTGCATTGTCTCCAAGTCTCACCCATCAATTCAACCCCAAAGTACATTAAGTGATCGGATATGCTACTTCCCCTTACCGATCTGAAACAACAAGAGCCAACCATTATACTGGATACTTCTGAAAGATATACGAGTGAAAACATGAGACATTAGGCGTGTTGTAACAATTCTTGACCAATAGTCAATGACTTGGGTGGAATGTGGTAGTAAATAATGATCATATGTTTCTATTAGTGGGTTTGTTCTTGCTGTTGAGGTATAGTGCGGGCTGGGATTATATCAGCAAGTTGTTTAAGAGGGATCAAATAGAAACCGAAAGAGAGTCAAGTTACCTGCTGCATGTAGGATCTTCACCAGAGTTGTCACAAACTGTCTCCACACCAACAATAACAATATTCAAAATACTGAGTTCTTTCACCCACACCTGCAATCCAAAAGATTCATTACCAAATGTTGTGTAAAAAATCTTTAAAACAGTTACTGTGATGATGAACATCAAATGTAGACAAGACGTTACCTCAGTTGGGAAGTGGTGGTATGTTTTTTGAGGGAAAAGATGATAGTAAGGAGGCAGATGAGGAACTATATCATGGTCATGTATGATCCGAAAGGTATTAGGCACAAGCATATTGTAATATGATGCAAAAGCAGAATTCCCAATACGGGGTTGCCCAAATGTCATAACCTGTACGTTTTCTTCTCCTTCATTTACCTGCGATTTACATCCCATTTGAAATCATTAGCAGCTTCCAAAAGGACATAACAATAAGATATTTAACAAATAGTTCAAGTCAAGGATGATTACAACTAGGTCTAGTCCACAAAAGGAGGCCATGGCTCCTCCCATTGAATGACCAATCACCATGATGTTGAGGTTCGCCCCATGGAATTTCTTCGCTTGTTTTACTGCATCCAAAACTGCAGGCCGTACAGTTGTATTGTGATAAGCACTATAAAAGCCATGGTGCACCTGCCAATGTAGACAAGTATTACAAATTCCATTTTACTAAATGACCAACTCAATGATAAAAACTTGCCATTAAAGCTTACCATTGCATCTGGCATATCAGGGTAGTTTAGATCGAGCTGTTTCCAGAACAAGTCCGAGACCCAATTTTGTATGCTGCACAAGTTTTTGGTTGATTAAACACCAACCAAGTTAAGGAAAAGGTGTAGCTTTTAGATTACAATGACGGGAATAAAACCTGTGTTCTTGAGTTCCCCGAAATGCAATAATGATAGCATTCAAATCCTTAGCCACTCCAACATATGCCTGTTGTTACAAGTTACATGTACCGTATTCATAATAGTTCAATGAAAAAACATCACGTTTAGCTTATGATATCAAGGTAGACCTGTAAGCAGTGCTCAACGTCAACTATAATCTCTATTACTTGGAAACCCTGCACCATCCTTAAAAACGTTAGAATACTCAAACGGAGCTATTATACACAGTGTTGCTTTAAACAGTGATCTGGCTCAACATCTTTTATACCTTTGTCAAACCATTGCATCTTTCGCACGTCCAAGTGTAGAGTTTTGTCAAATCAGACATATAGACCTGCATTCATAATAATAAACTCGATTCATCCATCTGGTGAACTTTATCAGCATAAGCTCTCTTTTCTACTACTGCTATGATGAGAAATGAAAAATGAAGAAGACAGGTGCATAGTGTAATAAGCGATTAACGTACCGCAGAAGTATACTGCACAAGTGTTATGGCAAGAGTGTGGTTGTAAACAGGTCTACCATCATCGCTCTTCAACTTGAGAACTGCAATTAGAAGGAAAAACCCACCATAAATTTACTTAGTTCAGCCTTAATTCAATTATAGCCTCACAGATACTTAAAATTGGCCTTTAATGAGAATCATTACTAACTATCCCAGGTCACAAAGCTTAATTAAGCTCAGAAATTGAAAACTTAAGTCTCCAGAAAAGAAACATAGAACAGAAACATTATAGAAGTTGCATTATCACCTCTACCACGTGAAACGAAAAGAAAACAAGCAAAAATTGCCAGTAAGAACAACCATCTCTTTTGTCCCATTTTCTGCAACAAGGCAACAAACATAATTACATCCTCTTCTGTTCATCAACTAACATAAAGGCAAAATTGAGCTAAACAAAGCAGAATTAGCTTTAGCTTATAAAATGAGACTCACACAACACAAACTAACGAGGATTAGAGCAGAAGCTGGAAGAGATATCAGAAAACCAATCACAAGACAAAATTGAGGATGAGCCAAATCCTTGATGAACGCACGAATGGAGATATCAGAGAGTGATCGGAGAAATTTCCCGGATGATAAATAGATGCGATTGCGAATTGGGAAAGAGAAGAAAACGGTGATGGATATGAATATTCTTAAATTCCCAGTTCTATCCTTCATACGCAAAGGCCAAGGAAGGAGGCGTGTCGGCTCTTACCAAAGGGTATTATTGGAAATAAGACTAAGAGATGATATTTTTGACTGATAGTCGACAAAAGATTGACTAATAATTTTTTTAAAAGAATTTCGAAACTATTCCGCTGCTATATATTCACATATTTACGTCTGTATCTATGCGACCATGAATTTAAATGAATAAAGATTTACATGGTTTATAGTTTTGCTACATTCTGTCAACCCACGACATATTTACAAGGTCTTGATTATCATTTTGTTCACCTTCTTTCAAGACCATAAAGATTCAAAGAACTCCTCTTCTTCCTCCACATTTGAGTCTCCCAAACCAACCCCTTTCTCAAGCAAGCTTTCTTGTTCAAGACTCATATCCGCTGACTCCTATAGACTAGCTATTCCAGTTTCCAATGAAGTATTTGTTTCGATTATGTCTGTGGAAGGAACTGTACGCGACACGAATATGTTACCCTTTGAATCTTTCCTGCTGTAACTCTCCACATCACGGCTCATCACTATGCTGCATTGTCTCCAACTCTCACACATCAACTCTACCCCAAAGTACCTTAAATGGTCAGAAATGCTTGTTCCCATCACCGATCTGAAACAACAAGAGCCAAGAATTATACTGGGATTCGAGTAAATAAATGTCTGGTACCCGACCTAAAATATGAAACACAAGGTGTGCTGTAACAATTCCTGACCAATAGGAATCGCTGGAGTGAAATGTTGTAGTAAATAATGATTCTTCCTAGTGTATGTGTATTGCGGAGTGGGACTATATCATCAAGTGGTTTAGGAGAGAGATTGATAGTTACCTGCTGCAAGTAGGATCTTCACCGGTGTTGTCACAGACTCTCTCCATACCAAAAAGAACCAAATTCGAAAAACTGAATTCTCTCAACCACACCTGCAACCCGAAAAACCTTATTACCACTTTATTCGGTTTTGTCAGACAATTAATAAACCAAGCAGAGAAAGTGATGTTACCTCCGTTGGGAAGTGGTGGTATGTTTTTTGAGGGAAAAGGTAATAGTAAGGAGGCAGATGAGGAACTATATCACGGTCATGCGTGATCCGGAAGGTATTAGGCACAAGCAAACTGTAATAAGATGCAAAAGCGGCATTCCCAACACGAGGTTGCCCAAATGTCATAACCTGTACATTTTCTTCACCTTCATTTACCTGCGATTTATATTCCAAAAGAAGTCATTAACAACTTCAAAGCACATAACAATAAGATAAAAGAAAAATTCAATTCAAGGATGATTACAACTAAGTCTAGCCCACAAAAGGAAGCCATGGCTCCTCCCATTGAATGACCAGTCACCATGATGTTGATGTTCGACCCATAGGATTCCTTAGCTCGTTTTACTGCACCCAAAACTGCAGGCCGTACAGTTGTATTGTGATAAGCACTATAAAAGCCATGGTGTACCTGCCAACGTAGAAAACTATTAGAAATTCCACCTTACTAAATAACTAACTCGATGACAAAGACTTGCCATTAAAGCATACCATAGCATCTGGCATATCAGGGTAGTTTAGATCGAGCTGTTTCCAAAACAAGTCCGAGACCCAATTTTGTATGCTGCACAAGTTTTGGGTTGATTAAGCATCAGCCAAGTTTACACAAAGGTGTAGCTTTTTAGATTACAATGGTGAGAATCAAACCTGTGTTCCTGAGTTCCCCGAAATGCAATAATGATAGCATTCAAATCCTTAGCCACCCCAACATATGCCTGTTGTATGAGTTACATGTACTGTATTAATAATTGTTCAATGAAAAAAACACAATGTTCAGATATAGCTTATGATAGCAGGGCAGACCTGTAAGCAGTGCTCAATGTCAACTATTATATCTATTACTTGGAAACCCTGCACCATCATTAAAACTATTAGCTTTATACATATGGTGGCTTCAAACAGTGATCTGCTTCAACATATGTTATACCTTTGTCAAGCCATTGCATCTTTCGCACGTCCAAGTGAAGAGTTCTGTCAAATCAGACATATAGACCTGCATTCATATTACAAACTTTATTCACCCATCTGGTGCACTTTATCAGTATAATCTCTCTTGTCAAGTGGTGCTAATGATGTTAAATGAAAATATGAAGAAGACGAGTGTTACACACCTAAATCCTTCTTATCTGGCTTCTGATTAGAGATAAATGGCATGCATACAATAGGGAAATACATTTTCAAGTAAAACAACTGTTACAGGCCTTTTTTTGCTACTGTACTAATCTGCCATTAACTTACCGCTGAAGCATACTCCACAAGTGTTACGGCAAGCGTATGGTTGTAAACAGGTCTACCATCATCGCTCTTCAAATTGAGAACTGCAATTAGAAGAAAGAAGTTACCGTAAATTCACTTCCTTCAGTCTTAACTCATTTGTAGATACCAAGTTAATGAAAATCTTGGTATCATAAAGTTTGTTGATTTTCATGGTTCCTTATGCATATGATGCTAAATGAATTGTGGATAGATTTGTTCCACTGAACATGTAATTAGCCCTCTACGAATCATCACTATTCATGTGGAAAAATCCAGTTCACATTGTATTGTATCCAGATTAAATTTTTTTGAAACGTCCCAACATTATCATTGCACAGAAGTTTCAAAATATTTAATCAAGCTCAGAAAGATAAAGAGGGAGAATCGAAAACTGAAGTTCCCAGAAAGGAAACAGATACAGAATCATTATAAAAGTTCAATTATTACCTCTACCACATGAAAAGGAAAGAGGACAAGCAAAAATTGCCAGCACGAACAACCATCTCCTTCGTCCCATATTCTGCAAAGAACAAAAAGCAATAAAAACAAACTACATTATCTTCTCTTCATCAACTAAAAATAGGGGTTAAATTGAGCTAAACAGCAGAATTCAGAAGAAAACCCAAACAATCGAGGATTAGGGCAAAGAGAACCAAAACCTTGAATGAACTCCTTTCACCACGATTATTGGAAATTTCGGTCGATGATCGGAGATTATTTCCGGCTGAAAAATTATACGGCGACTTATTTTATATAAAGACCGTGATCTGCGATTTGGAATCGCGCAAGAAAGACACGGCGATAAAATACGAATATTCTGTTTTTTTTTTTGGGTTTAATTTCCGCTTTCATCCTTTATACGCAAAGGCGAAAGAAACAAGCGTGTTGGCTCTTACTAAGGGTATTAGTGGAATTTCAGTTGTAGCGTGTCACAGCTTCTACTGCTGAGGTGTCAGATACGTGATTCGGCGGGATCAATGGATAAGGCGGTTACGGAGAGAAGAGAAGTTACGGATAGCACAAGTTTTATTTCTATGTTGACTTTTTACTACATTGAGCCCATGGGCCGTTTGGGCCAATTAGTGCAAACCAAAGTCCAAGGCGGGAGTTTCCGAAACTCTCTTTCTCAGGTGGCGGGAACTTCCTTAATATGTCAAGGCCACGTGGCAAATCGTCACCGTAGATTAGATCTCTCGAAATCAACGGGTTAAAATCGAAAGCTAGGGTCGTTTCAAACGTCCTTTCGTTTTTATACTCTATTTACTAAGCAAAGCAAAACTCAGGAACCCTTGATTCGAATCTCAGACGGAATCTAGGATTTGGAGAGAGGCGTCAATGGCGAAAATTTCGGAGCGGGAAGTTTCTTCAGACGAGGCTTACTCGTCGGAGGAGGAGGAGGAGCAAGTTAACGATCAGACCAATGTGGAAGAAGATGATGAGGAGCTCGAGGCTGTAGATCGCTCTGCGGATTTCGATGAGGAAGATGTTTCCCCTGAAGAAGCACCTGTCTCTGATGACGAGGTTGTCCCCGTAGAAGATGACGCTGACGAGGTAGGTCTCCGTTTCGGTTTTCCCCTCTTCGATTTCACATTCGCATTCCCGCTGTGATTTCGGTGGTTGATGTGTTTGGAATTCTGAATTTAATCTAAATTCGATTAGGGTTTCCTTTGGGATTTCTCTGAGCGTGTAATGAATGGTGTTTTTGGGTCTTGTATTCAATAGGCGTCTTATTAGTTCGAGTTTATGGTGTTGCCCTTTGTTTGTTTCAGTGCTCTTTGTCTGAGGGTTTTTGCTTAGAAGTATTTACAAATGCTGCGTGGTCATTATTATATGTGACTCGTGAGTATTTTTGGCCGCTCTTTATAACATTTAGTGGTGATATGTAGGATGAAGAAGATGAGGAAAAAACTGAAATCAGTAAACGTGAGAAGGCCAGACTTAAAGAAATGGAGAAGATGAAGAAGCAGAAAATTCAGCAAATTTTAGACGCTCAAAATGCTTCCATAGATGCAGATATGGTAAGTTAGTAAATAATTGAGCTGCTTGTCTAATTGTATCCAGAGGTATTGAAAAAACTCAATCGTTCCATGTACTTTTAGAACAACAAAGGAAAGGGGAGATTGAAGTATCTTCTGCAGCAAACTGAGTTGTTTGCACATTTTGCTAAAGGTGACCCATCTCCGTCCCAGAAGAAGGGGAAAGGAAGGTGTGTTGAGTGCAACTGATCTCAAAATAAATTCTGGCTATTCATTTGAAGTGTCATGAAATATGATGAGCACACAGTCCCAATGCTTAATTTATTTGGTTTGACATTATCTTCAGGGGTCGTCATGCTTCCAAACTAACTGAAGAAGAGGAAGATGAAGAGTATTTAAAGGGAGAAGAGGGTGGTATAGCTGGATCTGGAAGCACAC
The DNA here is from genome assembly GCA_028015245.1 of Cardamine occulta. NCBI lineage: Eukaryota > Viridiplantae > Streptophyta > Magnoliopsida > Brassicales > Brassicaceae > Cardamine > Cardamine occulta. The sequence continues at coordinate 13,118,203 of CM051383.1, forward strand.
GATTGCTCACACAGCCCGCTTGTAAGTCCTATATTTCACTCCTTTAATCTAGAAATGGCACATGCTTGCTTAAGTCTTGTTGCCACTCGAAGTTATAATAGGATTTGACACCTTATGTACACTTCTCTAATGTGTAGTGTTGTTTGACGTATTCCGCAGTTGTGACCTCACAATTTTTTGGCGGTGCTGCCTAAATTCTGTAGAATTTTAGGGATCTGATCTTTGTACACTTGCAGGTATTCAGGGGAAGTTAAGAGAATACCAATTAGCTGGTTTAAACTGGCTCATTCGGTTGTATGAGAATGGCATAAATGGAATTCTTGCAGATGAAATGGTAAACTACTACTTATCCAAGCATAACATAAGGGTCTGGGGAACATACTTTTGTTTTCTGATGCTAATCTTTATCACTTTTTTTCTGTGGTCTAGGGTCTGGGGAAGACACTTCAAACAATTTCTTTGTTGGCTTACCTGCACGAATACAGGGGAATTAGTGGCCCTCATATGGTAGTTTCTCCAAAATCAACCCTTGGTAACTGGATGAATGAGATTCGCCGATTTTGCCCTGTCCTGCGTGCTGTGAAATTCCTCGGCAATCCCGAAGAAAGAGTAAATCATAAAAGTTCTGTCAATTGAATGGTTTTATTTAAAATGTTCCTGACACAGGATTCTGAAACATATATTTAATAATGCAGAGACATATTCGTGAAGAACTGCTAGTTGCGGGGAAGTTCGACATTTGTGTTACAAGCTTTGAGATGGCTATCAAAGAGAAGACAGCATTACGCCGGTTTAGCTGGCGTTATATAATCATTGATGAAGCACATCGAATCAAGAATGAGAATTCACTCCTTTCAAAAACCATGAGACTTTTTAACACCAATTTTCGGCTTCTTATCACGGGAACCCCTCTTCAGGTATATGCTCAATCTTCTGATCTATAATTGCTGTGAGCCTTCTGTCAGATTGCTTTCTACTTACTGTGTGTTGAAACTACTTTTCTTGCATGATCCATTGAGCCTGTTTGAACATTGTTTATTTATTTATTTTGAATTCTATGTACATGCATTTTATTATCTTTCGTACTTGGTGGATAATACTATTATCGTTTCTAATGCAGAATAATCTCCATGAGTTGTGGGCTCTTCTCAATTTTCTTCTTCCTGAGGTTTTTAGTTCAGCAGAGACTTTTGACGAATGGTTTCAAATTTCTGGTGAAAATGACCAGCAAGAAGTTGTTCAACAACTTCACAAGGTATGTACTCATTTTTATCAAGGTCATTCTTTAAGTTCTTAAGCTAATCATTTACCTCTTATGGTTTTAGGTTCTCCGACCATTTCTACTTCGGAGGTTAAAATCGGATGTAGAGAAAGGCCTACCTCCCAAAAAGGAGACAATACTCAAAGTTGGCATGTCTCAGATGCAAAAACAGTACTACAAGGCTTTACTGCAGAAGGATCTTGAAGTGATTAATGGTGGTGGAGAACGCAAACGCTTGTTGAACATAGCAATGCAATTGCGCAAATGCTGCAATCACCCTTACCTCTTCCAGGGTGCGGAGCCTGGTCCCCCCTATACCACAGGAGATCACCTTGTAACAAATGCAGGTAAGATTGACATTCTAAGTAGATCCTGCAGATCTGTGACTAATTGAAATTATTGTCTATTATATTATCTGGTTTGTAGGTAAGATGGTTCTCTTAGATAAATTACTACCTAAGTTGAAGGATCGGGATTCAAGGGTTCTGATATTTTCTCAGGTAAACATTAACGCAAACAAATAATGGTTGGTTTCTTTGTTTCCCTTTTGCTTATTATTCTAAAGATTTTGCTCATCTATATCAGATGACAAGGCTTTTAGATATTCTCGAGGATTATCTCATATACCGCGGTTACCAATACTGCCGCATTGATGGAAACACTGGTGGTGATGATCGAGATGCTTACATAGAAGCCTACAACAAGCCAGGAAGTGAGAAATTTGTTTTCTTGTTATCCACTAGAGCTGGAGGGCTTGGTATCAATCTTGCTACTGCAGATGTTGTGATCCTGTATGACAGTGATTGGTAAGGCTTCTTTTTGTGTCCATTGTAATTTATGAATATTTTCTTTACCCTAATAAGACGGGTGGATTCTGGCAGGAACCCTCAAGTTGACTTGCAAGCTCAAGACCGTGCACATAGGATTGGTCAAAAGAAAGAAGTTCAAGTATTCCGTTTCTGCACAGAGGTTACTCTTGTACCCATGTGTATGAAGTATGAAAAACATTAAAAACTTAAAACTAATTCTGCATTGGTCTTATACAGAATGCGATTGAAGCGAAAGTCATTGAGAGAGCTTACAAGAAGTTGGCACTTGATGCTCTGGTTATTCAGCAAGGGCGATTGGCAGAACAGAAAAGTAAGTGCTTGTGTACCGAGGTTGTAAAATGCATTGGTCTCTCTTGATACTTATTTCTTTTCGTTACTTTTCAGCTGTTAATAAGGATGAGTTACTTCAAATGGTGCGATATGGTGCTGAAATGGTGTTTAGTTCTAAAGATAGCACAATTACAGATGAGGATATTGACAGAATCATTGCCAAAGGAGAAGAGGCAACGGCTGAACTTGATGCCAAAATGAAGAAATTCACTGAAGATGCAATACAGTTTAAAATGGATGACAGTAAGCATGTTATTTATCTCTTTTTCCTGTTTTTGATGGTAACTCCCTAGCATGGGTCGTGGGATGTCTGAATAATCTATTTTTTGGTTTGTTGCAGGTGCTGACTTTTATGATTTTGATGATGACAGTAAGGTACACTTGAATAATTAATTGAACGGAGGGCAATGTTTAATGCTACTGTGGTTATGCTCAGAACTTTTTTGAATATTTGTTTACTGAATTCTTTTCTAATTTTCTTTGATAGGATGAGAACAAGCTGGATTTTAAAAAGATCGTGAGTGAGAATTGGAATGATCCACCAAAAAGAGAGAGAAAGCGCAAGTAAATGTTACTTCTAGCTTTTTTCATTACGTTGTCTATGCTGTCTTCCTAAACAGAATCTAACTTCAATAATTTACTTTTATCTACCCACCTTCAGCTACTCTGAAACTGAATACTTTAAGCAAACATTGCGACAAGGTGCTCCAGCTAAACCTAAAGAGCCTAGAATTCCACGCATGCCCCAATTGTGAGTACCTCAATTGTCTTTACTCTGCATTTACCCTTTTCCCTGTCTTATTGATAGTATTTTTATCCTAAAAATATAATTTCCTGTCCATCCCGCAGGCATGATTTTCAGTTCTTTAACATTCAGAGATTGACCGAGCTATATGAAAAAGAAGTTCGATACCTTATGGTGGGAATAATTTTATCAACCTCTTATGTAATTCATGCAACTTTTGTCTCTGAGTAGGTCTGAATAGAAACTTGTTTCACTTTGGTTTCAGCAAACACATCAGAAAACTCAGATGAAAGACACAATTGAACTTGATGGACCTGAAGGTGCTTCTCAGTCTGGCCCTCCTTTTTTTCATTATTTTACTGAACTTGTTACTGATTAAGAAATATTTTCTCAGAAATTGGAGATCCCTTAACTGCTGAAGAAGTGGAAGAAAAGGACCAATTGCTGGAAGAGGCAAGTTGACCTTTCTGTTGGTTGACATTTGTTTTGATGTTTGTTTTAATTTCTAATTGAATAAGTTGATATTTTTTCAGGGTTTCTCAACATGGGGCAGAAGAGACTTCAATGCCTTCATTAGGGCATGTGAGAAGTATGGTCGGAATGACATAAAAAGTATTGCCTCTGAGATGGAAGGGAAAACAGAGGAAGAGGTTGAACGCTATGCTCAAGTTTTCAAAGAGCGGTACAAGGAGCTGAATGGTAAGTAACTTTAGATTGTTAAGTAAGTTTATGAGTTTTTTTGAACAATAGCGTGTGGATATTTTGCCTCACAAATTTTTTTGTGCCAAGTAAGCTTTGCCTCTTATTGTACCTTGTATAATTTGTAGATTTCGATAGAATCATCAAGAATATTGAGAGGGGGGAAGCAAGAATCTCCAGGAAAGATGAAATCATGAAAGCTATTGGGAAGAAACTGGATCGCTACAGAAACCCGTGGCTGGAAATGAAGATTCAGTATGGTCAGAACAAAGGGAAGCTGTACAATGAAGAGTGCGATCGTTTCATGGTATCTATTTATCAAACGCTGTGGGTTGAAATTTCACTGGAATTGTTTTATTCTAATATGACATTGACTCGAGGAACTTGTGATTGACAGATATGCATGGTTCATAAACTGGGGTATGGAAACTGGGATGAGCTAAAGACTGAGTTTCGGACATCCACCACGTTCATGTTTGACTGGTTCGTAAAATCCCGTACATCTCAAGAACTTGCTAGGAGATGTGACACACTGATCCGGTTGATTGAGAAAGAGAATCAAGAATATGAGGAGAGGGAGAGGCAAGCTCGTAAAGAGAAGAAGCTTGCAAAGGTGAGGACTTGATCTTTTAAGTGTACATATTTTAGGATTGAGTTACTGTGGAATTGTTTCTCATGATATGCTCTATATGTTGTTTCAGAGTGCAACGCCATCAAAGCGACCTTCGGGTAGGCAAGCAAATGAGAGCCCTTCATCTCTTCTGAAGAAACGAAAGCAGATGTCCATGGATGACTATGTGAGCTCGGTACGTAAAATCATTTCCAAATCATAGAGTTGTTCATTTTGCTGTTTGACCTGACCTAACATCAAAATAGTTGTTGCTAGGTCACTACTATATCTGATCCTAACTCATAGAAAACTTCATGTCTCTGGCCGCAGGGTAAGCGTAGGAAATAAGAAGACCGCAGCGTTGAATCCATCATTCTAGCGGAGGATTAGTTAGAAAAAAAAACTTACTTTGTAAGAAGGCCAATCTAATATTTTTGTACTGGCAAACTTTTCTTATTCCTATGTAGATTTTTCTTTTTGATTTTTATGTAGGAATTACATAACATATTTTAGTTGGTAATTTCAGAATTCGTCGTACTATTAAATCTTTGTTGTCGAATCTAATCTAATGAGAACACGAATCTTCTCAAGTTGTAACAACTTCCCAAAGGAGTGAAAATGGTAAGAAGCCGGTTAGGTGATTAGAAGTCCGTCTTCCTTTTCTTTTCCCTACAAACTTTTTTCTCCTTCAAGTTTAGATTTTCTCTTCTTTTTTTCCGACAGACTTGAATGCATACACAAGACAGACTCAAGAGAGAATAAAAATAGTACAGAAAATTTATAAAAATCGACTCAAATTTTCCCTCCCATATTACAATATACAACCCATTTAAAAAAAAAAAGACCCCAAAAACATCACATGAAAAAACTTTTTTCCTCCCCTCCTAATCGCCCAATCTCTCTACTCATCATTCTTCTCAAACTCTCTTCCTTGATATGTTCTTGAGCTTCAACTGGAGAGTCCTCCCTCTCGACTCAGACATCAAATCCGAAAACTGACCGACCCAACCCAACAAATGTTCATATGACCCTAAAGCCTCTCTCTCCCTTTGCCTCTTAGCACAAAGACAAAAGTTCTCTCCTTTTCAATCACAAAGCTCTTTCCTCTTTCCCGTTTCAGTCATTTGTACTATCAAAGCTGCCTTGTCCATTTGTAGCTCTCTTCCTCTCCCTCCAATTCTCTCCCCACACCTTTGCTTCCGCCACCGCTCGCTCTCTATCTAAATCCCGGTTCCTCGGAGTACCTCTCGATGCTCTCCCAACACTTGCCGGACTTCCTCTCTGTGATTCTGTCCCTTCCAAATCCCCTAGTCCCCATTTTCTCCCTGACCCGCCTCCCATCTCGCTTCCTCCCTCTGATCCTGCTGTATTCACTTCCCTCACCATATCCCTTCTTCTGTAATCAGGTGAGTTCTTGTGAGTCGCTGGTGACCCTAACCGACTCCGAGTCTCTGCAGGACTATCCAAGCTACTCCCATCTCCCATGCTCCACCGTTCATCCCTTGTCCTGATAAATGGCGGCCCACCGCTTCTACTGTTTTGACCGCTTGACGCGTTTGGATCAAATGTTTGGGAAGCTAAGTAAGTTAGAGCTGTCACCACGTCTCCTATCAGCGGTCTTGTTGCTGCTTGTTCCTGTAAACACATTGCTGCAACTGCAAGCGCTTGATATAGACCACGCATTGGATACCGCCCTTGCAGCGATGGATCCGCCATTTTCGGGAACTTTCTACGATCTTTGAACAATGGCCTAGCCTGTGTAACAAAGCAAAGATCAACAACCGAAAGAGAACACCAGCAGTTCAAGTAAACAAAAATGTTTCAGATCCAAAACATGATTTATCACATCAAAGAGCAAAAAAGTTGGAGATTTGTAACCTACCCATGCAACGAGGTTGTGCTCTCCGGGTGCTCGAGCATTATCAATGGCTTTTCGACCCGTAATGAGCTCAAGAAACACAACCCCAAAGCTATAAACATCTGATTTCAATGTGAGTTGTCCAGTCATCGCGTACTCCGGTGCACAATAGCCATATGTGCCCATCACACGAGTTGACACGTGTGTTTTATCCCCCACAGGCCCTAACTTAGCTAACCCGAAATCAGATAACTTTGGGTGATAGCCATCACCGAGAAGAATGTTGGATGATTTCAAGTCTCTATAGATCACAGGTGGGTTCGCTTTATCATGCAAATACTCCAGTCCCTTTGCTGCTCCTGCCGCTATTGTCATTCTTGTGTTCCAATCTAGAGGCTCTTTATCCGGTGGAAGATCTGAAAAACCAAAATCCTAAATCATTACATGCACTACATAGCACTATTAGAACAGATTAAGAAAAGCTGCCAAGGACAAAGCATCGTTCTATAAAAGTGCTAAAGTTTCTTATCTTATGGAAAAGAATGCAATCCTATTAACCAATGCAGGCTTACCGTGTAGATGATCCTCCAATGATCCTAGAGGCATATACTCGTACACAAGAAGACGTTGGTCACCATCAGCGCAATAACCAATCAAATTCACAAGGTTGGGATGATGCAGAAGGCTCAGCATAAGAACCTCTACAAGAAACTCTCTGTTTCCTTGTAGACCGTTTCGATCTAGCTGTTTAACAGCTACAATCTGCAAAACATAAAATCCATTTCCAGATTATGAGAAAAATAAAAGGATGATTCTGTTTGATTGATTTCAAGAACATCACCTGTCCTGTGCTCTCTAGACGACCCTTGTAAACACGTCCGAAACCTCCTTCTCCAAGAAGACATTCCGGTCTAAAGTTTTTAGTTGCTGCGGCTAACTCTCGGAAAGTAAAAGTTTGTGCAGCAATATGAGCGGTTGGTCCTTCTTTTGGAGCGGTTAGCTCCTTCTTATGTTCAGGGCCTCCTCGAGACTTTGATTTATCTACAGAACCAAATAAAAAAAAATGTTTCTGTAACAAAGCAATGAGCCATAGAAATCGGAATTTTCAAATTCGAAAAATAGTAATAACCTAAAAGCACCGGTTTCATTTCTGCTATTATTATACTAGTGATGTCGACAAGAACAGAACATCCTTGTCGATAACTCTGAAACCTAAAGCTAAAAAATTTATGATTAATTGTTTTTGGATAGCATTGACAAATCTACTTTGGCATCTCGTAATTGCATTCCAAGTACAGAGAACTAAACAAACTGTAATTACCATTACATAAACAACAATTTTGGAGCTGAATTGTATCATAACTATAATCAAACCTCCGAAATCACATCAGATCTCAGGATATAGAGTCCAGAAACTCAATAGCTGTGGATCAGAAACCTCAACATTTCTTTCCAAAGGAACGAACTTTATGAGAACCCAGAAACTTAAATCGAGCTAAGACACTTAAACTCAACAGATCCCAAAGTATCAACTAAAAAAAAAGTTGAAATGAAAAAGTTTCACCTAAGCTGACATGGTGAGACTGAGTAACAGAGCCGTCTTTAGCTGAAACTTCCTTCTTCACCGAATCTTTAGCAGCAGAGTCTTTAGCCGAAGATCCAAAGCAAGGCAAACACCCACTCATCTCCGAAGCTAAGTGCTCGGAGAAATTGAATTTCAAAAAGACAAGAAACCCTACCGACAAAACCAATCAACTGGAGAATCCCGACATGAGCTCAACTACACATCTCAAGAGTTTTGTTTTACTGTAACTCCAAAAAAGGAGGATACTAAAGACTAAAAGCTTCTGCCTTTTTTTCAATGCATATCTCTCTCTCACTCGAGATCTTTGGATAGAGATCGAAACCAGCGGCAGATCAACAAATCGAGGAAAACACTTTTTTTTTTTTTTTTGATGTGGGTGCTACGCGAGAAGAGAAGGAAGGTAAAGGGAAAATAGAAAAAGATATGAAATTTTATTTAAACGATTTGACATTTTAATAAATCATCAAAGCTAAAAAATCTCTTTTTTTAAGTTAAAGATGACAATTATGTGAATTGTTATCCGTTTAAATGTTACATTAACGTTCACATACAAGTTTAGTTGACAAGATGATATACAATCAAATTATCAATTAAGCGAAGTGATAAAAGTGTTGCAAAATAGTCAAATACAAACAATCATCCAATGATATACATGCCATTTTATTTCTATTATCCACGAAGATTTCTCCGAAGATGTTTATGTCAATGTGAGACGACGATTACATATTGAGAGTTGTACGATGAATTATGAAGGCTGGCTGATCTCAGTTACCGAATCACTATCATTTGCAATTGGTATGTCTTTGTATTTTTGGTCCTTGTATTTTTGGATGAGGTTTTTAAAAGTTACATTTTTTTAAAATTTGAAAATATTACTAGTTTGAATGCAAACTGACTACAAATAGTTGTTAAAGAGTATTAGTAAGAAAATATTCATGTCAAAGCTGTTTAAAGTGTAATTTTTTATATACCAAAGTTGTGATTGCATTATTTCCAAATGTTAAGCTGTGTAGTATCTGATCATTCACATAATGTCTAGAGTATTGAAAACAAATCACTTTTTAACTTTGATTTTGGTTCTCTAGAGTCCTTTCCCATCTTCGACGGCTGGAAATCAGCCTATCTCAGGAGAGCTCCACGAAGTTACATCAGGTGCCAGCAAGTTTGGTAATTTCACAGAACCAGATCATGAGCTTGTTGTGTTTAAAAGTATTTCAGTCACCGAATTACTATCATTTGCAATTGGTATGTCTTTGTATTTTTGGATGGGATTTTCAAAAGTTATATTTTTTTGGGATTTGAGAATATTACTAGTTTGAAAGCAAACTGACGATGAATAGTTGTTAAAGAGTATCAGTAAGAAAATGTTCATGTCGAAGCTACTTAAATCCCATAAATGACTTACGGAGTTGCTGGATGAGATTAACAAGCTGACTTCGACTACGTATAGCTGTTTGTATTTTCAACATATACAAAATAGTAAAATAGTAAAATTATCAATGTTTTAAGCCCACACATTCTTTTATTTTTCTTTTCTAAAGATATACTAATTTGTGTTCCAATGATGAATTATTTAACTTCAAATACCAATGATAAATTTACATAAACATCATTTAACGATTTAGTATTGTAGTTTAGAAAAATATAATCAAATACTTTAAGAACTAAGCCACTAAGAATAAGAGAATAACTAATTTGTTCACTTGGATACTAGTACTACAGTTGCACACAAAAATAAGTTAAATAACTAGTACTACATTTTACTATAACCAAACTGGGATAGCTAATAGAATCAACATGTTTATTGACACTATTAATTTAACAACAACAACAACAAATTGGGACTGGTAGTGGTTGTTGAAAAAAATAGAATTGTAATTTGAATTTAATAAAAAATAGATTTTACTAGATTCTTTCTTTCGTATTTGACCAATCATTTTAGATATTGCATTGTCTAATGTCTAATTTAATATCTGACCAATCATTTTTAGATATTGCATTGTCTAATAGTACCTAATTTTTTTTATGCATGGATATTTTGGTCATAGGCTCATAGCATGAATACTAGCTAATTGCAAGAAAAAAAATATCCCATTCTTTCCTATAAATGGTATCGGGTTGTATCCATGGTTTATGTGTAAATTGTATATATAGATTTCAATTTAGTAGAATTTCGGTGTAAACAACTTGTTATCCAGAATAATAACATCATATACGTTATTGACATAGAACTTACAACAGAAATGGTGTCGTCTTCGAAATAAAGCATTTGATCAAATCATAACGTCTATCAACTTTAAAATAATTATGGCCTCTATTTTTATTTTTCAAATTATAAATCGAGTTTTCTAGAAAAGGTCCAATTGTAAATGCCGGCCTAAAAGAAACATTAAACAAGTTGATTCACGAGTCACATGAAAAAAGAAAAGCCACATTTACTCCTCCAGTATTTAAGAATACAAAATTAATTCAAAAAAAAAAAATAACGTCTAAAAGTATATTAATGGTGGTGGAACAAAAACAAATGCAACAAATTGGAGTAGAACATTGAGTCACTAATAAATATTTTAACTAACAAATCTGTCATTTCCGAAGATCGTTTTTGGCTCTTAAGCATCACTTAACTTTATAGTAGTAATTTATTTTTAAGTAGAAATTTTCAACAAAAAAAAAAGATCATTATGTAGTAATACTTGTAGTCTGGTATTGTACTAAAAAACCGTAAATGATATTTCGTCGAGCATAATAAATTCGAACTGATGAACTTGGATTTCTAAATACTAAAACAACACTCCATTTTATTTAGTCGTTTGGATTAACAGGTTCGTAGACATTGATTAGACAATGCAATATCAGCAAGTTATATATATGTATACTTAATTACTTATATTGTATGTGCAAATGCTAGTACCACTCTTCACAATTTCGTAATCTATAATTAATTTTAAAACAGATAAAAGAATTAAATCATGTAATGTGCAAATATTATCGGAACCAAAAATGAATTTAAACCACTGTCTTCGGATCCGGATTTAGGAAAAATATTGCTGAGCTGCGTCGAGTGCAGGGAGTGATCTAGTGGTTGTCGGTACAGCGTTTTCTACATGCTCCACTGTTAGGAAGAGAACGACACGTGGCTGTTTAACAGCTAAGGAGAGTTTCTTAACAGACAATGCACATGAGCGTTGTGGATAATTGCCTCCGTTGTCGGAAAAAACATTATGGACTTGTTACGTGATCAACAGAACGGTTTTTCTTTCTACTAAAATAAACTGATAACCACCGTCGATCCTCTAATCATATGACACGTGGCATTAGTAATTGCAGTCACTGATTGTTGACCAAACTCGTTTTTTTTTTTTTTTTTGACCAAACTCCTAAACGTGTGCTTAAATTTTACAAAGACACAATTAAGCACTTTGTAATTTTAGTTGTAACGCAGATTCGGTGGTTACATTTGTAATATTTTGCTCAATTTAACAAGGTATCTTCAAAAGGAACAAAAAAAATTTAACAACGTTAATATTTTGCTCAATTGACTATTTAAAAATTTGTTATACTATCGTTCTAGACAAAATGTAACCATAGTATTCTTTTTTTTTTTAATTAAAAGGCATAGAATTCTCTTTCTCACATTAGAGGAAAAAGTATATATATACGATCAACCGATGAGTAATGACCACATTTTAAAGATTGATGAATAATGCTAAACTAACGTATATCAGTAAATTTGATTATACATTGAGTGCCCTTAAATAAGTATACATGATGATTCATAACTAATTCAGAAATCCATTGTCCTTTCTTTTCTTCTCGATAGAGCTTGGTCGTCGGGCAAAAAATAAAGTTAAGATTTCCCAGATATCACGTAAGATATTTAAAAGCAAACGGGGCCGAATTAAGTGATGCATGCGTATAGTTTACATTACACGTAACCAAGACTAATGGTATGAAAGGGTTCGCTTAATTTAATGATTTCCCTACCCTATTCGTAAAGATGTAATATATAATAGAGGAATTAGGATATGGACAAATTTTTTAAAAAATTTTGTCCATCTATACTTTTTTTTTGTTTTTTATGGTGATCTAATCTTTTTAAAATGTGTAATTCCAATTTAACTACAAATTCAATTTTTTATAACAAAACTAAAAAAATCTAAACCCTCTAACTCATTTAGAGTCTTTACCTTTTAAGAAAATAAATATATATATATATATATATATATATTTTATTAAATGAAAAAATATTAAATTCAGAAAAAAGGAAGCAGATCTGTGTTTTACCTCGAAGTCTGATTGATCTGATCGAAAGTATTGGGGAAGGAATGCTGCGGTTCCGCCTGAGAACGGCGTGGACGGAGATGACGAAAGAGAGGAAGAAGAGGAGGAGGAGGAGGAAGAAGAAAATGGAGATGAAGAGCCACGTCTGAAATACTAGCATATGGGTGGCAACGTACCCTACGCCTCAATTAGAGACACTTTACATGTTAAAAATTTGCTCTGCTTGCACAACCCATGAATTAGTGTGACTCTTTTAGTTACTTATTTTTCTCTGTGTTTTCAGGTAACCGAATAGGATGTTGAGTTATGGATTGTGAAGGTAATAACTTCAAAATTGAATGATTGTAAGATGGCAATAACCAAGTTGTAATTGTCAGGCAAGTCACAGATCTATAGAAACTCTGCACTTATATACTTATATATCTATACGACATTCATAGTTTAATGGTATGCTTTATATCATTCAGCCGCTGTTCGGAACATGAGTTTGGGACAACGTAATTGGAAATCTCTTTGAACAAAGCTTGCAACTTGGCAGGTAAATACAAAACCTCTCTTAAATCTGATGATTTTTTCGTGTGTTTGTGTAGGACAACATTGCAAACATCACAAGTACAATCAAATCGAACAAGGTAACCGAGGAAGGATCTCAGGCCTCATCATCATCTGCTGCAGATATTCAAGGATTGAGTGTTCGTTGACAAGAAAAATCTGTTTTCATCTCCAGAAAAGCTCTCAAATATTGTCTACTTGAAGCTTTCCTCTCTGTGTATTTTCTTGCAGAGTTTTTTTTTATCTTTGAATTTTTTTTTGTCCTTGAAACAATGCTAAGACTTTTGCTATACATTATTGTTCACTTAATAATGTTTCTTATTTTGAGGATACACAAACCATTTGCCACCTCTAGGCGCAGTCCACACGAGTGGTTTTAGTAGTTTGACTGGAAAAAGTTAGATCAATCATTTAACTTCTTAATAAATATGGAGACAGAACAAAGTAGTGACCATTATCAACTGGATCTAGTGAACACTAAGGTTATTACATGGGAACAGTACAGACAAAAAGATACACTCAGCTAACCATAATCTCTCTGATGGGTTTGCAGAAGAAGCTAAATTCTACACTTGATGAATGAATCTTACAAGTTCCCATGTAGTAGGAACAACATCACTAACAAGGCGATTGCTGCAATACGTATTCAACATTAGTATCGACCACATGTAACATAAATTTGAAGCATGATCTTCAAAAACTGACCAGAGAAGAAAAAGGCGTAGAAAAAAGCAAAGAAGGCGTAACACGATTTTGTTAAGGGATAAATATTAATTATGTTAAAAATAATTAATTATATGTATCCAAAATTTAATTATTTAAAAACTCAAAATATTTAGTTTTTATTTTATTTTTAGATTCAGTTACTAAATTTTTTACAAATTCTATTTTTTTTAGAATATGAGTTCTACTCTTTTCAGAATACGAATTCTAAAATTTTTAAAACATAGAAAATAAATTCTAAAACTTTTAGAACATGAACAACTTTTAGAATTCGTATTCTAAATTTTTCAGAATTCGTGTTCTAAATATTTAGAATACGAATTCTGAACCTTCGATTCTAAATTTTTTAGAGCATGAAAGTTTTAGAGCAATTTTTAAAAGCAAACTTTTGCAAATGTAATGAGTAAATGTGTTATTTTATGTTGCTTTAGATCATATTTTTGAATTTGCCCAACAAAGATTTTAGAGAGACGCGTGTTAAATACTTTTAAAAATTTATTTCTATTTTGTACTATACTTTGTTTAGACAAAATCTAACTATACAGTTTTTGCAGCTGAAAAATAGTAGTTAGATTTTTCAAACCACCTTATATCTCGTAAACTTCTGTGTTATGTCCTATCTAACTGTCTCATTTATCTTTTGCTCTGACTATTAAGTCAATAAAGTAGAGTACGTAACTGGGGGTAAATCTTCCATCTCTTATTTTGCTAGGTAAAATTTCCAGCTAAAGAGAATAAAATGATTCTTTCATAAGAGAAAAGAAAAAAAAAAAACAAAGTTTACTCTAATAAAGTTTACTCTATCGGTACCGATAGACATTTTGTTATCATCAACAATTTACTTTATATAAATTAGGATATTGCCCTTTGGGATGACTATAGAGCCGGCAATATGTTTATCCATATTTTAGGTGCAAACGAATCTGCAGTTTTGTTTGACGCCAAAAAAAGGAGAGTTCAATATTTTCTTTAATTTTTTTGGAATTTTAAATGAAAATTTTTTATTGAAAAATAGGAATTTTAATTTGGGACAAGAAATATAATGAGGAATATGATTCGGAATCGTTTGTGGGAACACGCGTTTCACGGTCGCAGGTTGGAGCATTTTTTTTTTTTTGCTGACGCCAAACAAATAGCTCCACGTAATAATATAGATAGATAGATATATACACCATATCACGAATATATGTAAAAAAAAATTATTGTTGAAATAAATTTTATTTGGCATCTTTTCTTTTCTTTTCTTTTCTTTTTAATAATAAATCTATAAATGTGTGCAATTTGCAAACACATGACGTACGGCCAATACTGAATTGTGCATGGTAAAATGTGATGCCACGATCCGTCCTCGCGATCTTTATTATTATCAACGCCGACATTAATTATTAACTCAAATTTAATAGTTTTACATAACATTTTTAAAACCATAAAGTCTGGAATACACGTAGTATTAAATCCTATTTATAATAGCGCACATATTCTATATAGACTTTTCACGACATATGCATGACAGTAAAAAAAACCACCATTAATTTATAATTATATTGTAGTGCAGAAAGTTGACATTCTTTTCCTTTTTTTTTTCTTTTTTTGATAACTATCTTTTCATATTTTAATAAATCATATCCCACATATACATTGATTTCCTTATAGCTTATATATATATAACGTTCATTTTATTTTCCTTGATATATATATATATATATATATAGATATAAGTATTCTGATCAACTTTTCACTTTTCAACAACTAGAATCTGGAACACTCTTAAGTTCTTAACAACTAACTCGACTATTTGTATGCAACAAATTTAGGACTTTGTCGGAGATTAGTATTTTATAATTCATGATATATATATATATATATATAGAACAACTTAAAAAAAAACTGATTGAATTAGTTGGGATTAAATTGTGTAAGAAGTGTTCATATAACTTATCTTTACTATATTTTTCAAAATAAATAAATAAACATCATAAAAATAAATAAAAAGATAACCAAGTGGTGGTATCCCAATAGTTTGGGGTTGGGTATATATATGCCTCAAGATCTGGTTTCGATTATATTTGGCCATCCAACCGAGAGCAAACATGTGCGAAAAGGAAGTTGGGGTTAAAAAGAATTAGTTTGGACCAAATTTGGGGCTAAAAAAGATTAATTTGGACCAAATGCTCGGATGAATCTCTAAATTTAAAAAAAAAAAAAATAGGTAGAAGATACATAGGGATTTTCATCATGCATGCATGAACCCAAATTTGGCCATTGGTCTTCTAGCAAGCCAAACGTCGAGGTTCAAGAGTTCGTACATGCATGATGCAACCATCATCGAATCTATATTACTCTCGTATTTTGACATATACTATATATACTTTATACATGTTATGTAAGCAAGTCTATAAAGGATTTCTTTTCTTTAACAACAAAAAAAAGTCTGTAAAGGAGCATCAGCAGTTTGGAAAAAGAAAGGTTCGTTTGTGTATTGGATAAATGTTCTTTTCACGTGCTTGTAGCCATCAACACATCTCAACCAAGGATTCGATGGAACTATAAAAAGGCAAAAGAATTTTAAAGCGTTAAGTTAAATATATAATAAATCTTAGAAAATCATGCATGGATGAGAATAGAGTTACAGAACTTTAGAATTTGATTAATAATTTTCTTTATCTATATATTTGTTAAAATACCTTTATCTATTATTAGTTTTATAGTTAACTAGGCCAATGACTTTAGTAGTTTTTACTTGGCAAATAACCTTACGGGCCATAATACAATTTCACTGACCCTCAAATATTTAAAGGTTCGCGCGAGTTTTTTTATAGATAACAGATTGTTTAAGCTTATATTACACTATTTCATCTAGTTACTATATATAATTTTCTGATGATACATTTTATTGCCATATACCACATTATTTGATAAAATCGCACAAATTCGCATGACTGCAAAATCTATTTTGTCAGATCGCACAAAATTAATAGGAACCCTATTCGAAACAGATTAGCTATTTGAAAAATCATCACAGACCAATCATATAATAATGTTGTCGAGAGTCGAGACCACCAATATTTTGAATGTGATTATACTCAACAATGTTTGGCATATTGCAATGGACCGTCTAGGTCACGTATCCTATTTGACATCATGGGACCTGATTACAACATTGTCTAGTAAGAAGATCTGCGTATCTAAACTGATCTTAGTCTTATCGTTGCTGGAATGTTTTCTCACATCTCACTAAAGTACGATCATATAAACGTTTATGAGCATGCGGTTGATGTTTATGAGCATGAATCTGCAAAAAAGTATAACTATTGGAAGAAAAAAACGTTTGGATCGGATGTATTTTTATATAAATTAACAAACTATGATCGACGAAAGCCACAAAATTAAATGGGGACCTCGAGGGCATATATACATATAAGTATGTGTTTTTGCTTTCATACGTATTCTCGATTTGGTGTTCTTAGAGCATCTCCAACCCCATTCTATTTTTTCTTCTAAACTCTATTATAGAGTAAAACGTTCTCCAACCCCACTCTATATCTCACTCTAAAATAGAGTTTCTAAAAAATTACTCTATATTTGGAATAAGAGCATCTCCAACCCTACTCTATTTTCTCTTCTAAACTCTATTATAGAGTAAAACATGCTCTAACTCTACTCTATATCTCACTTTAAAATAGAGTTTTGAAAAAATTACTCTATATATGGAGTAATCCTATTCATTACTCTATTATAGAGTAAAACTTTTATTATTTATAAAATAATTCTTTCACTTTTATATTTTTTTATCTTATACTTAAATAATATCATTAAATAATATTTTAGTTATGTAGTTAGATAAATGTTGGTAATAAATTAAAAATAGCTATATAATTAAAACTGTAAAATATAACAACAACTTTTATTTATCAGAAACACAATACATAATCAAATTATATAATAAAATATCAAAATTAAAGAAAAACAACATAAATTAAACATAGCACAATAAAATTTAGTAATTTTATTTATGTAATAAATCATAATTCTATTGAATTTATCGTTTAAAATAAAATATGTGGGTTAAATTTATAATTTTAATAAATAATTAGTTTTTTAAGAAATTAATATTAAAAATATACTTAGAATATTATTTTTAGAGTTAAAATTAGAAAAATAAATTGGAGTAAAACCTATATCTATAATATAATTACTTTATTTTAGAGTAAAATATAGAAAAATGGATTGGAGATGCTCTTCCTCCTTTCGTTTAGTCACCATGAAAGCAAATGAAGTGCTCAGCTCATATATAGAATTTTTTTTTTCCTCTCTTTCTCCCTTACTCTTATTACAAAATAAGCTTTTTGAGAGTTGCAAAATGTGGAAGTGGCGAGTCGAGAATAGAATACGTATAGGAGAAGGGGATGTGGCCTAAAGAAAAAAGAGAACCTATATATTTTGGATAACTATTTCTCCAATTCATAAGATGCCTCTTGATAGGCTTTACATATTCCATCTCTATAGAGGGAGAAAGAAATACATATTTAAGAAAATGCATATGAAAGAAATGTAAATCAACTTAACTAAAACCTTGAAATAGAAATGATAGGAAATATTCAGGAAACTTATATATATGTTTTTTGGGTCATGAAGTTTTAAGATGATTATATCCTAAGTAGATTAACTTAATTAATTTGAATTTAAAGTGTAGAATCAAATCCCCCGTGAACTCTTTTTGATGCTGATCCTCCAGTTGGACAAAGTGACATGTATCATAATTGAACATAAAATAGGTATCGGCGGCATTAGATCAACTAGAATGCTGGATATTTTGTGACGCCGTACTGTATGCATTTTTAATTAACTGTTTGAAAGTTATATAAATCAATCTGTTTTCTTAGCATGTGCAAATAGAGATATATATATATATATATATATATATATATATTTATCGATGGAACAAGATTCATTTTTCTTAAAAAAAAACCTTATACGTCTGATTTTCAATCTACGGGATTCAGTAAATCAAGATTCCTCTACCTTTGTTGTGCCATAATGAGCTATAGCAGAGAACAATATAAACCTATACTTCTCTTTTATTGATTAATCATCTAGAATTTTTAAAATTATTGAGATCAACTATAGATCGCTTTATGTAACCGTACGAACTAAGGACATTCTCACCTTTTAGCCATTAATATATATATATATATATATAATGGACAATAATAATAATAAAAGATGAACTTTAAAAAATCGTTAGATTCTCAATTACTGACATTCTATGATCGAAATTAAAATTGAACTTTGCATTGTGTCGCTTTCGGACACGATATCGTTAGAAACAAAATCTAAACATCTTGTCCGATCTGATCCAATAGTCATCTAATTCTCTGCTTCTATATAAACAAACACTTCCAACTTATTTCATATCCACACACCATTACACAAAACCCTTTTACTCCAAGTAGAATCAAGAGCTTTTTATCTTCCTTTAAATCTCTACAAAATCCTTTTCGACCTATATTTTCGCCTTTTGATCATAATAAGCCTATTTTAAAAACGTATCATATAAGCAATGGAGATGATAACGAAGATGGTGATGGAGAGACCGGTGGTGATATACAGCAAGAGCTCATGTTGTATGTCTCATACGATCAAGACCTTGCTCTGCGATTTTGGAGCGAATCCAGCGGTTTACGAGCTCGATGAGGTGTCTAGAGGAAGGGAGATTGAGCAAGCGCTGTTGCGGCTCGGGTGTAGCCCGGCGGTTCCGGCAGTTTTCATAGGAGGAGAGTTGATCGGTGGAGCCAACGAGGTCATGAGTCTACACCTTAACGGATCATTGATCCCTATGCTTAAGCGAGCTGGTGCATTGTGGGTTTGACTAAATATATCTATAACTAGTTTACTTAACACTAAGTTAAGTACGCAGAATAAAAATTTAATACATCTATGATCTATGACATGGTGATATGATGAGTCCAAGTCGGATCAATATATAATCAGAGTGTTATCCTTTTTTGTTTGTTTCTTTTTGAGGTTATCTTAATTGTGAAATGTATCAACTTTGATGAAATAAGTATATTGACCAGCATAGCTAATTTTTATCGAAAAAATGATAATATAACAATGAAGAATGAAGTTTTTTGTTTTGTTTTGTTTTTAAAGTTAGTTTTTAGTTTTAACTTTTAACTAATTAATAGGTTAATATAACAATGAAGACAAAGACAAAAAAAATGTAAACCAAAAAATATAAAATTTGCGAACTAATATACCATATTCCTTCCATTGCAAATCAAATATCATTTTTAAGTGTCGTACAATACTTAAAAAATAAAAAAATTTGAATTTTACAAACAGTAAAAAAAAAAAAAACTATTAAAATTATTAATAATATCCCATATGTCCAATAAAATTTTAAAATTATTAATATAATTTTTAGTTATGACTCTGTATTTTTTTTTTTTCTAAATAACCACAGACAATATTTTAATTATTATTGTGAATATGCAAAAATCTAAAAACATCGAAAAACTAGTAAGTCAGACATACTAAAAAGATTTGAAAAAGAAATATCGAAAAGTCATTTAAGTCGCGGGAAGGAGCGAAGCTGGGGGACCCACAAAGGCGTCGCAAATCGCGAGCATTAAATCACACTTGGCAGAAACAGACAAAACATGTCGCCATAACTCAACGAACCACACCCACACATGACACAACGGTTGTGTCCGTCTCTCTCTCTCTCTCTGGTCTGTACTCTCGAACCGCTAAGTGAGCCCAGATCATTACAAGATTCACTTTTTCTCCTTTTTGCTGTTAAACGACACAAACTTGGTCCCATTACTTTTTGCTTAAAGACAACAAATTTATATGCGTCCGTAAGCAAAATCAATCCTCCCCTCCAATCATTTCCTTGCGCTGGACCAGAAAGCTTGCTAGTACTCAATACGACCTCGTTTTGATTCGTTTCGAGCTGTGGATATGGCTATTGTGGTGCTCGATCCTTTCTAAAATTGATTCTAGTACTCTCTCTTCTTTTACTGGGATTTTCAAGGCAAACCAAACAGGTGAGTTTTGAGTGTTATGTGGATCTCTGCTTGTGAGCTTTAGAATCTTATATGCAAGAAGTTATGAGCAGATCTTATTTTGAAATTTCAGAAATTTCTTGCTTTGAGCATCTCAGGACGATGACATTGTAGCTTTTTGCTGCTGTGTGCAACTTTTTCTAGGGTTTATTTTTGTGGGGATTTCTGAAAAAAATTGGAAGAAAATGTTCAGCTTTTCAAAGAGGCGCATGAGACTTGGCAGGTTAGTCTTATTTTTATCATCTGTAAATAAAATCACCTTTTTGGGTTCTCTATTGATTTTCTGAAAGTTGGCAACTTTTTTTGGGTTCCTTTCACTTTTCAATATTTTTTTAGTACATTTTAAGCAAATAACGATTGATTTAGGAATCCACCTTTTGGAGTATCCTGTTTAAGCTTACTGTAAAAGCAACTCCTTTTATAATATTGTTTCAGATCAAGTATTAGTCCTGTCCTTTGAATCTTTGGTTTGTTCTCAATTTGGGGTTTCTATTTTTAGGTTGATAAGCAACTTTTTAGTCTATTTTGGTTCATGGGCTACTACATAGATTTCAACTGATTATGCTTCTTCTCTGAATATGGATGTAATTGATTAGAGTTAAGAAGGTACAGCTCTCGGATTCTGTTCAAGGACTTAAGAGTCCTTTGCGACCCACCAAACGTGTGGATAACTCTAATGTAAGTTATATAAAAGCCCACTATACTTGACTGTTTTTTTTTGGTAACATTGAATGTTACCTGATCTGTAAGAAACATGATGCAGAATGAAGCTGCTGTCGCTGCAACTAGTTACTCTGATGAACTTGATTTCCAGCCTTCATCAGGGAATTCTGAAAATTGGATGGTCATATCGGTTGGTGGGGATAAACCCGCTCCACGCTTTAATGTAACGAGTTTCTCTGTTGTGTTTTCTTCATTCATTAGGTTTTGAGCTGTTTTCAAGAACTAATGGGAAAAAAAACTGAATGTTTTTTATGCAGCATGCGGCAGCGGCTATTGGTAACAAAATGATAGTAGTTGGTGGAGAATCTGGTAATGGCTTGTTGGATGATGTACAGGTAAAAAGACTAGATACAAAATATTGGTTTTCAAGCGCTAGTATAAAAGGATTGATATATATCCTCAGTTTTGTTTATACAGGTGCTTAACTTTGATACATTTACATGGTCCACCGCGTCTTCAAAAGTTTACTTATCGCCAAGTAGTCTTCCTCTCATGATCCCTGCCTGGAAAGGCCATTGCTTGGTAATTCATTGTTGGTTTGAGCAAAGATGTTTCTGGTTTTGTGGTTTTATACTTTCGGAATTTTTTTATTGTTTTTATCCGTCATTAGGTCTCTTGGGGTAAAAAAGTGCTATTGGTGGGTGGAAAAACAGATCCTTGCAGTGATAGAGTTTCAGGTTTTACATTGAATGTTTTGATTCTTATGTTTAGATTTTCATTGTTTTGCTCTGTCTAAAATGGTGTTGTATTTGTATATATTCTTGGCAGTTTGGGCATTTGATACTGATTCAGAATGTTGGTCGCTAATGGATGCAAAAGGAGACTTACCGGTAATTTCTAAGTCCTCAATATACATTCTGAAGTTTGTGTCTTTATGGTTTGGATTGTGGTTTGAATATGAAAATTGCAGGTCAGTCGCAATGGTCACACAGTAGTGAGGGCAAGTTCAGTATTGATACTTTTCGGTGGTGAAGATTCTAAGAAGAGGAAACTAAATGATCTTCATATGTTTGATCTCAAATCATCCACATGGCTACCTCTTAATTGCACGTGAGTTTTTTGTTCTTGCGTTTTTTCTAATGACAGTTCACATTTCAACTCCTCCTCGTGATTTCTTGACATGGTTTTTCTAATAAAAATTAGAGGAACACGGCCATGCGCAAGATCGAATCATGTAGCTACGCTTTTCGACGACAAAATTCTGTTTGTGTTTGGAGGTTCGGGCAAGAACAAAACATTAAATGACTTATACTCACTCGACTTTGAAACCGTAACACTTTTCTCGCACATCCATCTTTCTTTCCTTTACTAGACTTGATAAATTTTGGTTTCTTGACATTTAACATTTCTAATGTTTTGGTGTCATGAAGATGGTATGGTCAAGAATAAAGATAAGAGGATTTCACCCGTCCCCAAGAGCGGGTAGTTGTGGAGTTCTTTGCGGTACTAAATGGTATATAACCGGAGGTGGAAGCAGAAAGAAGAGTAAGTTATACCTCGAAACCGCTCTGAAATTTGCTTGGATTTTATAAGGTTATTTCGCTTTTTTGCAGGACATGGGGAAACATTAGTCTTCGAAATCCTAAAGGTCGAGTGGTCTGTGGCAAGCATCTCTTCTCAATCATCTATCACATCAAACAAGGTAGATGAAATAAAAATAACTCCCATTTTATGTATAACCAACTTTTGGAGGGAAAATAACTAACTTTTATATTCTTTCAAAAAGAAGCAATAAATTGGGGTTTATCCGGACCAATGCTACGCGCATCCGGAATACCACCATCTGTTAAAGCTCATTTATTGTCTTGTGATATGTTTGATATAGGGATTTAGTCTAGTTCTTCTGCAACACAAGGATAAAGATTTCCTTGTAGCTTTTGGAGGAACAAAAAAAAATCCTTCAAATCAGGTCCGTGCCTCATCATTTCGCTTTATTTTTTCAAATTCATGATCTTTCTCTGTGTCTTCTGAATCTTTTCTATGAAAAGGTTGAGGCTTTTACCATTGACAAGAACAAGAGTGAATCGCCAACACATCCGCAAACAACATCCAAGAAAAACCCTGGCCGGTTACTGTTTGGAAAACGCTCTTCTTCCTCGGCAGTTTTAACCGCTGATGAATCGGTCAAAGCCTCTTCACAGAGGCTGATTGATTCAGTTGCTAGACAGAAACTTGCTTCAGCCATTGAAGAGCATGGCGGCTCTGGTAGAAAGTCTTTATCAGAGATTGCTTTCTCTGATCATCGTAATCCATCTTCTGGAAATGTCTCTTTACGTAAACAGTTTAGCACCGAAGAGGAATACAGAGCTGTGGTTGAACCCGCAAAGTGCTCAGAAGAAGAAATTTCCGTGCCTCGGGTATATATATGTAGTTAGTTCATGATTCACCTGCATTTACTTGGCGTTCTTGAATCGCGTAAAAATCATCTAAAATTTTCTTGTCTTGGTTTCAGACGGCAGATGACAATAATGGAGGAGCAAAGATTACAGCAGAGAAAACACTTTCTATGGTGTCTGACCGTGAAATAACAAAATACTCGGAAACAAATCCTTTCGAAAACATCGATGATGCATTGATATTCCCGGAAATGGATAACACCAGTTTAGCGGCAGCGGCATCATCATCGAGCGTGTACCAATTCCATGAGGCAAAAATGACTGCTCTTATAAGAAGAAACGGGATTCTTGAAGGACAGTTAGAAGCAGCATTGGCGGGAAGAGAAGCGGCTGAGAGGAACGTGTCAGTTGCGTTGAGAAGCAAACAAGAGACTGATAAAAAGCTATGTGATGCCATGAGAGATGTTGAATTGCTTAAGGAGAAGCTCACTGGGTTAGAGCTCGCTCAAGAAGAAGCTAATAGTTTGTCAAACATGGTTCACTCCGACAATGTCAGGCTCGAGCATGATGTAGCGTTCCTAAAAGCTGTCCTAGACGATACACAAAAGGTAAAAACTATCTTTGTGGAATATAAAAAGCGTTTTCAAAAACACAGAGGATCAGAGATTAATAAGCGGTTTGCGTGTTATTTGTTTTGTAGGAGTTGCATTCAACAAGAGGAGTTCTTGCAGGAGAAAGAGCAAGAGCGTTTCAGTTGCAGGTATTATCATCATCAATACAACTCTGTTCCACTTTGCATTTTCAAAACACTGGCTTTTTTCTAAAAACGTGAGGTGAACACAGGTTGAAGTGTTTCATCTGAAGCAGAGGTTACAATCTCTGGAGAACAGAGCTGCTACACCCAGAAAGCCTTTCCATGTCTAAAAACAGACCAGACACAACACAAGAAACTTAAGGCTTTCCATTTTGTAGTACTCAAGAGTCAAGACATGACTAAACCTTGCCTGTGTATGTTGTGGATTAATGTGTAAAAAAGAAGAATTCATTAATCTTAAAAATCAAACCAGATTCCAAGCAGAAGAAGACGAGTGACAATATAAACAGCCATATTTCTTCATTTCATTAAAAGTCACTAATAAGCATCTTACACGAGATACAAATACATTAGAGTGGAGATGAGACTGTTCACTAGAGGGGGAGACTTTTGGTCTTTCTCTGATACACCTTGTCTCAGTGATTAGCTTCATTTTGTAGACACAGAAGATAACAACATTATTACTGCGACTCTTCCTCAGGTGGTTCTTCTTCTTCTTGAAGAAGGTTCTCGCGGTTATCATGAGCCCAGAAGCCACGCACATCGATCAGCATGCTTGCAACGGTTCCACCTTGTTTACATCCCAAGAGATCACCCAGAGTGATCTTTAATGGGTCAGACGGTTTCACCATGTCCCAGATCTCATCCCGAACATCCTCTATGCAGAGTTCATAGTTCCCACCTTCTATCCATTTCTGGTGAACATCTCTGCAAGGTCAACATATGAGATTTGAGACAGTAATTTAGAAGAGACAATGGCATTATCACACATCAAGGGTGTGTTTTATATGCGCTAGTGTCTTTGCAGATATGAGACTCGCGAAACAAAGCTCAGCTTCCGCAAGCAGGAAATGCAGAGTTTTTTTTTATATAGGAAGATTGTATCAGATAACATCACAACTCTTTGATGCTCCCCTTCTTTACTTCCATGTTTTTAAAGGAAATCTACTAAAAAGGTAAAAACCAAACAGATTCAGTCACTGGATAGAGATTTATTACCTGAAAAGAGAGTGAATATCGGCAGTAGTGAGAAAGCCCCTCCCTTGTAGATCAAGACAGCGGAATAAGTATGTCAAACCCTCTGGAGTGTCTTTGTTCTCCAAAGCAAGAACAAAATCAAGGAAGCTGTCGAAGTCCATTTCCCGGGAATTGCTTGCACCACTTTTGCAACGACGGCCATGCTCATCAAACACTGCAAAAGAGGAACTGTGGTGAGGAACTTGGAACTCTTTTTTTTTTCAAATTTCTAGTTGATTTAAAACAAAGGGGAAACCAGTATTAGTACCCAATTACTTCTAGAATTATGTTAAGCTTGTCTCAATCACTACTGGTGAATATTAATACCATGAGAAGCCTACAATTAATCAAAGTGACTGATTTTACCTCTTTCAATGAAAATCTCAGTTAGAGTTCCATCAGCGTATTCTTTGAGTTCTTGTTTGCTCAGAGATCCACTCATATCTTTATCAAGTGCGAGGAACATATCTGCAGAAGAAAGAGAGACTCTAAATAAATTTTATTTGTGTTCTCAGAGTTGTTTCCAGTTTATATGTACAGGTATTAAGAAAAAATAGCACAGCCACCACATATGCGTTGAGCTGAAGTCAAAGAGAACCAATTTTCTGCCTGTTCTGTGTCTGTGACTTCCTCCTCGCTTTCCTAAGGTAGAGTATCCAAGTAACAATCAGAAAACGCAAGTAAAATAAATAGTAGCTTCTGAAATTTGGCTGAGCTGTATTCATTCATCCTTCATTTTAACTTACCTGATGCAATTCCATTAGTTCCTGCAGACAGTTACTCAGCAATATCTTCTTAATACAGGCTTTTCCTGCATGCAAAAGGGATCACATTTAACACATGGGGATTGAATAATAGTGAAGCGAATTTTTCACTGCCTCATAATAAATATCTTTTTCACTTACCTCGCCTATGGGGATCACAGAAGAAGAAAAACTTTTGTGAAGCTATGCGGCAATACATTTGACTAAAGGCCGCAGGCATGTCCCTCAATTGTGCCAGGTTAGGGATTAGACCACTGATATAGGCCTCCATTTCCTATAATAATAACAGCAGGTTGACTAATTGTAAGAAACTTGACATTAGAGTCAGCACCATTTGCGGGTAGGATGACTACTTAGGCATCTTGGGCCAATTCGAAACTTAAAGCTTTCGAGCCACTTAGGCACTTACAACAGATTGAAGGAAACCATCAGAGTCTTCGTCAAGCTCACTCATATCAATCCTAGCTTGTGTAAGCGACACCTGAGCAATGTTGACACATGGTTACTAAAAAACAAGTATAGACTATAGTTGGTTAAGTTATGGACAAGTAAATGGTGCCACTCAAACACAGTAATGAAACTTCCTATACTTAGCTTATGGTGACAGGATAATATTTAACCACAATAAACAAAACTGTAACCGAAGAACATCAAATGAAAAAGAAACATAAGCATGCTCACCGTGCGCATCACATAGAGATAAAATGGTAAAATAGCAATCCTCCCAGCCTCATCCTTCTCAAACTTCATGAAATTGGATGGGCTGAAAAATCGGCGACATTTGGGACCAATTTGTTCAGTACATACAGAGGCAATGTGACAGAAGTCTTCATAGTTCATCTACATGGAAAAGAAATCACCATCAACGTTAACATATAGAAATATATATATTTGCCCTACAACCCCTACAAAAGATGCATGTACCTTTTCTGCACCAGTGCCATCATCAATCACACAATTTTCTCTCAAATAAGCCCACATAGCAGACAAATCATCAGCGTTTAACAAAAGATCCGATTGTTTCTGTGGGAATTAATCAACATATCAAAATGGGCAAAAAAATTAAATTTCTTCTGAAGAAATAAGAGCAGGCAATAAAGAATTTATACCTTCAAGAAGCGGTATTTTGCAAGCTTTTGAACCCTTTGACTAATAGATCCTGCTTCTGGTTTCTGAACAAAGTGTAAAGGAGCCAAACCTTCTTAACACGAATACTAAAGGAAAACTAACTTGTACAAAGGGTTTAACAATGCAAGATTTTAGCCTGTTAATGCTATGAAATGCAAAGGCAAACACTTTACAGAGTAAAATAACCATGTAAGGGACATGCCTTCTTGTAGAAACTCGGTATGGTTCCAGCTTCTTGGCTTTTTTGTTGCTTATCTTTAAATATCTCAAGCAAGATTCTCTTCGTCTCAAGCTCTGCAAAACAATGAACATAAACCCTTATCAAATTCAGCAAAACCAAGACTCTATCACTATTACATAGTGTTTCTATACATACACAGAGGTACATTTTCTTCCAAAGCCCCCAAATTCAGGAACTTTACTCATATCAAAAACACAACGAGCTCAAAAAATGCAATTAAAAGAAAAAAAATTCAAACTTGCCTAGGAGAAAATGTAAAGAGATTCAATTTATGACATCATCTTAAGCTAAAATAAAAAAATATAAAACTGACGGAGACAGTCCCAACAACCAAAACGCGGCAACAAGCAAAAAGGACCCTACCCATTAGAGCTTCGGATCCTAATCCGGCGCCGGAACCAATATAACGTCGTAGATTTCTAACCCAAAGCATCGAAGACGCCGGTGGGATCTTCCTATGCGTCGATGTATCATGGCTCTCACCATCGCTAGATCCGCTATACATTTTTCCAATAACACAGATCGTCACAAGTATTATCCACCAAATGAAGCAGAGAAGTTAAACCCTTAAACCGGAGGGTGAGACTGAGCCAAGAAACAGCAGAAAACCCCAGAGCGCCCCTCTCTTTCTCTCCCTCTCTCGAGCTCTAATCTTTGCTAGATCCAAGCTTCAAACTTCAAAGGTAACAAAAGTTTCTCAGTTTTTGCAATATAAGTCCTCAGTCTTATACCACCTTTGATTATTATCCACATTACTTTTGCTTTTTGTCTTTCTTTTCTGTCGGTCCCCATTATCTTTACTAATTATTAAAATTGTACGAAACTTTTAAAAATTAAAATTTAGTACAAAATGCATCTCATAAAATCCCGTTAATTTTTTTTTTAGAGAAAACAAATGGCTTCCATATCCATTAGCAGTTTCTTCACTCCTCAAGCTCTAGCCCGACCCAACAAGACACAGAAGATCTCTGCTAAACCTAACAAAGTCACTGGAACCCAAAATCTTAGAAAAACAAAGCTTCAACGCGAAATCGAGCTTAAATCTCGCGGCGGTGATAAACTCCAGCCAGTTTCTGACGCCGGCGGTGAAGCCACTACTTATACACGTCTTCCTCCTAGGGAAGATTTCTCCGATTTCTCTCTTCTGTCTTCTTCTTATTTAAAATTATCTGAAGAAGTGAAGCTATCTGATTCAAATGTCGCAAGGGTCGAAGAAAAGTTTGAAATTTTGGGGGGTAGCGAGGAAGAAGGTAAAGAAGAAGAGGATAAGAACGATGCTGATGATGATATTTGGGGGAATTACAGAATAGTAGATGTATTTGAAGGTAATTCGGGATCAACTGATGAAGATGATGAAGATTACGAAGATGAAGTGTTTGAGTATGGTGATGAAATTGATGTGGAGGAAGGTGACAGTGAAGAATCTGGAGTGAAGGATGGAGACGCAGTATGTTACTCTGGTGAAGAGGAAGATGATGAAATTGGGGTGAAGGAGAAAGGAGTACCGGCGGTGATGCGGTGTTTCGATAGAGCGAAGATATTTGTTAAAGCCGGTGATGGAGGTAACGGTGTGGTGGCGTTTAGGCGAGAAAAGTTTGTTCCTTTTGGAGGACCTTCAGGTGGAGATGGAGGGAGAGGTGGGAATGTGTATGTAGAAGTTGATGGGTCAATGAATTCGTTGTTGCCGTTTCGTAAGAGTGTGCATTTTAGGGCGGGGCGTGGGGAACATGGGAGAGGGAAGATGCAGAGTGGAGCTAAAGGAGTTGATGTTGTAGTGAAAGTTGCTCCTGGGACGGTGGTTAGGCAGGCTAGAGAGGTTGGGAGTGAGGCGGAGGGTGAGGAGGAGGAGGAGAAGGAAGTGCTTTTGGAGTTGTTGTATCCGGGACAGAGGGCGTTGTTGATGCCTGGAGGGAGAGGTGGACGAGGGAATGCTTCGTTTAAATCGGGGATGAATAAAGTTCCGAGGATTGCTGAAAATGGTGAAGAAGGTCCTGAAATGTAAGTGTTGCTCTTTTTCTTCATTTATGAGTCAGTTTTGGTTTAGGATGTTTGATGGAACGAGCTTTGGTTTGGGAACAATGTGTAAAGTTTGAGACTTTAACTCATTGCAAGCAGTAGATATTCTGAAATGGATTTTTTTACACCGCCATGTGTTAGTTCTGCTAGGATGAACTAATCATAGAAGCTAAATTCTTGAAGGATGCAAAATTTTCATTTTGGTTTAGGAGTATGGAGTTCTGTGATGCATTTGATTTGGTTTTCTAGTGCTTTGTTAAGGTTGATTTGTACATGTGAGTGTTAACTCTGCAAGTGGTAATGCTCCTGTTGATACAGGGATTTTGATGTTATATGGAAATGATTTGAATTTCTGGGTTATCTTTAGATTGGATTGAGTAGTCTAACAATCCAACACTTTCATGGTGGTGCAGACTTGTGAGACTTTGTATTTACCTTTCTAAGAATTGTAATATGTGGTTCTTATATATATATATATATATTTTTTTTCTGGGAAGCTCTGATTCTGAATTATAACTTTACATATCGCGATAGGTGGCTGGATTTGGAACTGAAGCTGGTCGCAGATGTAGGGATCGTGGGTGCTCCAAATGCAGGAAAGAGCACATTGTTGAGCGTGATAAGTGCTGCACAGCCAACCATAGCAAATTATCCATTCACCACATTACTTCCCAATCTAGGTGTAGTTTCATTTGATTACGATTCAACAATGGTGGTCGCAGATCTTCCTGGTTTGCTCGAAGGAGCGCACAGAGGTTTCGGTTTAGGCCATGAGTTTCTACGACACACTGAGAGATGCTCAGCACTGGTAAAACAACCATCTTTAGATTCAAGCTTTTGACTTTATTTTTGTTTTGTCTAAGAATAGCCTCTCTTTCCTGGTGTAAAGGTACATGTTGTGGATGGTTCAGCTCCTCAACCTGAACTTGAGTTTGAAGCTGTTCGTCTAGAACTCGAACTATTCAGTCCTGAGATTGCTGAGAAGCCTTATGTAGTGGCATACAACAAAATGGACCTACCAGATGCTTACGAGAAGTGGCCAATGTTTAGGGAAACTCTCCGTGCTCGTGGGATTGAACCTTTTTGTATGAGCGCAGTACAAAGAGACGGCACACATGAAGTAATCTCTTCCGTTTATGAACTCCTGAAGAAGTACAGAGAAGCCAATGCAGAACCCAAAGGTCATTTCTACATTAAATATGGCATTAAAAGGTGAAACCGTGCTTATGCACCGTATTGAAGTTTTTTTTTTTTTTCAATGTGGCTATTACAGGGTTGTATGATCAAGTGAATGAGAATCTGGACCATGTAGCAAAGAAGATAGACAAGGAACGACGAGCAGCCATTAATGAGTTTGAGATCTTCCGTGATAGTGGTACCAGGGCTTGGCATGTAGTTGGAGCCGGGCTTCAACGATTTGTCCAGATGACTAACTGGCGGTACGAGTTAAACTACAGCCAAGGTTTATGCAAACTAACTATTCAAGTGTCACTAACTA
Organism: Cardamine occulta; assembly: GCA_028015245.1. NCBI lineage: Eukaryota > Viridiplantae > Streptophyta > Magnoliopsida > Brassicales > Brassicaceae > Cardamine > Cardamine occulta. The sequence goes on from CM051383.1 coordinate 13,149,284, forward strand.
ATGTCGATGCAATTTGTGATTGGATAGGTACATGGATTCAGACAAAAGGTTTCAGCATGTGCTTGAGGCTTGTGGTGTGAACAAGTCGTTAAAGAATATGGGAGTTAAAGAAGGAGATACTGTGATTGTAGGAGAGGTTTGTATGAGAATCTCTTAATCTTTTGTCTTTTAAATGTGGTTTAGATTTGCGTTTATGAACGCTTAATATCTGTGTGTGTGTGTGTTTGAATAGATGGAGTTGATATGGCATGACTCAGCCAATGGCTCGAGCCGTCCTACAGATTCGAACAAGACTTCCACAGACTCGGTCAGATGGCCTCAATGGAAATGAAACCCATCTTTTCTCTTTTGGAGTGTTAAACCGATACGAGAGTGAATCGGATTTCTTTTCCGGTCATTGGATTGAACCGGTCGAAGATCATTGAATCAAATTTTTGAGATGTTTGATATTTGTATTTATATGTATTATTTTCAAATAAAAATAAACTAAATAATTTATTTTTATCATTTTCTTAACTTAGATTTGTAATGGCCTCCAATTGATAAGAGTACTTTTAGATATATATATATATATAATCTACACCACCTTGCTCACCTGAAAATGAGCTGGTTCAGGCAAATTATTGATTAGTCGATCCAGTGTCTTGAATTTTTTGAACAATTATATGTAAAAGCTTGCAATTATCCCTGTTTCCTTAGCGCTTAATTTCTAACCTCTGATAATATTTTGATTAAAAATGCTAACAGAAATATGTGTGTTTTATATATTGATTGAGATATTGCACCGATTAGTAGTCTGGGACCGGTATTCAAACTATAAACCGGATCGTTTTTCCCGGTTAAGAAACAAAAAAAAAACAGGAAAAGCAGAAACGGGAAGGAGGGTTATGGTCTAAAAAAAGATTTGACAGAAAATCACTCGCAGTTTATTATCAGCCGTCCAATCCGAAATCAGACGGTCCGTACGAGAGAAGATCTTCTTTTTGACCACACAAAATCAAACAGACAATCACTTCTCTCTGTTAAGTGGAAGATCGTAGCCGTACAATCAAACAGGCAACACACGTGGATGTCACAAAGATCCATCGTTCAGATCACGACACGTAGACGGTAGGTCCCACGGTTAATTTGTTTCCTCGTTGTCGCATGCGGCAACAGTATCTTACGTGTCATCGACAGTGCCCCACATAGTATGCGCGTACTAGGTTCGGTGGGGCTTCTTTCTAGCTTACGTGTCTACTTTTCATTGGTCCTTGGTCCTTCCGGAAGTATCCAATTCTGTTTGGTTTGTAAGGTTGCCTCGTTTGGTTCTTGTGTTTCGACTTTCGAATTGGACATTGGATGTGGTTCTTGTGTTTTATTTTATCTAAACAGAATAACATGTTTTAAAATTTTAAATCATGAAATTTCTTTCCATAATCGTAGTTAATAGACATTTCGGTTAGAGGAATAAAACTCTTTGTACCAAAAAAAAGATTGAATCGAGAGTACAAGAGAAGCAAACCTTGTACTACCCACTATATCACTCATTCTTTGATAAAATACAACAAATAACATTCTTTCATGTTTAATTTATGCTTTAAACATGAAATTTTGTTAAAATACAACAATATAACCTTCTTTCATGAAATATAAATTTCATGATTTATGTAATTTCAAAGCCGTGTATTTTGGTTAACCGACAAAATATTTTGACGGTGTAAATCATATAATTTGTAGATAATCTTCCCAAATATACACGATAAGCCGATATTATATATACACCATATAATATTCGTATAATAGGGAAAGAGAGAGAGAGAGGGGCACATGGAGAGCACATAATTTAAGAAATAATTAGGATGAATTATGTCGCACTATGTGCCACGAGTGTGTTTTGAACACCTGACTTTGATTTAAAAAATGAATAGTAAACAAAAGGATCGGAGCTAATAACGTTCCAATAATTACCTGTATTCTAGAACCAATAAGTTTAACTTATTATACACGAGTGCAGTAAAAAAAAGTATTTTATCCTCTGATTTCGGAGCAAACTATTGAGAGAGGTAAACAACGTTCTTACCTTAACTTTATTACTATAAACTTGACTGATAACAAAAGAAAATTGAAAGTATTAAATAAAATATTAGATATCTTAGTTTACACTTGGTTTATAATATCATAACTGAAATCACTCAAACATTACAATTTTTGTGATTTAAATCACACTATTGTTTTTTTTTAATCCAAAAGTTCATCCGAATTTTCGACCCAATTTCTTTTTCGCACAACTTTGTTGTGGGTTGGATGGCTAAGTGGAATCGAATCCGAGTCTTGAGTCATGTACATATCCAACCCCAAATCACTGGGATACCACCACTTGATTAATCACACTATTGTTGACAACTTAAATTAGAGCTTTAGTAAAATAAAATCTACTATATTTTACAAACTATACTCTTCAAGAAATATGTATTATAAATGGTATATTCAAAATATTATAAGAATAAATAATTTATTGTGGAAACATCATTTCAAGAAACTACATAAGTTTGATTTTTCTATTGAATCAAGTTTCATTATAAAGAAACGAAATTAGTAATAGTAACTAGTATTGATACAAATTTGTATCTTCATCATGACCTCACATTGTCGGAGATATAATTCAATAGCAAACTAATAGTGAAGTCCCCCACTTGGCTATTCGGTCACACTGTCTGGACTCTCGTCAAAGTCCAAGTTTGTTCTAAGACAACCTTTACCCTGAATCCCGGGGATGTCCTTTTGACACAAAAACAAAATTTTAAATCACAACAAATAGAAGTTTATTGCATTTCATAACAAAAAGTTATTGGCTTTTCATTAGCTGTTCAAAATTTTCTGTATTTTTCTTTGCTTTTTTTTGAAATATGTGAAGAAATTCTCCTTTCCCAAACCCAAGAAGCCTCGATCACATGGAACTTGACTAAAAAGATTTCCACTCAAAAGTGTCCAATAGTCCAATAGTGCAATCCCAATATCGTGAGCAATGCCAATTGGGTTGATCACATGTTATCTGAATTGTTTACCCTATTTTGTACACACAAACACACAAAGATATAGTATGTTTTGGCTTCTCCGAGTGTTTTTAGAGAAAAAAACAGATTAACTTTCTCACCTCTCAACCATTACATGAATTCTAATATATATAAGGCATAAATACTGACAACTTATGTATTAGTTGCTGTGGATAATTGTAAGACTTATGTATATACTTTTGACTCATGACATGTTATTCATGCAAACACTATTTTCAAAAATATGTCCATGTAATTGAGTTAAAAAAATTTAATGAAAAACATTTCCACAAAATGATATTAGTTTATAGAGATGATCGGTGTTTTCACAAAAATATAATGAAACTCGTTCTAGATAAAATTGTATTACTTAAGAGAAAAATATAACTATGATTTAGTATCTATTAACATTCTCACTGATTATAATTTCAGTGGTAATAAGTAAAAATATGATGTATACGGGAAGATTCAAATGGAAGGTTAGTCCCACATCAAGTTCAAAATCTGAGTGGAGGAGTCAAGGGTCGTCAGATTCTTCTATAGCATAAGCTTGTCTCTAACCCCAATTCTTAAAAGGGATGAAATATATTTATAAATTCACCCAATTAAACATTGGTCCCATATATAAACATTTGTCTTTATTATAATTGTTGGTGTTTTAGCCATAATTCACATTCATCATTACATTTTAGAACTCAATGTAATTTTAGGATAGGAACTAAAGTTCTCTAAAATTTTCTTTTGAGTTTTGATACATACATTTCTACTTATACAATTGATTAGTTATATAGTATTCTATAATTGACGTAGGCCTAATATTTTATCCGATATAAATTTGCATAAAATATTTATGTTGATCAAAATTCAGGGGTGTTAATTTGTTGTGTTTAGTAAAATTTATCGGTAAGACGGGAGTGGTAAGAGTATAAATGACTACGGTTATCGTGGTCCGACTACAATTGTATCACTGTTGTATTAGTCAAAGATATAATTCTAAAAGAGCCAAAATGCATATTATTGTTTATATATATATATATAATATTATTAGTTTGACTCATTTTTATAAGAAAATAATTATAATTTTTATTCCCAATGTCATTTAGCAATGTACAAAAAGCTTAACAACGATGGTCACATTTCCAACCCCTTAATACAAGGAGTCCATCACACTTTTGTGCCGTAGCCCATTCTTGGTTAAAAAGGCAAAAGAGTTCATTCAAATCTAATTAATTTGATTTTTAGTTTACGTGGCTTATATGACACTAAAAGGAGAAAGGAAAGAGAATTTAGCTGGATCTTATGGCTTACAAGTACACATCTTTCAGTTTAGGATATTATAAGATATCAAAATAGAAACCTTGGTAATAAGTAAATTTGAGTAACACTCTACTTCGTTCATCTGCATTTGTAGTTAATAGGAATCGTTATTAGCTTGTACACATATATATGCTGCATTAACGTTAGTCTAAGAAACTCAAAGAAGTCGCATACGTGACTCGTGTTTATTTATTTAATTATTTATTTTTGTTTTGATAATGATAATGTACGTGGCTCTTTTTTGGGGAGTTTTGATCTAATTAACTTTGCTTTACAATTTCTTGTGAGCTTTTTCCTAACTTCCCTTTTGACTATCATTACTTCTTTTTCGATTTCTGAAATACAATAGTGAATGTATAGAAGACTAAACTAATGAATACGACCATCATTTTTATATGAAATTTGGCTTTTTTAGTGTCCATCTTGAATTTTTTTTGCAGTTAAACGTATTCGACCTTAAAACAATTTATAAACCTATGGCATGTTGAAAACAATAATTCTTACTTTTTAGGACTGTATGAATTAATGATAATAAAACCCTGTAATAACTTCCACAATCAGTTTTTAGTTTTCTAAGAAATTTCAAAGAATGTAACGGTTATCATATGAGAACGGATCTACGTATGTATTGTTGAACCATATGCTCAAAACAATAGAAATTAGAATTTTAAAGATTATGGTTTAAGAGAAGTAGACGTTTTAGTAATGATTGATGAACAAGTAATAAGAGAATTAGAGTTTTTGAGCAACAAGGCAAAATCGATATGAAATCTAGAACTTAGGTACTTTTAGTGATTACTGGATGATTTTCAATGTCTTAAAACTTTTTCTTTTGTAGTGAATTTAGGACGGCTTACGTCTGTTTTGAGTTTTGATCGGATTTTTTTTTATTTCTTTATTCTTTTTTTCGATTAGGTTTTCTTTTTTGTTCGGATCGGCGCTATTTTGTTCAAGTTGGTTCTCTAGTGTTGATGGACCAAAATTGATTAGGTATGTTTTGGGTATTGATTGGGTTTTTTCTTATTTTTTTTATTAGATTTTTTTTTTGTTTAGGTCGGCATTATTTTGTTCAAGTCGGTGCTCTGATTTTGATGGACCAAAATTGGTTAAACTGAAAAATGAATGAATCTTGATTTGAATCTGTTTTATGCTAGAGTGTTAAACCTGGTACTAACTCGTACATCCGTACATGCCAATGAACAAAGGTACTCAGAATTTGAATTTTTGTATTACATTAGCTGATTTGGGCTTTGGCATTGAACTAGCGTGAGGTTTGATTTGTTTTGCGAGAACTATGATAACACAATTAGCCGACAATACGGACGAATCCGAATAAGTCTATCTAGACACCTAACATCGACTTCCTAAAGGCGTATCAAAAAGTTTTTTAATGGAAGTCGAACTTAGAAAGAGCAAGTTTGTACTTTAATTGTTCCAAGACAATTAGGTTATTACGTCTCTAGCGGGCAATCCAAATGTATTCTCAAATCCACAACGATTCAAGCGTAAGTGTACTTACTCATTGATAAGTTTGATTTAAAGTCTCTAATCTAAATCCAAAGTTCAAAGTTAGAGTTCATATAAAATCACTTCTGAATAACTTAAAGTCGTGTTATAGTTGATTATCAACAAGTTTCTTGATTTCATCATATATATCTTTTGTCGGGATAGACATTAATTTCTGAATGCAATCATATATGACAAATAACTAGTCGAAGCTTATGTCTATATAGATAATTAATCCTACTGTCCTACAAAACTACAAACACAAAGAGACTAAGATTGATGTTGACTTGTGCTTGTTTGCATACAAAGAAATCAATACATAATTGTCCACTTTGATATTAAACTAAAATACGTACTTTCTAAGCATTTTAATTTTGTTTGGTTCATCGTGTCTTTCTTTTAACCACTCCCATTGAAAAATCATTACAAGACAAACAATTTATTCTCATTTCTATTTTTGCTTAAAATGCGGGGTAACCATGTGACTTGATCAGGGGTTTCTACAATTAAATTAGACTAATACTTATATTTAATTCAAAACTAAACCAAATAAAATATGAGAGGAAAAAATACTCATCAAATTTTCATGTCGCTTGCTCATTCGATATAACATTTATTTTTCTTTTTGTATAAACGTAATGGGAGAAGATAATATAATTGTTTTTATATATTGTTAGAAAATCAACCTAACCAATCCACCACAGTGCACTCAAAGTGATTAGACACCCTAATTTTAATTAGCAATGCCTATTACCTCAAATATATATCGTTTGGATAGGGGATTTTAACTCTAACAAAAATATCAATTCTTTTTTAGGTAGACCCTTGACCTTTAGGCTATTGCACCTATAGGGGTATGATACATATTGCACGTGACCACTAAGCAGACATTATGAGTTAATTAATTAGCTTGATCCCATTGAAATATAAGATTCAGATAGCATGATGTAATATATACATCACAATTTAGGGATTCCTTACTCTTACGGTTTTACCCAATGTTGTTTTATTATTTATTCTGTATTTATTTTTCTTGTTCTTTAAATCAAGATTGGTTACTGTGACATTCCAGATTTTGCAGTAGTTCCAATGATTCTTGGCCTTCTTCTTAGGCTTTCATGAGTAGCCATCTGTATACATATACATACATATATTATATATATCTAGTTATGTATACTGTATACACAGTTAAAATTAAGACTCTAACTCGGTGTATTGTACTGGGCCTACTGGCCAAAAAACAGCTAAATTTTTTTTCTTCTCCTTGTTTATGTTGATAGAAAAAATAAACTATAACTAGTCAATTAAGCTATTTTAAATCGGTTTTAATTTTTTTTTCTGATTAAGCCATATAGAAATCCAACTGATGTGCCACCATTTATTATTATCTTTTTTTGTTTTTGTTTTTTATCATTGAAGCAAAATAATATAATATCTTTGGAAAAAGAAATAAAAGAAACAAAATATAGTACTCTACTAAAAGCAGTTGAATCAAAAGTGAAGTCTCCCTGTCTTCTCTCTATCTTGCTCACTGTCTCTCTATTTATAACAACACTTCACTTCCATTCTCAAACAACACCAGCCTCATCTTTAGACATAAGCAAAAAAGAAACAAAAAACCCCTAGTCATCATAGCACATTTTGAACCAAAACTCTAAACGAAACCTCCTTTCAAGAAACCCATTTTTTCATCATCATGTCAACCTCCAAAACCCTAGATCATAATACACCCTTTGAAACATCCCAAACTCAAATGGGTTTTGCTTTGATCCACCCAAACACAACCACCACCACCACCACAGCAACCGGCGAGAGACGAGGCCGGAGATCAAAGCAAGCAGAGCCAGGGAGGTTCCTAGGAGTCAGGAGACGTCCATGGGGTCGTTATGCAGCCGAGATTAGAGATCCAACCACCAAAGAACGTCACTGGCTCGGCACTTTCGACACAGCTCATGAAGCTGCTCTTGCCTACGATAGAGCCGCTCTTTCAATGAGAGGCACTCAAGCTCGAACTAACTTCGTTTACACTCCAACTGATGTTCACACTATCCTCACAAACCCTAATCTCCATTCTCTCATCGTCTCTCCTTACAATAACAACCAATCTTTCTTATCAAACTCTTCTCCACAGTTTGTCATCGATCGTCATCCTCATTATCAAAACTATCATCACCAACAACCACCTAAACAAACTCTCCCCCAAACCGTCTTACCCGCCGCTTCTTTCAAAACGCCCGTTCGTCATCAAACCGCGGATATTCAAGTGTTTGGTAATAGTCCTCAAAACTCATCTTCTAACGGCTCGTTATCGTCGTCACTAGACGAAGAAAACAACTTCTTCTTCTCGTTAGCAAGCCAGGAACATAATAACTCCAGTAACAACTCTGGTTACTTGGACTGCATTGTCCCAAACCACTGCCTTAAACCACCTCCGGAAACAACCACCATCCAAAATCAAGCGGGAGCTGGTTTCACACCTCCAGCAAGCACAGTCTCTGAATCGTACGGAGGGTTTGGTAATAGTTACTTCGAAGATGGTGATATGATGATGATGAATCATCATGAGTTTGGTTCGTGTGATCTCTCTGCCATGATCACTAACTACGGTGCTGCTGCTGCTGCTTCCATGTCCATGGAAGATTACGGGATAATGGATCCGCAAGATTTATCTTCTTCTTCTTCTATCGCTGCTTTTGGAGATGTTGTTGCAGACACTACAGGCTTCTACTCAGTCTTTTAGAACATTTTCTATAATATTTTTGTTTTCTATATATATGTGATAACATTAGTAGTATTTACGTTATTCGATGGTCGTTTGATTTATGTTGTTAGCTATATTTTATCGACTTTTATTATATATATCCTGCTATGGTTTCATGCACCATAAGGTTACCTTACCATTAAGTTTTGATTATTATTTTTTACTTTAGTTTACTTTTTGTATCATGGTTTTGATTAGCAAAAAGAGATAATGCGAGTTGTATTAAAGACCACTTTTGTCCATGCTACTTCCAACACACTCATTATATAATATAATAAGTGTGGTGTGGGTATAATAATGAAATCAAATGAATTGTTCAAAACGGATATATGACTAGAAGTGAACAACTAAAGTATGTAATATCAGGATTATAAATTATATAGTTGCAACAACTCAGGATCATATCTCTGATTAATTTTGACCAGTGTCTATACGCTCAGCATGAATTTGTATGATAGTTGTAAAATTTTGACATTAGTTTGAATTATGATATAATAAAGAGGTTTGGTTATGGAATAAATACACAATGTTAAAGATAGGAGATTTTGCATCAAATTTGCATGTTTATTAAAAATGTTATAGTGAATGTGAGATGGACTTTTAGTGAAGTAGCATGATGGTGTTTTTGGTCTTTGGACATGTGGTTTGGTCATGACTTGTTTGGTCTTTAATTGCACAATTACTGTTTCATGTCTCCCTCCTTTTGCCTATATTTGCCTTAACTTTTGTCTACAACAACTCAACATCACAACTCTTTTTGTTCATTTTTAAATCTTTTTTAAGGTTTTGACTTTCTTTCATAGAACTCCATTCCCCTTTTCCAATGCTGATCAACTTCACTTTTCATTGTTATATCAACAAAGAGTACCCAATCATAGCTGTTATACATATCAAACATACATACATTGGAATTCACCATATGTGATGCTTTACAAATTGTCTCGTTTCAACGAAAATAACTTCCAAATAGTTACTAAAACTAGTATGTCGCTAATTCTTCATGCATCAATATCACGATTTAGGCAAAATTTCATCATTTTAAACTGAGAAAATGAATAGAAAAAAAAAATGTAATGACTAGGAAAAACAAATCATCGATCAATAATCAATATATAGAGTATGTGATAGTTAAGTATTTTAAAACATTTACAATCGATATTTTTATTTTGAAAAAGAAAAAGACAACCAATAAGTATCGGCAAAAAATTTGGTTGTCTACCGTAAATCGGATATAAAAGCCTATATCTTTATACAGTCTTAATTATGGTAGATCTAAGTAGTAACTAAGAGAAAGACCATTTAATGATTATTAAATTTTTTTGGGTTGTTGAGAGAGCTTTTGTTGTGATGTTTCAGTGACCAAACTCATGATTATGGTTTTTTTTCTGTTGTTTGAGTAAAACTAGACGCAACGAACAAACCAAACATGCACATGTTATATCACCAACACAAAGAACCAAGTAAGTACGAGAAATACTGACTCCTACTTCCACATTAACAGTACATTTTACTTTATATTTACGTTTGTTTATACATATGTTTCATGATTAAAGTCGTATACGAATCGGATGCAGAACAAACAGAACAAAATTAGAAACGTGACCCCTGAGATCTGTTCTGTCCTACTTTCTGTTTTGTCATGCTCTTCCTCTTCTTGTTGCTGTTCCAAAAGAACCTTTAGAATCAGATTGTTTCAAACGAATATTACGTTTGCTTATACTATTTAACATAAATTATCTACAGTTAGAAGAAAGGTCTTAATATTTGTCAAATCTTCTTTACAACTTGTAACCGCAAAAGGTAAAGAGAATTTCACATTCGTTTTTTTTGTCTTTCCGTATCACCTCTATCATTAGATTATATATGATGATTTTATTTTTATCATTTACGACGAGACTAATCTCATGTACCACTTGAAAATGACGGACAATTCTATCCCCACCATAAAATATCTATATTCTGTTTCTTTTGTGAATTCAAGTTTACAATATTTGTTTGATGTTTGATAAAAAAATTTAATTATTGTACTTTTCTGAAAATGAACACAATAAGGAAACAATATGCAATTAAAAAAAAAAAAAACTGGACTCTTAAATCCCATATTCTATAAACTTTTAAAATAAACAGGGGATTTACATGAATCAGAGGGTTTTTGATGAATAATAAGGCCATTTATTAATAAAAGTATCCAAAAGAAAAAGAAAAAAACAGAGAAAGGCAGAGATGGCCGTATGAAGGAATGATATGAACATGGTAAGAGAGACCTAGAGGAAGAGACATGACATAGAAGAGTAAAGAGAGCTCCTTTCGTCCATGGCTTCATGTTGTTGTCTCTCCACCCAAAAAATATCTTTTCTTTTATGTTCTTGAGTTCATGAAAGTTTGATGGAAAGAGAAGTAAATAGAGAGGGTAAAGAGAGATACTAATCGAAGAGGAATAGCACAAAGATCATCTTCTCTCCTTTGATTTTTGTCTCTTTTAAGTTGAAGTTTTAGCCTCAATGTTACCCGAGTCATCTTTGTTGGTCTGAGCAGGCTCAGGATGGCTCACACTGCTAGTCATAGTAGAACAAGAAGACACTCCAGGAGCCACAGTTTCTGAGCCACCACTTGTGGTTTTGAGTTGAATCGAGCTTGTAGAGAGAAGCTCTGTGCGTTGGTCAGATGAGGATGATGATGATGGAGCTAATGTGCTGAGTGATGAAGACCCGAGAGGGTAAGGCACGACGGGCATGTCCGTGATTGAAGAAGCGGACGGGATGTAGCTTACTGAAGTAGAGTCCGGGGAGTGGTCATATTTGCAGGCAGGCCCAAACTTGCAAATCCCATGTTCCGCAAAGTGTGCGCATTGCACTGCCCCCTACAAAAGTTATTATTATTATTAAGTTTCTCTTTGTTATCAGAAGCATTAAAAAAAAACCTTTTCTAAAATCATGAGAAATCTACCACCAGAGGTATAATCACATCATTCTATATGAAACTTCTCATTACTAAAACTATACTGTAAAAGCTAACATATGCATATCATTGGGGAATGAGACTTACAGGAAGAAGAGGGAGGCCAATGTTGCTGAGGGTAATTGCCTTCGATGAATCTGCTTCTATAGGATGATGGTATCTGCAAGTGGAACCAAATTTACAATTTCCAGTTCTCATAAAGTATTGACACTCAAGTTGTCCAGGTCGCTGAGGATAAGTTTGTTCTTTAGAAACACCGGTAGAAGATGGACCGGACTGATAAGCAGGCGCTGAAGGAGATAACGCCGTAATTCCATAAACAGAGCTGGATCCTATTGATGGCTGAGTCCCAGGTGAAGGTATAGCACTTACAGAAGCCTAAAAATACATGAAATGAGTTTTTTTTACTAAGACAAGATAAAGAAAGGTAGTTGAAAAGAAAAAAAAAACCGTTTCTTTAGACATTACCTGATAAGTGTTCCAGCCAGAGTATGGAACCATACCAGGAGGAAGAACCATTTGACTGTAACCATAATGGCTTTGAACATATGAGCCTGGTAAAAGCTGAGACCTAGCTAGAACTACTCCATATTGCTGCGATGAAGGAACGGGTTGAGACTGAACCGACGGATAAATAGCTGGACCAGCTGATAACTGCTGGTGCTGCGGTGGAGGTTGTACACTAGGAGGAACAGGATGATGAAATCGACAAGTAGAATTGAATTTACACTGACCAGTTCTCATGTAGTAGGGACATTCTTTCTCACCCTGTAAAATTCCATTAAATAAGGAAAGGTTTTGAGAGATCATTCATTACAAATACAACACAAGAAAAGAAGGAGCCAAAAAAGATCGATAAAAACGAGACTAAAGAGAGATTGTACAAACCGGGCGTAACGGAAATCCCATGTAATTTAGTGAGATAGGAATAAGAGAAGCTCCTCCTCCTTGTCTAGGATGATGATATTTGCAAGTAGCACCAAATTTACATGTTCCTGTTCGCATAAAATGCTAGTGCAAAGAAAGCAATCAAAAGTGAGAATTGAGAATTGGCTACACTAGATCATAGTCTCATGCATAGGAAAAAATAAGATAGTGAAGTTAAAAAAACAAAGTACATTGCTTAAATCAAAGATACCTGACATGCGGGCTGACCCATTCTCTCTGGGAACTCTCCAGCTTCTGTTCTCAGACCTCCTAAGACCTTAAAAAAAATGAAACTTAAGAATATCATTAAAGATTCTAGATTCTGTTTTCAGTGATATCAGATCGTAGATTCAACAATGCATCTGATGATCATATAAGACTCCATCAAAATCGAAACAGGAAAAAAAAAGAAAGTCACTTTATCAAAAACCCAGAAAATAGTATAAAGCAGAGAAAAAGAGAGTTTTTTTTTTATTACCGGAGCACGGTTACGTGGGTGATTGAACCGACATCTAGACCCATACCCACAAGCACCGGTTCTTAAGTAATAGATACAATCGGGTTCGTCGGGTCGTTCCGGGTACGATTCACCTCCACTTCCACCGCCTCGCAGCCCTAACCGCCACATCGAAGCTACAAACACCGCATTTAAAAAAACCAAAACTTTCAGTTCTCATAAAAAACGCTAATCGTAGATTTAAGCCCGTGTAATCAGACATTAACAGAAGAGAAAGACAGACAGAGAATGTAATTATTAACGTTACCTTCAATACCGGTTTCGGTTCCAGAATCAAGTGATGGATCCGACCTTGACCCTTCTTCGCCGGAGCCACCGTATCGCTCCATTTAACCTCTTCTTTCTCTCGCGGTTAGAGAAGCGAAACAGAACCCACCACCAATGTCGAGCTCGGATCAAATGGGAGTGTTTGGAAGAGACTTTTGTTTTTATTTAAATGTGAGATTGAAGAAAGGAAATAAAAAGGACAAAAAAAACCACAGATCGTGGTTAGTTCTGTCTCAACACCACTCTCAGTCGCTTGATCTCTTTGCTTAAAAGCTGAATTTTTGTTTCTTAAAATTTTTGGTTGATTCGAAAGAGAGAGTATAATTTTTGTTTTGGTTCAGTTGGTTGGATTTGGGAGAAGGGATGGGGAGAGGGAGGAGAGGTTTTGATCTTTCTTAATGCGTGCTCGCCTTTTTTGTGGGTGTTTTGCCGGTGGTGGTTAATATACGCGCCAAACATAGAATAAATGATTTCTCTTAATTTAATGCTTTCTCTTTTTTTTTTTCTTTCTTTCTTTCTTTAATTCATCATTAACATTGATTTTCTTTGTTTACATATTTACTTTCTTAACCATATATATTTTTTTAATTTTTTGGTAAAATGTTAAACTGTATACAGTACCATTTTAATTTTTTGACAATTTTACTAAGATAACTAGAAAACAGAAAATTTTTTAACCATATTTTTTTTAAAGCACAATATTTGATGATTAGTTCTAATAAGTTTATGTATAACAGTCCTTTTTATATTAATCTATGTTAATTATGTTTAATTCTTCTACAAGGTAACTATGTGTGTTTGGTGATAAGAAAGTGTTTTGAAACGGCTATATTCCGTTTTTTTTGCTTCATTTAACGGTCAATTGTTAAGTTTTTATATTTCTGCAAAATGTCGATTATTTTCAGAGATTCTTTCACATGGTTAACGAGTATTGAAAATAAAATATCTACTTTTGTGAGCTTTTTATGAAATAAAGAAGTTTCATATTCTGTATTCCAACATTATCTTTGTGTAGTTTTCTAAACTTTCTTTTAACTTCAGAGATTCTGTCGTGTTTTATACTTTTCTCAATTTACTTATATTTTTATAGGTATTTGATTTTTTTAACCATACATTAATCAAAAGACTATTCTTTGATTGATTGTCCAATTAGGAGGAGAAGCGTTAACATAGAAAATTAAAAAAAAAAAAAAAAAAAAACTAAAATCAAGAAGTTCAAACTAAACAATCAACATTACGATTAAAGGAACAAGAGAGAAAGGAAATTATCTCAGAACAAACCAATTTGATTGAATAGTTTGGAGAAATCGGAGCACTGCACCATCAAAACTAACACAACAACTTGATATATTTTTGTTTTCTTTAGAGTTTATTGTAATTTCTTATCACATTTATGACTTATTTATGCTACTTTGAAAAACCTACCAATCACCATACATGTTCACATCAAGCATAACAACATAAGCAACTAAAACATGCAATCAGAAAACAAATAAAAAAGAGATAGGATATAATTTTTGTCGCCTAAAAGAGAGAAATAAATTGTTTTCTTTCGCTTTCCTCTTTTTTTATTAATTATATTTTTTGTTCCGAAATAAGACAGTAAGTTTTTTTGTTTTGTTTTTGGTCGTCAAGACAGTAAGTGTTATTTGTAAACTTAATTTATTTTCCATTTCATAAAGTGTTGCGTAAATTACAGTCGAACCTTTGAATACACGTCCGTGGAGAAAACTCGAATATGCGGGGGAAGGGTACGATTGTCATTTGTGTTTCTTAAGTCAATGATTTTATGGCGTGGGGAAAATATAATTACCTTCTGTTGCCTCTCTCTATATTCCACATTTCTACTAGTTTTATTCAAATGAATTCACATATACGCCAAAAATAAAATTTGCACTATTTAAAAACCGGCATTTTACAAACTCTTTTTTTCTTCACATATTGCTATTTGCATCTTTATGAATAATATTTGTATGTTTCAACTGCTGATTAATATAATTGAGGTAGAATTTAGAGATGGTATAGTGATTTTTTTCTTCAACAAAACACTAGCGAATGTTATGATCTATTCTATAATAACAAAAGTAAAAATATTCTGAGGTGTTTCCAAACTTATACGATCAATTATTTGAAACAAAAACGCCACACACAAAATACATAAATTATAATGGTTAAGACAAAAAAAGAGTCAGAGTAAATAAAGCGTGTCGGCTCAAGTTGCAAATATAGCAACAATTTCTTTGTCAAAATTAATTAATTCATGTGTTATTTATTAAGTGATGTTAACATTTTTTGTTTACTCAACCAACCATTCCATCTGCTAATTATCTTTTAATCTTATCTGAAAACCAAACTGATTAGTCTCTACTCGCCACTACACTGGTCGGACATGATAGTTAGATGTTTGTGTTTATGTTATATTCTTAAGTTGATATCTACGTCTATTTGTTGAGTCTATCTACATATAAAAGAGAGTAATTTATAACAATCTGTTTTTTTTTAATATTAACTGTGAATGTTTCGAACAAGACAAACAATATAATATATATACATATATATATATATATATATTTATGAATATATACAAAAACATTTATGTTCAACAAAGTAAAGAATTAAGAACAATAGACAACTGACTAAAATATAGATTACCATTTGAAAGTTTTGATTAAAAAAAACGTAAAGTATGATAGTCTTAGCCACATTGTTTGGTTTTGGTAGTCTAAGACAAACATTAGATTTCATTTTTGAAATAAATGCAAATAAGAAAACTGGTTTTGTTAAAATAAACATCGTTTTGAACTGTTTACAATTTGTCTTGATTTGGACTTCAGCTAAAATTTAGTTGTTTAGAGGAAAATCAATAAACACTAAGGATATAGACTTTAACGCAATTAAGAAAACTTGTTTTGCTTTGGGACAAAAAACAAAATTCCACGTGTGTTGAGAATAAATAGATACGGAAAGTAATTTCTTGCACGCTCACGCAAAGAGTGTGAATTGCACTCAACACCAAACGTTTAAGAGTCACTTCACACTACAAAGCATATAGTGTAATATATACCATTTCCCATATTCCTATGGATAGTAAATTTAAGGGTTTTATGCAAAAAAAAAAATAAAAAAAATCGACCAAATCACTATTTTTTTGCAATTTTACCTTAATTTTTTTTAAAATTGCAGGTTAATCTTGTAAAAAAAACACAATAAATCCGCCATTATCATTTTCAAATTTGTAAAAGATTGATAAATAAAATATTAAATTGAATCTGTAGCTACAAAGATTCTAAATCTACTCTTAGAATTTTAAAAGTCTAATGTATATGACGGTAAAATCTCATCGAAGATACGTATAAAGGTTATGTTGTGGGATATTTTTGATTTTATAGAATTTACTTGCATTTTCAAAGATGAAAAATAAAATTGAAAAATATGACGACTTTGAAAGATTTTTCGAACAAATCTTAAATTTAATGCTTTGATAATTGGTTGCAAAAGGTCATCATAGTGCTATCTACCCGAAAATACTATTTGGATACAAGAGGTATCCAATTGCCTTCAGTTATACCGAGTTATACCCAGTTATACCACACATATAAGATTCGAACCCTAATCGCGCGAAGCGGATGAACGCACATAGCAAATGCTGTGCCATTGAGCCATAGTGTTTTGCTTGGTATCACTTACAATTGAAACTATATAAACTGTTTTAAGAGATTATTAAGGATAAATATGTTTTTTTATGAGTGAGAGAGTTTTCAGATTTTACTTTTCAATTTAGGAGGTTTTGAGACTATGGCTCTACATAAATTATATTTTTCTAAACGGATTTAAGTTTGTGGTATTTTTTTTACCTCCCATTGGAGTAGTTTGGAATTTACATAAACTTGTTTTTTTTTTTTTGTATGTGGACAATTAAAACTCACAAACACCGAGTTTGGTTGGCTAACCGATTTAAAATTGTGGCAGATAAAATTTTAACATTATATACACACACACATATATATATATATATATAACCATAAATGACAAAATATATTTATTTAGAGATTGCTATTAGCTTAAAATTCGAGAACGGGATCCGTGACAACTTTGGACACCCGCTTAGTGTTTTTAGAAGGTTTATAACGTTCAGTTAGTTCTGGGTTCACGAGATTTGAGTTCTGAATTCAAACCGCGCAGAACAGTGGGGGTTCAAGTTTCAACAACAATAAAAATATTTCTTAAAACTGCACATAATTTTTATGCATTTTTCATGGGAACCTTGGTATGAAACCATAAATAATCAAAAACATAAGAAGAAAAACGTGGATACATAACAAAAAATATGTGGTCTTATCAATTATGTCATTTCAGAGCTATTTTTAGTGAAAGAGAAAACTATACAAGACTGTCTTCGTAAAACCGAGACAGAAAAGTTTTTGCACAAAATAGAGAATAAAAACCATCTCTTTTTCAGTGAGAAAAATGATAGGTTTATAAGAAATACTTGTCCATAACTAGTATATCAGGTTGAACGGGTCGGATCGGATGAGTCTAAGATACTCGAGTATTGCCACATATTTTTGTTGTCATTTGTGGAAACTGCTCGACAGACCAATCTTTAAACGTGCCAAGGATATTTATGTTTTTTTTTTTTTTTGTATTCCAATGACTATGAATTAGCTAAGATCGATCTTATCCTTCTTTGCCAAGAGTGAAAAACATAATATTAATTCAAATAAAGATTTATTATTAGCGAATTAATTCAACCTTTATACTTTATAGTCAGTGAGCATTCTTCTTTCAACTCAAAACAAAAAAAAGTGAGCATTCTCCTCTTAGAGATACCTAAACTCTAAACATAAGCGAGAGTTACTTAGTGTCGATCAGGGATCTAATGATTGATTGGGATAAAATCTAATGTCTTTATGGCTCTTGACCACTCATCAGCGAGTGCTCCTTGTACCAGATAGCGTAATCACAATACCTAGTATCAGAGGTCCAAGTAAAAAGATGGTTTTATTATCCATTGAATTACGTGCATTTAATTTGTTGGATTAAATCAAACACTTATAGAATGCTATCCTTTATATTATAATTTTTTCTTAGAAATACTTTTTGGTGTATTTTTGAAAACATAATAAAAGCCTTGATGTATATTTAACTTGTAGAAACAGCTAATTAGTTTTTAACTCAAATTAAAATGAAATTTACTCCTGATTTAACCCTTTTTTTTTGTTTGTAAACATACTAAAAATAATATTTTAGAAATAAACGGAAAGCAAACCACATTTTATGTTTAGGTCATTAAATCTAGGAACAAAGCCATGAAAAAACAGTGAATATTATTAACGTTAAGAAAAACTAATTTAAACCGGACTGTTTTCTGAATATGCATTCGAGCCACTCCCAAAGAGTGAAATGAATATTCGTCAGTTAACTTAAATGAGGCATTTATAAGCATGGTTATAAGAGCATGATTAATTAATGAGATAACCTCTTATCAATATTTTATTATAAATTTTGTGCAAATCGAGGTGA
Source organism: Cardamine occulta (assembly GCA_028015245.1). NCBI lineage: Eukaryota > Viridiplantae > Streptophyta > Magnoliopsida > Brassicales > Brassicaceae > Cardamine > Cardamine occulta. The sequence goes on from CM051383.1 coordinate 13,168,095, forward strand.
AAAAGTTAAAATTAAGTAATTGATTTTAAAAACTCTTATTTAAAAATCGGTTTTTAAAAAAGGTTATTAAAACACGTTTATCAATAAAGTTTATATTCTTTTAATTCTAAAAATCCCTCTAGAATCTCCCATTAATAATGTTCTAAGAAGCATTAGAAGTATATATATATTTATCCCTGCACGTTTTAAAATTAAGCTTTTGATGGAATAATTAAATAGAATTCTAAGGTTTGACTTGGAGAGGTATTGGCCACATGTGAGCAGCTTTTGGAGATTGTGTTATTCTCCCAAAGATCTTTTGGTCCATAACATTCGTATCCTCATCTACCAAATGTCGGCGAGGTCATTTTTTATGTACCCTTATTTTTAATATTATAAAATCGAGAACTCACATTTATGGAAAGCAAAATGAGAGTATTGTTTTGAATCATTTGATTACAAAACTAAACAATAAGTTATTTTTTTGTCGTTGTTGTCGTCGTCGTCAACATACTTTAAAAAATCGACGACGAAAAAGAGATTCAAAAATCATCACGTAGACAATAAAAATAATAAAATCTAAGAAAATCATATAAATATAGTAACTTCAATTATTCTCCCTGATTTAGATTGTTGTGTTTACTCTTGTCCCTTGGAACATGTACAAACACTTGTACGGTATAACTGGTCCTGCAATGAACTTATGGAGATCATTACTAATTGGAACTGGTCTCATAACTATGGTCTCATAACACAAGTAATGGATGTTCAACCAAAAAATACAAATTTCTGATTCATGAAGCTATTTGTTCTAAAATCACAAACAACTCCAGTCTCAAATTTAACCAAATACAGTCAGAAAAAGCTAACCAACACAAAGAAGAAAGATCATGACACGAATCTTGGATAAAACCATCGGGCTAAACAATTCTTTTGATCAGATTGATTCCGGTAACTGAGTTTGTTCTGCTAAAGACCCAGCTATAAACCATCTTCATCATATATGTGACCAGTAATGTAAAGCCAAAAAAAGGAAACTAAAGCTTCAACTTCTTATTGGGTCTCTTTAACTTGGAATCTTCATCGACCATGATCTGTTGCTTTCAAAAAAGTTTCCACACACAGATATGAGGGACGGAATCCAGAAAGTAACGTAAAAAGGCTTTATAAAAATCGTGTGGGAAAAACGAAAAAGCAAGTAGAAAGATGAGGGAGATAACCTTATGCTTTTTGTTTTTCTTCTTCTTTTTCTCCTCTTTTTTCTTCTTTGTGTTTTTCTTCTTTTTCTTTTTGTTAAGCGTAGTGTTCTCTATCTTATCGTCATCAGAAGATACCTAAACATGATAGAACAAGGCTTAAGAATTGGTCAGCAGATACATATTCTACATATTTTATTCCCCATCCAGATAGAAAGAAAGAGGGTAGAGAGAATTAGATACCTCGACGTCTTCGAATGAGGCAACATGTTGGATTCTTCTTCCTGAACTCGAAGACCCACCTGAGACCAGTAGAGTATCATAAAGATTATGGCTTTACATTCAATACTTACAGAGCTTAAGTAAAACTCTTTCTACCATTTATGTTCCCTAATAACATATGCAATACATTTTTTTTTTTTCATACAGATTGACTCAGGAAAGCAAATCTCTCCATGTTAGTGCTATGGTGTTTCACCGACTATCTAGGAATAACCTTATTATTCTAAACTTTGAAGTGAGCTAAACTTAAGTCCATAGTTACAATGAACTTATATTGTGACACTAGTTTCATAAAAACAGTCACTATGCATATATACATTTAATGAATGCTACATATACTTTACAAACTCTCTCAAAGCTACTTTGAAACTGAGGAATGCATCAATGCACAATCTTTTATTTACAATGATGCAGTGAATTTTCAGTGCATATACATCTCCTGCACTATCATGACCTTTCAAACAATTTTACGCAAACTTCTGGCCAAGCTTATAAGGTCTCATGTTTGATGCTATCCGTAGTTTCTACTAACCTATTTCACTTTTCACAGTTCTCATTTAACATTGAAGGTGAGAGTTAGGCTCTCAACTCTAATGCCCAACCAAAATACTTGAACATCCAGGATGCCTGATAAGAAGCAGATGTGATTCTCTCTTTATTCACTATCCGGATCAATTATAAAAGATAAACACAGAACAAACTGAAGCAAATTACCAAACATAGAACCCTGTGCTGGAGCACCCTAAACTCTCCTATCTTATACCAAGATGCTAGACCAATCTAGAATGTGCCTCAATGGCTCAACTCATTCCTCTAGCTCCCTTCTAAACCTTCTGCTCTCAACTAACCGATAAGATCTGTCGCTGAGCAGGCAAAGCTTTAGTTCCTAGCACCACCCGTAGGCTGGCTAGTTACAATAGCCATGCACTAGACTTGACTAGAACACCTTATCAATACCTCAACAGATTTTGCATAGCACCTCAGCTCTCAGCTTAAGCTGAGCTATCAACCGTTACTATAATCAACTATTATCAACTACATGGTCCTCTACCACACTTACAAGAATGCCTTATAATCACAAGAGACGTCATAGGGCAATGCCATTGCCACCTTTCAAATGCTATAAGCTTCTCAAACAAACAAGTCCCTTTTTGTTCCAATTCTAAATTACAATTTTTTTGTCCAAACATTTTAAAAGGAATCGTATTTTAAAGTACTCACTCGAAATAACAGTGTCTCGGGCGTTTTTGACGGCCAATTCAATAAGATCTGGATCAATGGAAGCCAACCCATTAGGATCTTGCAGCTTCCTCTCTAGAAACTTGGCTAAAGCCGCTGCTTTGTTTGTCTTCAAGGGTCCACCTGGATGAGCTAATCTGTAAACATAACACAAGGAAAGTCAGAATTTCAAATCGAGAAATCGAGAAATCGAGAGAAGAAGAAGAAGAAGAAAACAAAAACCCTAAGGAGTGAATTAGAACCTGGGCAGGTGAGAGCGAGAAGACGAAGGAAGAGAAGTAAGAGGAGCGAATTTGCTTCCTCTGAGAGCTCTCTTCTCATCTTCGGTCAGCTCGTCAATAGCTCCTCCTCCTCCCATTGCAAAATACTCTCCGTTACCGAAACTTTGACGGCCGTCTAAAGAAAATTTGAAACCCAAAAAACAAACTCATGAAAAATTGTACATTGAGCCCATTTTTTCATCACTTGCCGATGATAGTTTCGGCAAATCGTAAATTGGTTGAAATTATTATAGAAAATGTTATAACAAAGGCAAAATAAATAAAATAATAAGAGGCTAAAACGGCGTCGTTTAGGGGAAGGAAACACGGTCGCCGAGGAGATTTTTGATTGATCCATCTTAGAGTTTCGACGTCTCTCTTCCGAGGAAGAAGGGATGCGAGGTGAAGCAACTGATCTTTGCTTCGATTGTCTCGAGCAACGGATCAATTCTGACTTCTCCGATCAGATTGTCTTCTCTTACGGCCTTTCCGATTCGTCCCTACCTTTTGGATCCTCCGCCGTCGTTAAGGTGTCTCTCCCTCACTATTCATTTTATGTATTATAGATTTCAATGTTGGAAGTATTGGCAATTAGAGCTGATTCAATTCGTGTTTGTGTAGGTTTCTGAGTCTAGCGAGGGATTATCTTCTTCTTCTTCTTGTGAAACCCCTTCGTCCCAGTTCATTTTGGAGTATCTCCGGAAGGAAGAACATGGTTGCTTAGCTAACCACGTGTACGTTTTTGTTGTCTTCTCCTTAAGCTAAAGACTTGAATCTATCAATATTTGTGGTTGAGCAAATTACTTCTTTTGCAGTGATAGATGTGTTCTTGGAGTTGATCGAGAAGGTGGAAATACAAGCGATGGTGCTGAGTCTGATGAGTGTTTGGATTGTTCAACCAGTGGCTCTCAGGTTACTGAAGAGAATATTACTTGTGGAAGTGTTACTTGTAAGCTTTCTTCTGGTAGTTTTACATGCTGGAGAACCATAGCTGCACTTTTACCAATTGCTCAGTTTAGCAAATGTTCTGCCTCTCATTTTAAAAACCTTGCTTCTAGTTTCCTTTCTGAGTGTTCTGAAGATCAAATTTTAGCATCTCTAAATTGCCTGATTGATGGAAAATCATCTGGACAAGAAACCCAGAGTTTTCTTCGTCTTCTTGGGTTACCGTTATTAGATGAGAAAAGCAAACTTAAATGTCTCAGGCATCCAAATCTATCACCGGTATTAGGACTTCTGACATCATCTAATTGTTTGGTCTCAGTGCTCCCCAAAGCCCCGTATACGTTGGAAAATATTCTCTACTACAGCCCCAGTGCTATACAGTCACAATGGCATAGAGATTTTATGATATATCAGCTGTTGTCTGCGTTAGCTCACTTGCATGGGCTGAGGGTTCCGCATGGGGACATTCGTCCATCAAACATATTCTTGTCCGATTCATTATGGAGTTGGTTAACTATCTGTGACAACCCTGATTTAGGTTCTGGAGATGCCAATTCATCTGCTTCCGGTAGAAGGTGGTGCGTAGAGGGTTGTTATTCTTATGGCCTTTATGCTGATCTTAAAATTTCTTCACATTTGGACTGGCAGCCTTACTTTGATAAATGGTGGAGGGGAGAGCTAAGCAATTTCGAGTATTTACTCGTCTTAAACAAACTAGCAGGTCGAAGGTGGGGTGACCACACATTTCATCCGGTAATACCATGGGTCATAGATTTCAGCAAAAAACCTGAAAATGATAGTGACTTAGGCTGGCGGGATTTAAGAAAAAGCAAATGGAGGTTAGCAAAAGGAGATGAACAATTAGATTTCACCTATTCGACATTTGAATTTCCACATCATGTTTCAGATGAATGTCTGTCTGAGCTGGCTGTTTGCAGCTACAAAGCAAGGAGACTGCCACTGAGTGTCCTGCGAAAGGCAGTCCGGTCGGTGTATGAACCTAATGAGTATCCCTCTGACATGCAAAGGCTTTACGATTGGACCCCTGACGAGTGCATCCCTGAGTTTTACTGTGACCCCCGCATCTTTTGCTCCCTTCATCCTAGTATGTCTGATTTGGCTGTACCTCCATGGGCAAGCAGTCCCGAGGAGTTCATTAGATCGCATCGAGATGCTCTGGAAAGCCCCCATGTTTCATCTCTAATACATCACTGGATTGATATTACTTTTGGTTACAAAATGTCGGGACAGGCTGCTATTACTGCAAAGAATGTTATGTTGTCTTCATCTGAGCCCACAGTACCGAGGTCAGTTGGACGTCGTCAACTCTTTTTTCGGCCTCATCCGGTGCGCCTGAGGTTTTCCCGCGAGAAGGAACAAAGTAGAAATGAACTAGAAATGCATACGTTTCATGGCTTTGGGGTGGATAGCAAGAGGTCCGTCATCCTCGAAGCTGATGAATATCTGGAAGAAACTGAAGAGGCATCTGCATTTTCTGATCATGCATTACATCTAAGTCCAAAGTATCACCTTCATCAAAACTTGGTTGAGTCTCCATTGCATGAATCTTACAGTGAAACCACTAACAAAGCAGATCCTAGTCTCCCTGGAACTTCTAAAAACAAAGTTCTACCATCAAATATAAGTTTGAATTATCTTTTGGAGCATATAGAGGTGAGAGACGAAGCATCCACGGAACTTCAGGATTTATTACTATGGCGGCAAAATTTCTGCACAGGAAACTTTTCTAAGGACATTGCAGGGGATATTTTTTCTATTGGCTGTGTCTTGGCAGAGCTTTATTTGATGAAGCCACTATTTAACTCAGCGTCTTTGGCTACTTATTTAGAAGGTGGTGACTTACCTGAATTGATCAACAAACTTCCCCCTCCTACTCAGGTATTCGTCGAAGCATGTATTGAACAAGATTGGAGAAGGTATTTCTTTCTCACCTCTTTTGGGTAAACCTGATTTTCTTTGATACATCACTGCGTTTTATGACTCTGTGTGCTATGTGCTGATAAAAAATGTGTAGTAACACATTTTGTTTTTTTTAGATGTGTGAATGTCTAATTACACTCTCTTCGTTTCAAAACATGTAGGAGGCCTTCAGCAAAGAGTCTTTTGGACTCTCCGTATTTCTCAGCTACAGTGAGGTCAGCTCACTTGTTTGCTGCTCCACTTCACCTTTTGGCCAAGGGTCAAACACGCTTGTGTTATGCTGCAAGTTTTGTCAAACAGGGAGCCTTGAAAGTAATGGGAACATTTGTGGCTGAGATGTGTGCTGTGTACTGTTTGCCACTGGTCACAAAAACTTTATCTGATGATGAGTGTGAATTGGCCTATGTACTTCTCAAGGAATTTACAATATCTTTGACACCAGTGGCTGTGCAGAGACTTGTCTTACCTTCTATCCAGAAGATTTTACTGGTACACATATTTTGTTGGTTCCCGATGGAATTTCTAAATATTTTTTTCTTACTCTTGTTAAGTTCAATTATTGTCTTTTGATAGCGTATCATATGTTAGACCACAGGTTACTCGCATTTGAAAGTTTCTCTTCTTCAAGATTCGTTTGTGAGGGAATTATGGAATCAAATTGGAAAGAGAGTATATCTTCAAATGATTCATCCTTTAGTCATATCAAACTTGTATAATTCTCCGGACAAGATCTCGGCTTCTGCAGCTTCTGTGCTGTTGATTGGCTCAAGCGAAGAACTTGGTGCCCCTGTTACAGTACATCAGGTCAGAAAAGGTTTCCTGTTCTTGTCCTCCAATCATTTTTTATATACATACACCTTTCATTGGGCATGTTACGTGTTTCTGAATTTCTGATTTAGATGCTGACTTGTCTCTTAATGCAGACTATACTGCCTCTGATTAGTTACTTCGGAAAAGGAATATGTGCTGATGGGATTGATGTGCTGGTTAGAATTGGTACACCCTATCTGTTAATTCATGCAACTTAGCTCTAGCTGGAAATTTTATATCTAGCTAGTGACTGTTGTAATGTTAACTTATCAGGGAGACTCTTGGGCGTGAATTTCATTGTCAAACAGATGTTGCCATTGCTTGGACATGTTGTTTGCTTCTGTATCGACCTTTCTTCTATGAAAAAACCAGAGCCTGTTCATAGCTGGTGTTCCTTAGCGGTGATTGATTGCCTAATCACACTCGATGGTCTAGTTTCTCTCATATCAGACGAGTTGCTCATACATGAGCTGACCAAAGTATGTTTTAAAATTTTGCTCCATCTATCTTTACTAGAGTTGAACATTAAGCACTGATTTTTTGTTCTGTTGTTGTGGCTTCTCTTATCACCACATAGGGTCGGTTGTGCCTACATGTAAGAATTCTTATGCAGAAAAATCTAGAGTTGCGGGTCCTTCAGGTATTTATGATTTCCTTTTCTCTTTACCAGTAACTTTGTAGGAAGTGTGAAAGGATGATTGTAATCAAGATGTACGACCTGGTTTAAGTTCTTACTGAGTGTCTCGCTTTACGTGGTGAAGGAAGATTGAAACACCAAAAAAAAAGATTTTGCTTAATTTTAAGGGCTCTGTTGTGAAATTCGTTCTATTTGTATTTCCATTGTTCGGCATGCATCAATACCTTATTTATAAGAGGATCCATCAGCACACCTCTTTATTGCTAATTGCAAGCATATGGAATTCCTTTTAACATTTGATTTTGTTGTTTATTTTCTTCAATGTTCCAGTTTGCTGCAACTTCCCTGATGTCAATTTGCCAGCGGATTGGACAAGAGTTGACTGCATCGCATGTTCTTCCGCAGTTGAAAGAGCTTTTTGATGAGTTTGCTTTCTCTGAGAAAAGTACAGATGCATCTGACTCTTCAAGCTGGAAGATCAGGACTGCCAAACAAAATTTCTATCCAGAATCTCCAATCAAAAGCCATATGGATCTTGTGTGCGTGTTTTTCCTGAGTCATCAGTAAATAAATTTCGTATGATTCCGTTTTATGTCCTAACGTTTTAGAATTACAGGTTGCTTCTCTATCCTTCTTTCGCCTCACTTCTTGGTATGGAAAAATTACGTCAAGGTTGTCCAACCTGGCTACTCCTCGAGCAATATCTGCTAAAGCATCATAACTGGAAGGTATCGTTTCTTCATATATGGAAGAACTCTGGGTTTTGTGTTGCAATAATATCTGATATACAGATTTCCATTGAGCTATAGACATTTATCGCTGAATCTATTGTGATTCAGTGGGAATACACAGGACGATCTTCTCGAGATAATATGGAAGCTAGGCCTGTGTTAAACAAGGGCCCTGTGTCTAAGCAAACTCCTAAGATGTTGCTCAACGGATCTGGCCGGTCGGTTCCCAAGTCTCAGCTGTTAAAAAATTCAAATCACTTAAAACTTCATATACATGTCCCAGTCGAAGGAGAAGAATCAGTATTAAACCCTTTGGTGCATGAACCCTGGACATATTTTCCTAGTCCAGTAGCTTGTTGGGATGGGCTTGACATTGGGCGTTTTGGAAACCCTAAAGATGAGCAACGATGGAAAATTAGAGCATCTGTTTTGTCTTCTGCTCATGCACATCACGGAGCTCTAAGATCTTTAGTGGTTTCTGAAGACGAGTGTACAGTGTTCACCTCAGGCATTGATCCAGGCTTTAAGGGAAGTGTTCAGAAGTGGGAACTAGCAAGCTTAAGTTGTGTATCTGGTTATCATGGCCATGAAGAGGTTGGTTCCTTGTATTACTATAGCTTTCTCTCAGCCCCTATTTATTCTCTTTCCTAGAAAATAGGAAGTATGCATCTAATTGTTTGTTGTATATTTTAGGTTGTTAATGACATCAGTATTCTATCATCCACCGGAAAGATAGCATCTTGTGATGGAACCGTACATGTGTGGAACAGCCAAACCGGGAAACTAATATCCTTGTTCTCCGAGTCACTTACGGATCAAGATCAAGCTTCCTCATATCCGTCATCAAAGAATAATTCCAATCAGTGTAATAGATATGCGTCACATGGATTATCAAGTGGGATATTTGATGAGAACTTGTATACATGTATGCATTATTTAGAATACATGGATCAGCTCGTTGTCGGAACCGGATCCAGTGCCCTCAGGTAAAATAGTATTCACTACACTAAAAAATCAAAACAATTAAGCACTAGAGATAATAAGCAACTATTTTTGCTCAATTCTTCCACTGTACAATTCAGGTTTATCGATCTAGCACGAGGCCAGAAGCTTCAACTTTGGAGAGGAGAACCTGTTGAATCTGGGTTTACTTCTCTTGTATCTGCTCTTTGTTCAGGAGGGTCTCAAACAAAGCATGGAGACGGAGCTTCAGTATCACCTTCTTGGATTGCAGCTGGTTTTAGTTCTGGCCAGTGTAGGCTATTTGACTTAAGGGAAAGTGGTGTTATTTCCTCCTGGAGAGCTCACGATGGATACGTGACAAAGGTGAGTTAAAGCTTTTTTGTCTCTTAAAGTGAATATAAATTCCTAAAACCAGTTTGGCCTTTCTTCTCATCTTCGAGCATTATTTTTCTTGCAGTTAGCGGCACCTGAGAGACATTTGCTTGTTTCAAGCTCTCTTGACAAAACTTTACGAATCTGGGATTTGAGGAAGTAAGTGAAACAATCACTACGGTTTTTTCTTTTCTTGTAACTTTTTTGCTAATAACAACTGGTTTATTATCTTTCTGGTATAACAGGAGCTGGACACCGCAGCCTTATGTTGTCAAAGGACACAACGATGGTGTTTCGGGTTTCTCCATCTGGGGCAAGGACGTTATCTCCATCTCAAGAAACAACATTGGGATTTTCTCACTGTCAAAGTCTCAAGATGAGGTAGTTTCTCACTACTTATTGAGATTCACGTAATGAGTTAAGCAAACATGCCTTGGTGACTTTGGCTAGAAGGCTAAACTAAGATCAGTGAACCAAGTTTTTCAGTCGGTTTATGCACTGAACAAGATAAAGTATGTGAGATACCAGTTTTGTTCACTTGACAGGAGGAGCAACAACAGCAGCAGCAGGGGATTATACCACAGAAACTGTATATGGCAGAGAAGGGAGGTAGAGTCAGATCCGATTTGTCAACCATTTGTGTTTTACCATTCTCCAGATTGTTCATCGTTGGAGCACATGATGGTCACTTTAGAATCTGTTGTTGAAATCATATACAACCTATATAGTTTATACCATGTAATTGTTTTTTTACAAATTTACTGCTTATATGTAACTTTTTTCTTGAGATTCTATGTTTGGAGAGTGCCAAGGACGATCACTGATATGATTGTAATGGAGGAAACAAAGAGGGATTGGTTTGTTAATGAGCAATGACTGATGTATTTTTGTCTCTCTTTTTCTTTGTAAATCACTTTGGTCACATTGGAAAACCACTTCATATCTTAAATTTAACGTTACAAACAAACAAAATATCAGATCAAATTGTTGTCTAAGCGCCGATAAATTGGTCGATCTAAACACCAGAGATCGAATTAATTGGTTATTTCTAAGAACTAAATGTCAATCTAAATTGTATGTTAGATGGTGGAAGTACAATGGTTTCTGTAAAATTTTGGTTGAAAATATAAAGCCATAACAAGTGTTGATATAACAAAGAAAATTTAGATGTAAAGAAGAACAAAAAAAAGGAACAAAAATAGTTGCAATATTAGACGACTTTAACATAGACATACTGAAAAAGGAAACAGTCTTTGCTTTTGCTTACCAAGAAAATTCCTCCATTTTATTTGTTTCGAATTTCAAAGCTCAAACTCTTCATCTCTAAGTGCCAAAGCAGCAGCTTCTTCTTCATCATCATCAACAGCAAAGTACTCATTCTTCTCCTCAGGCCTAAACATATGAAACATGATGACATAGAACACCAAACTCACAATCTCCTCTGCTGCAAAACTCACCCACTGATACTTATAAGCCGCAATGGTTTTAAGCGCAAACACCACGATTCTCGTGAAGTAAAGATATCCAATGACAACAATGTAGAACTGTCTAAACAACGTAAGCTTCGACAAATTCCTCGCAGCTTTACCATCGGTTTTCGAAGTTTCTCTCAACGATCGAATCGACCATACGATTGGGAAGATAATAGCACAGCAACAAATGATATCAACAAGCAAGAACACTTGGTTCCATGTAACCCAATCTTTTATAAAAGGTCCAGTTTCACCAATCACAATCGAAGCAATGTTGGCTAATACCTGAAGTGGAATCACAATGATCAACACATTCTTCTCTTTCTCCTGCAAGAATGGTTTCAAAAACGACCAGCCTGTTCCGATCAAGATGATCACGGTGAATAGCAAAACAACTCGGATGAATTGGAAAATGTAGAAGAGAATGTCCCAGCCATGAGGCGTTCCAGTGATCTTCACGTAATGTTTGTCTTCAGCTGCACAAATCAGATTTAAGGATTTGATTAGAAGTAGACCAGCCATGAGAAGATGGATCCGATGAACAACTCTTTTGTTTGTCCAGCAAGTGTAGCTCCAGAATCCGAGAAAAGCAACGTAGCAGAGGAAGAAGAAGGAGTAGAGAGTTGGTAGCTGAGTCGATCCAGCGGGTAAATAGTCTTTAGATCCGTTTGGATCTTTGTTGTACATCTCTGTACGAACCGCCATGGAAACTTTGGTTTCAGGGACGCAATTGGCGAAGAAGAGAGAGTATTCGTTTGGAGAAGTGACTGGGTAAGATTGGTTGAATCGGGAATTCGGCGGAGGAGATAGATCTCTGAATGTGAAGAGATGAGTAACGAAGTGTGAATCTAGAACGCAGAATCTAGGATTCTGTTGGATCTCGAGGAGGACCTGGAGAAGCGATTCTTCAGAGAGGAGGAAGAATCCGAGACGCGATGCTTCTGGGTTCGGATCTGAGGAGGTGGAGACGACGGAGACGGAGGAGACTGAGACGGTGACGTGGCCGGTGTGTGTGAATCCGAATTTCTCGAAGAGGATCATCGGACGAGCGTCATCGGAGATAACGAGGGATTTGATCTCCGCCATGGAAGGTGGGACCACGGCGAGGAAAGAGACGGAGAAGAGGAGGAAGACGACGACGACGGAGAAGGGCATTTTCGTCATTGTGGTCCGGGAGATGAGATCGAGTGATGGCGTGTAGGAATTGAATTTAACCGTCGGCGAGTTTGTTTCTATTGATTTTTATACGCTTGCAGTTATCAGATCTGAACCTATGCATTTTTATATCCTTAAATTATAGAATTTATTAAACTTCGAACGACGAGTTGACTCAAGAAAAAATTGGTTCGAACGATATATATACACAATTAAACATTTTTTCCCCCGAAAATTTAAAATTTGTGTAAATATTTTCTCAATATTGTGAGTGTACATAGTTGACCAAGTTCATCGATGCATGCTGATGAATACAAGCAACGTTCACCCTCTTGTGTCATGGCTTTTCAGTAACAGCGTAAAGATTCGAGCGAGGTCTTTGACCCTCTCGTGTCTTGAAATTTAACCAGAAACATACTCATTTCCAGAGATTCATAAATTCATTAAAGCTAAACAACAAACATTCTTGCGCCGCAAACAAGAGATACTGCACTCTTTTACAAAAGCGTCTTTAACTTGACTGCAAACTACACGTCGTTTCTCTCCAAGACTTGACATATATATAGCCTACAAAACCTCCAAATAGCGTTTTCTTGGTCCAAAAACAACCTACATTGCAAAACGTAGAGAAACAAACAACAATACAACAAACGAACAAACAAACAAACACTATACAAGCAAATGGGTGGTGTGATGGAAACAAACTAAACCATCTTTCTCAAAACAAACGATCAACACACTCTCTCTCTCTCTCTCCTTGTTACAAAAAGAAATAAGAAACATCACATAACGCAGAAGATCTAGGGAGACGAACCAAGGACTTCAAACTTCACATAAAGCTTTAGACTTTTACCACAATTTACACCTCCATTATTTCCAATGGCTTTATCCAGCTTCAGGCTTTAGGTCATGGTACTCACTCTTGTCGGTGTCTGTGCTGTTCCTAGGAGGATCTGATTCTCTTGTTGTCCCATTCTGACTCCTTCGTCTTCTCCTATCCTGAAATCCTCAAAAAAATTGGTATAAGCTTTCACCACCAAAACTCAACAAAATATCTAATCAGGAAGTTTTGATATTTTTCCCTATTTATACCTCTCTAGGAATTGGATATTCCTCGGATTCAAGCATACGGGCAACTTGGCTCATCCTTGGTCGTTTCTCAGACATTGGATCAACACATCTCAAAGCAGTCAAGAGTGTTCTTTTCAAAGCACTTGTTGATGGTTTTGTTTCAAGGTTCGGGTCAATCACTTCTTCTGAACGTCTTTGTTGAACCATCATCTTCAGCCATTCCACCAAATGTACCTACAATATGAAAAAAAAAAAAAAATGTCAGAGAACTCTAGTGAAGGACCAAAGTTTATGTGTATTGAAGGTTCTTAAGAAACAAATTAAGGTACTTTACCTCAGGTGGTGGGCGAGCATAGTCTACCGGATACCTACCAGTTATAGCTTCCAAGAGTACAACTCCAAAGCTGTAGACATCACTTTTCTCATTCAGAAGCCCGGAGTTCGCATACTCTGGAGCTACATAACTGAAAATGAAAAACAAAGTTATTTCCAAAGACCATCTTGTGAAAAGTGTATGTAAAGAGAGAAGCCACAACTTACCCAAAGGTACCCATAACTCTAGTTGTTATAAAACTTTTATCAGCACCAAGCAGTTTCGCTAGTCCAAAGTCAGAAATTTTAGAATTGAATTTGTCATCAATCAGAATGTTGCTAGACTTTATGTCTCTATGCACCACTTTTGGCTCAATCGCCTCGTGAAGGTACGCGAGCCTGCATTACAGCAGCATTGCCTCAGATGAGAATAAAGATAAACATAATCAAGAAAAAGAAAACATAAAGATGTGACAAGACTTACGCTTTGGCTGTTCCAATAAGGATTTTTACCCTCGCCTCCCATGTAAGATACTCATGATTTTGATTGTCTCCACGAAGCCATTGCTCCAAATTTCCATTGTTAACATATTCATACACCAGCATCCTAATAAGTGTTACCGTATCCAATGTTTAGTGAAATTCATAAGAAAAAGAAAAAAAAACTATAGATCATTTACAACAGAACATACATACCTCTGAGTTCCTTCCATGCAATATCCGAGAAGGCGGACCAAGTTTTTGTGGCGAACGTGACCTATAGCTTCAACTTCTACTCTGAAGTCTTTGTCAGCTTGCCCTCTAAGAAATACAAAACATCACCATTACAAAAAAAGAACATTCAAGAAATGAAATCTTGAATCTTGACAAAACTTACAGATTGTTGAGTAACTTTTTAACAGCAACAGGAGTACCGTTAACAAGGTTACCACGGTAAACAACTCCATATCCACCATCACCGATGATATTATCTCTCGAGAACTGATTTGTAGCCATCTGAAGATCTCTAAGAGTGAACCAATGTCCCCATCCAAGATGAGAAAACTCAGGAAGACCAGACAAAGGAGATGGAGCAGTCAAAGGATTAGCAGAAGATACACTCGAACCATCTTTTTTCTCCAAGTGATTAAACGAGCCTGACCGGCTACTATCACCATTTTCTGACTCTGCTACTATTATCCCTTTTTCAGGTTCTTTATCCCCAAATTTCTCACTAATGGAGGGATATCCGTTGCCACCATTGCTTGACGAAATCTCATCGACTCTAATCTCTTTAATTTCTTCAGGAACACTAGGAGGAATCTGGCGGCTAACAAGGATTTGATTAGAAGAAGATCTAGAGGTTTTTCTTCTGAAAGTAAGCCATAGTGATATAGCTAAAACTACAACGAAAATCGCGGAGAGAACAATCACTATTATCTCCCATAGCTCCAAACCACTGTATTTCCGAGATAATATGTCATTTAAACTAGAACCCATCTTCTTACCTCCGCTTTATTCACCTGAAAAAAAGACGAAGAATTCAGAACTCAAGACACTCAAAACTCTTTAATAACCATAACTTGTGCTGCTTAAACTAAAAAAATGAGTCAATCAGAAGAACTATTGCTAGACCTGAATCAAAGTAAACAAGACATCTCAGACGTAATACCAAAAGTGGAACCATATCAGATTTTAGCTAAATCTAGCTCAAACACACATGGAAAAGCCTCTCTCTTTTAGCGTCCAAAATTGGAAAGAAACAAAGCAAAAAGACAAGAAACTAAACAGAGGCTAAGAAAAATCAGATTCACAAAACCAACATTGTGCCTAAATCCAAAAAATTGCCAGCTGCCAGATTATTCAGTTCTCAAACCAAAACGCCAGCTAAACACTAAGCTGTAAAGAAAACTACAGGTGAGAGGAAAAGATTCAGCAGCTAATCTAGAAAAATCTCTACCGACAATTCATAAACTCAGCAAATCCATCGCATTGTCTGATAAACACAACTTAACAGATCAAACAATACCAAAAAAAAAAAAGAGTCTTGAGAAACTCTAGAATTGAACACAGAGAAGCTTCGACTCAGAACTAGGGTTCTTTAACCAACCTGATGGACTAAACTTAGGGGGTTTCAGAGCGGCATTGATGGGAAAAAGTCAGATCTCAAGCAGCATTGACTAGAAATGATCCAGCTTTGGATCTTTGTAGGGATCTCTCTAAACTAAAGAAAAAGACCAAAGCAGTGAAAAAAGAATCGAAGACCAGAAATGTGAGTGGGAAAGATTGAAGCTTTACCTTGTAGCTGTGTTCCAGATGAAGATAATAAATAGTAAAAAATAAATATAAATTATTTATTCTGGCTTTTATTAGCTAGCAAAAGTGACCACGACCGACGAAGACGAACTAGGTAAAGACTTTTTTGGTTTTGTGACGGACAACAATGACTCTCTCACTTCAAAAGTTAAAACTTAAAACCAAACAAAAAGGTTATTTTGATTGTAACTGACAGACTGTAATAAGGGAATGTCAAACTAAATCTAATTTGCTCGTTGACAAAAAAGATAAACTCATTTGGTTTTGGTCTTAAAAACTGTTGAATTAATGTGTGTTTTGGGTCTATGTTATGTCAAATTAATGCTATTTATATTTGTTTTAATAATTACCAATGTAGAAAAAACGTCTAATGCTTTTGTTTCTCTCCTAAGTCCAAACTGTGTTCATGCATGTAACTATTTTCATTGAAGTTTTCGGATAAATAGAAAGACTAATACAGTATCTAAAACTAATTAATCGTACATTAGATTTTTAATGTAAAACGATAGTATTTTCCACCGAAACATTTATAACGAAACATAAACATACACAGAATACCAAACACTAATAACTGGGTTAGTTAGTAAGAATCTTATTGTAAGAAGGTTGAGTCTTTGCCTCTGAATTCGAATCTCTGTTTGACAATAATGGATAATACTTTAAACATGTTTTACTAACAGTTGGTTAAGCCCGGATTAGAGAGACTTGGAATTTCTTTGCTAAAAAACATATATACTTAATTTCTTAATGCATATGATAGTATAAATGTTACTTAATAAAGCAGCTGTTAAATAATCTGATATAACAAATCCAAAAGTACACTATATAGTTAGCTTTCATAAAATAGCACACGGATTTGATATAATCAAATTCAAGTCCAAGATGAAAAGAAGAGAATGTTCCAGTCTAATTAGGCGGCTCTTTCATGTTGAAGAATTTTTAAAATAATTATCTCCATGACAAATTGATGAAAACGACCTTATGTGACAAATAATTATGCTTTCAGAGATAAACATACAGTTACCAACTTGATGTTTAATAGTTTGATCACTTTGTGTTAATGTTTAATTTCAGGAGTATTACGTAAAATAAAATAAAAATTGAAGTATGAAATTTACAAAGTTAAGTTATACTTCATGTTTAAATTTTATAAGATGTTTTTCTTTCAATATTTTGTTTCTGTAGTAAACTTTAATTTTAGTTGATGTTTTGTAATCGTTTCTGCATTACTTTTTTCATTATTTGATTGAGTTGTGTTAACTTGGTTTGTTTATATGTAAATTATTAGCTAAAGTCATATAATTTGAAATTCAAAAAGTATTAGTGTACTAAAAGTCTAAATCACATTTTTATAATTTGAAATTTCAATGAGTATTAGTTGTACGCAAATGTTGCCATCTACTAAGCAATGGTTGATCGTTTGTGGAAGGACTAGAGCTATGATTCGTTGATTACCATGATGAATTCTGCACCACCATGAGTTGGGTTCCAAATCTTTTTATATATAGTTTGGTATATTGATTAGGCATGTCTGAGAGTACATAGAGTTTTGTTGCTTATAAAAAACGAGGTAGTGGAACTGGCCAAAACACATTGAGACAGAGAATTTTTCTTAAAGTGTGTATCAAATAGAATCCAACTCGCACTATGATAAACTTCTAAGCATTATTGTTCTTTGCGGATAAGCAAACAAATAGGACACTTACAAAAAAAAAAAACTTATGTATAAGCCCGTCATGTTATAAACATACAATTTCTCAGAAAAATTTCTGAAAAAACGTGCATGAAATTCTCGTTAACTGAACATTATCATAACCAATGTTTGTTATTTCAAGATGATTTATTTTTTTGGTCATTCGAGATGACTAATCGTCGAAATTTCTTTTAATAGGGGCAATATTTGAATACCTTATAAATACAGGGGTCTTTATAGAAAACGTATAAAGAAAGGGATAAAATATGTAAAGGAATAAAGCACGAAAAATAAAAAGGCCTATGGCACACCACTATTGAACTTCCCTCTCTCACACGCAAGTACAGTTCTCTCCATCTCATCTATGTCTTTCTCTCTCATCGCCGTGAAGTCTGAGAAGGCAAAGCTCCGATCTTGCTAATATCCGATCTGATCGGAACTGTGAGTTTCCGAAGGAGAAACAATCGCCGAATCTGTCCTTGATTTATAGGCAAGATCAAAGAATCTGAGTTTCGAACACTCGAAATCAAACTCGTGTAAGATGTTTTGCGACTGCTTCTATTGGAACAAAGGATTCACCGAGTTGGAATCGGAATCGTCTGAGTCAAAGCGCTTCTCGCTTCCGTTACCTCTTCCTCGATGGCCACAAGGTACGCAACATTTACTTTATTGGAAATTGCAATTTTTACTTTAACTTGCAGAGTTTTATACTATCAAACTATTTCCATGTTTTATGTATAATTTGGATGTTTTGGCTTTCCTTTCTATAACTAGAAACACAATCAAGCTATGCTAAGTATTGAATCAAAGATCCAAGTGGCTTATTACAGAATACTACATATTTTCTTAGTATAATTTACATTTATTACAAACCTGTGGGCACCCCTCATTACGTTATCAAAGTATTCCTCATTTTAATTTTATTCTATAAAACAATTACTATATAAATTCTTGAGTTGACTTTAGTTTATCAAACAATTGATGTTCGGTTTCCATATCATCATGACTCAATGTAATTAATCTTTTGAGTTTTTCGTTTTCTGAAACGTGTTAATAAAATTCGTTGGAATATTCAACATGCGCAACTCTCTCGTCTGTTTAATGGTTCTTTCTTTGACTTTTGATTCAAGATTTTTGCTCTATCGTCAAAGTTTTTGTACTAAAAATATTTATTGTACAACAACTGAAGAAAAATAAAAGTTGTACGGATCAACATTATTTAGTTACTGACTTTTCAGCGAATTGATCTTCACATGTTTTGCTAAAAGGTAGATTACGTGA
The DNA here is from genome assembly GCA_028015245.1 of Cardamine occulta. Lineage (NCBI taxonomy): Eukaryota > Viridiplantae > Streptophyta > Magnoliopsida > Brassicales > Brassicaceae > Cardamine > Cardamine occulta. The sequence goes on from CM051383.1 coordinate 13,186,729, forward strand.
GCTTCAATAATGTATGACCATAGAGAAACATTTACAATAATTAATGTTGCACCAACGAAGATGGTACCATTGTTTAGACATGTTTTTATTCTTTCTGTCTCAAGTCTCAACAACCCATTGGATAAGGTTGAGTAATGGTTGATGATGATAACGTTTATAACTCAGTAGTGGTTTATGATTATTCTATCATATCTTTATTAGAATCACAATTGGGATATTTGTCTATAATATTGGCTACTCTTTTATTTCAGGCGGAGGTTTTGCAACCGGAAGGATAAATCTTGGAGAAATAGAAGTGGTGAAAGTCACCGAGTTCGATAGAGTTTGGAAATGTGGCACATCGCGTAGTAAATCGAGTTGCGCATCTTTTTACAAACCTGTGGGGATCCCAGAAGGTTTCCATTGCCTTGGTCATTACTGTCAGCCAAGCAATGAGCCATTAAGAGGCTTTGTTCTTGCAGCTCGAGCTAACAAGCCCGATGATCACGCCCCTCCCTTGAAAAAACCCTTAAATTATACTTTAGTATGGAGCTCAGATTCAGATTGCTACTTTTGGCTACCAAATCCTCCGGTTGGTTACAGAGCTGTGGGAGTTATTGTAACAGATGGATCAGAGGAGCCTGAGGTTGAAGAAGTGAGATGTGTAAGAGAGGATCTTACAGAGAGTTGTGAAACTGGTGAAAAGGTTCTTGGCGTTGGTTCTTTTAATGTTTGGAGCACTGAACCGTGCGAAAGAGGGATTTGGTCTCGTGGAGTTGCGGTTGGGTCATTCTTTTGTTGCACTAATGATTCGTCTTCTAATAATAAAGCCTCCATGAACATAGCTTGTTTGAAAAATCTTGATCCGAGTTTACATGGGATGCCTAATCTTGACCAAGTCCATGCGCTTATTCAGCATTATGGACCTATGGTCTACTTCCACCCTGAAGAGACTTACATGCCTTCGTCTGTACCATGGTTCTTTAAAAACGGAGCTTTGTTATACCGGTTTGGTAAATTGCAAGGCGAACGGATTAACTCTACGGGCTCGAATTTGCCTGCGGGTGGAGTTAACGATGGGAGCTTTTGGATTGATCTCCCTGAAGATGATGATGAAGTTAGAAGCAATCTAAAGAAAGGAAATCTTGAAAGCACGGAGCTTTACGTCCATGTGAAACCCGCGCTTGGCGGGATCTTCACGGACATTGTGATGTGGATTTTTTGTCCATTTAATGGACCGGCCACGCTTAAAATCGGGCTTCTTACGGTACCTATGAATCGCATTGGAGAACATGTTGGTGATTGGGAACATTTCACTTTCAGGATAAGTAATTTCAACGGTGAGCTTTCTCAAATGTTCTTTTCACAACATAGTGGTGGAGGATGGGTTGATGTATCTGATCTTGAGTTTGTTAAAGGAAGCAACAAGCCAGTTGTGTACTCCTCTAAGCACGGTCACGCGAGTTTCCCGCATCCGGGAATGTATCTTCAAGGCCCGTCGAAGCTCGGGATTGGAGTGAGAAACGATGTTGCTAAAAGCAAGTATGTGGTGGATTCTAGCCAAAGGTATAAGATCGTAGCAGCGGAGTATTTAGGTGAAGGAGCGGTTCAAGAACCGTGCTGGCTGCAGTTTATGAGAGAATGGGGACCAACTATAGTCTATGATTCTGCAGCTGAGCTCAATAAGATCATTAAGCTTCTTCCTATTATTGTGAGGTATTCTTTTGAGACTTTGTTTCCTATTGAGCTTTATGGTGAGGAAGGTCCTACAGGACCAAAGGAGAAGGATAATTGGGCGGGAGATGAAATGTGTTGAAAAACAGAGCTCCTCTGTTTCAGTGAAGCTTTTGTAAGAGTTTGTGTAAATCGTAATAGTGTGTATATAATGTATGATAATGAAGTCTTGTTTTGACTTTAAAATTGTAAAATTAACCATTGCCTTAATCCAGTTTTTCTATATACATAAAAGATTAAAGATGTACAGAACTACAGATAGATTCCTAAGTGATAAAAGTTGTCATGTTTTCAATAATCACGTTCAAAGAGGATGTTAGACTAAAACGATGTCGTTACAATAATTAACATTTGTCCTTTTTTTATTGGATATCTATAATATGTTATGGTAGACTTCGTCGTAGGTAATAAAAACTTTCTCGGTTTCTAAAACGACGGCGGTGAAAGGAAGAAAGGAAACTCCAGACAAGGAAAACAACAGCAAAATGAATGAGCCAAAAACCAAAGAATAACGAAGAATTTTCAAAATATCAATTTCAACGTATACTTCCCTTAAATTAAGAATTTCGTTATCTCAATTTCGTCGAGAAAAATTTTGATCCCAATAACTATGGTGAGACTCAAGGCGAGTCTCTGTGTTCTCCTCGTGCTATTTTCAACTCAGTTAAAAGGTTCGTTTGGATCTGAATCAAGTAAGGAAGCTTATGTGACACTTTTATATGGAGATGAGTTCTTATTAGGAGTTAGGGTATTGGGAAAATCGATTCGTGACACTGGATCCAATAAAGATATGGTTGCTTTGGTCTCTGATGGCGTCTCAGATTACTCTAAGAAGCTACTTAAGGTTTGGGAATTCTCTTTCTAACACTCAAGTTTGGTTTTTATTTTATTTTTTATTGTATGTTTGTTGAAGCTTAAAGATCTAAAGAGCTTTCGTTTTCGATTGAATTTGAGCTTAAAGACTATATTTTTTTGGAGTTGATCAAATCAGTGAGCTGATTTGTTGAAAGATGTTTGATTTTTCTTTTATTTTGATTCTGCAGGCTGATGGATGGAAAGTAGAAAAGATTAAATTACTAGCAAATCCAAACCAAGTTCATCCCACAAGGTTCTGGGGTGTTTATACAAAGCTAAAGATCTTTAACATGACAGATTACAAGAAAGGTTAAGTCTTTTGGTGTTTGAGAACTTCTTTGGATTCAAATCTGAGAGAGTCAAATCTCAAAAGCTTTGTTTTTTGTGCAGTTGTGTATCTTGATGCTGATACTATTGTGGTAAAGAACATTGAGGATCTGTTTAAGTGCTCGAAGTTTTGCGCAAACCTGAAGCATTCTGAGAGGCTAAACTCTGGTGTCATGGTTGTTGAACCATCTGAAGCTCTTTTCAATGATATGATGCGAAAAGTTAAGACTTTGTCCTCTTATACCGGAGGAGATCAAGGGTTCCTGAATTCGTACTATCCAGATTTCCCAAATGCTCGTGTTTTCGATCCTAGTTTAACCCCTGAAGTCTTGAAAACCAGACCAGTTCCTGCTATGGAGAGGCTTTCAACATTATACAACGCGGACGTTGGTCTTTATATGCTTGCTAATAAGGTATTCAGTTAGGAAGCAAAGTTGTAGTTAGGCTTTTGGTGTCTTATTTGGTTATGTTTATCATTTTTCTGTTATATTCTATGGCTTACTGTGAAATTGATGTGATCTTGGAAATATGGTTAATTTGGGATTGGTTTTCATCGGTTTAAGGAGTTTTAGTTTTCTTCAGCTGTTTCAGTTTTAGAATCATGATTTTTCTCAATATTTTGCAGTGGATGGTTGATGACAGTAAACTTCACGTTATTCACTACACTCTAGGCCCTCTAAAGCCTTGGGACTGGTGGACAGCATGGCTCGTGAAACCTGTTGATGCTTGGCATGTAAGTCTTCTTCTTCTTCTCTATGTTGTTAAGTTTTCTTTTGAGTGAATTTCTATAAGTCTGATTTCACTGTGAACAATTTCAGAGCATTAGGGTAAAGCTTGAGGAAACTCTTCCTGGAACTGGAGGTGGCAAAAACCAAAACGATGAACTCGTTGTCAAGTTCCTTTTCTTGTTACCACTTTGTGCGCTTTTGTTCTGCATTTACCGGTCCATTCAGGTTAAGACTCCTTTGTTGCCTTCACCTCTGCTACATTCATCATTTTTGGATCATAATTTCATTTATGTCTTCTGTTTTTCTTGCAGGGTCGTGAGGGTTCATTGTGCTGGAGCTCGTTCTGCAATCAGATTAGATATCTTTATTACAATATTAGATCTAATGGAACACTTGGTTATAGTGGTGTATCTACATTGTCAACCATGAATCCTAGCTATCAAGTGGGTTTCATTATCATATCATTGTGTTTAAGTTTCTTCAAAAGTTTGATGATCTCATCTGAACAGTATTATTATTGCTTCTCTCTACAGTTCCACAATGGCGGCGCAAACTCAAAGGTTCCTCAACACTTAGGCGCGGTTTCAGTTGTAGTTTGTTTTACTTCTGTTCTGATATCCATTGGAGTTTCCTTCATGATTGTCCCGAGGCAAATCATGCCATGGACTGGCTTGATCTTGGTGTACGAATGGACTTTTACAATCTTCTTTCTTTTGTTTGGTTGCTTCTTGCTTTTTGTGCATCAACATGGAAAGAAAATAGCAATTCAAACAGAATCTTCGTCCTTGGATGATTCAGCAAAAGGTATGGACATGAGGAGAAAACAAAAACCTATTCTGTACAAAGTTGAGGTTAAGAATAGTGATTTCCACCATTTTCTCTTGTCTCAACAGGTCATCAGCGAGCAGGAGTGTCTTGTGACGTTACTACATTGTATTATGGATTAGGGATGGCTTTTCTGGCTATTGCTGCAGTTTCTTTACCTTACATTTTAGGGGTCACCGCTTTATTTCTGAGGTAATTTTTTTAACAAACTTGATCGGAATGGTTATTGTCTCATTGATTCAATACATTCTTGTCCTTAGATTTTTAGTTACTGGTTTATTACATGTTGAGCAGGTTGGGTCTAATGGTGGGTGTAGCCATAGTTTTAGCTGCCTTCATGACTTATGCTTCAGAGCACCTCGCGATCAGATGGTTCTTGAAAGGTCTAGAAGACCGTAGTACGAGCTCAAAGTCCATATGTTTCATGTGCTGACACAACAACAACAACATAAACCAATCCGGACAAAATGTGTCACCAGACTCACCACTACCATTGTAACTTGCAGAAACAACAAAGCAATATGATTTGAGTTTGTGTAGTTCTTCTTTCTATGTGTTATTGTCTTGCTGTCTTTTCTCTTTTCTGACATTTGTATAGATTTATTTATTAATAGTGAAGTTTCCCCATTTGTGTTCTGAATCTTCTTTACCTAAACCAATTTCACATAAGATCAGGACAAGTTTCTGTTAGATTTCGACTAGAAAATTCTAAAATATAAACCGAACTGTACCGTACCGATATCTGATTTTGATTTAATCGAACCGGATTCCCACCATCGTCTTCACTTTGTTCTTCTTTCCGAGTTTGTTTCTTAACCTAATTTTACAGTCTTCTTTTCTCAATTACAGGTTATACAATGCGTCTCACAACTTCGATTATCAATGAACGTCGCAGATTCTCATCGTCGTCACGATCATGGATATCTCCAATTAGCTTCTCAGAGAAGAAGAAGAAGAAACCAGACCCACCACCTGATTTCTCAATCTCACCTGTGGAAACAAACCACAAAACCAAGTTTATCTCTCACGAATCTGCTGTCAATTTGATCAAACGCGAGAGAGATCCTCAGCTTGCGCTTGAAATATTCAACAAAGCTTCTCAGCAGAAAGGTTTTAACCATAACAATGCTACATACTCTGTTCTTTTGGATAATCTCATTAGGCATAAGAAGTTTCTAGCTGTTGATGCGATTCTTCACCAGATGAAGTATGAGACTTGTAGGTTTCAGGAAAATGTGTTTCTTAACTTGATGAAACATTTCTCCAGGTTTGATTTGCATGATAAAGTGATGGAGATGTTTAACTTGATTCAAGTCATTGCTCGTGTGAAGCCTTCTCTCAATGCTATTAGTACTTGTCTCAATCTTCTTGTCGATTCAGGGGAGGTTGATTTGTCCAGGAAATTTCTTTTGTATGCCAAACACAATCTTGGATTGAAGCCAAATACTTGCATTTTCAACATTCTTGTGAAGCACCATTGCAAGATTGGAGATATTGATTCTGCATTTCGAGTTGTGGAGGAGATGAAAAGATCTGGGATTTCGTATCCCAATTCGATCACTTACTCAACTCTAATGGACTGTTTGTTTGCACACTCGAGGTCCAAAGAAGCGGTGGAATTGTTCGAGGATATGATCTCGAAAGAACGGATTTCTCCAGACCCTGTGACTTTCAATGTTATGATTAACGGATTCTGTCGTGCTGGGGAAGTTGAGAGAGCCAAGATGATTTTAGAATTCATGAAGAAGAATGGATGCAATCCAAATGTATACAATTACTCGGCTCTAATGAATGGATTCTGTAAAGAAGGGAAGATTCAGGAAGCTAAACGAATCTTTGAGGAGGTGAAGGAAACTGGGTTGAAACTCGACACTGTTGGTTATACCACATTGATGAACTGCTTCTGTAGAAATGGTGAAGTTGATGAGGCTATGAAGTTACTTGGAGAAATGAAAGCATCCGGATGCAAAGCTGATGCATTAACTTATAATGTAATACTCAGGGGTTTGTCCAGTGAAGGAAGATCAGAAGAAGCTCTTCAGATGCTGGATCATTGGGGATGTGAAGGAGTTCATCTAAACAAAGGTAGTTATAGGATCATACTGAACGCGTTGTGTAACAATGGCGAGCTCGAGAAAGCAGTTAAGCTTCTAAGTGTGATGTCGAAGAGAGGGATTTGGCCTCACCATGCGACTTGGAATGAGTTGGTGGTTCGGCTTTGCGGATCCGGGAATGCAGAAATCGGGGTTCGAGTTCTGATTGGATTTGTGGGAATAGGACTCAAACCAGGGCCCGAGTCTTGGGGAGCTGTGGTTGAATCAGTTTGCAAAGAGAGGAAGTTGGTGCATGTCTTTGAACTGTTTGATTCTTTAGTTTCTTGATAATTCCCTTTATTCAATATAGTCTGGTTACATAGTTGCTATTACAACCACACATCACTTTACGGAATCAAGAACATAAGTTATAAATTTGGAGTAGATGCTATCATCAGGGACAAACTTAGACCCTTTTCCCCAATAGTGGCATCCATCAGAAAAGGCTTGGAAAGCTATGCAAGAACAGTTTCTCCAGCAGTTGCCATGGCAGTCGCTAAGACTAGAGCTCAAACTACCTCCATAAGAGTAAGGGTAATAATAACCACTAATGTTATCCATCATGTATCCTCTTCTCGGTTCGAAATACTCCGATTCTTTCCTACAAGCTGTTGGCTTCTCCATGATGCAGATCGCTGAACTGTTCTTTAAATCCGTCTTGCAAGGCTCACTGCTTTCAGAAATCCAATTGCTACTTGTGTTGCTGCTGAGTACATTGGTTACAGTGATTTGGCCTAGAGTATCCAAGAACCAGCTGGACAAGACTGAGCTATTAGTTTTCTTGATTGAGTAACTGAAGTACTTCATGTACTTGTCTGAATCAAACTTGAATTCATAATCAATATAGCGTCTGGATAGCTCTAAGGTCAAATGAGAGCTTCCATTGTTCGTCAAGATTCCACTGGACCAGTAGATTTCACCGTGGCGCCAGACGAGTAGCTGGTTAGCTCCTGATGGGTCTAGTCCTAGTCTGAATGCTCCTGAGACTGGGACTTGGTTACTTATCCAAGAAGTAACTGAAACTTCTTTCTTGGTTTTTAGGTTAAACCCAATCTTCATCCCGGGAAGTAATATGTTGGTGGGATGGTCAAAGCTTTGCCATAGAACACGACCCGAGGCAACTCCTCCTGGCCCGATCTCTCGGACCACAAAGTTTCCGGAATCGAGTAAAGTGGCAGATACATTCCCGGCTGGTCTTTGGTTCACCAAGATTGGAAAAGCATCTGCCTGAGTGATCTTTAGAACCCCATTGGTATCAATGGATAGAGAACCAGACGAATCAGAAACCGATTTGGTTGGGTTACCCACCCAAACCGGATCTATTGGAGCCCTTTGAAACCAGATACCAACATACCTAAGACCAGCTGATCCGAGTTCGAAAGTAGATGATTCTTTAGGTGTAAAGAATCCGAGAGTGAAGATGCCACCAGCAGAGGTCAACTGCTCCCAGTCTCTGAGCTGCTGCCCCGGTTTTAATGTATCGGTTTTGAGTGGTGAAATGGCAAAAACCGACCCGAGAAAAGACGAGGATGAAAGAAACAAGTGTTTGTTACACTCAGCTCTCTCCTAATATACTTATAGCAGAATAGGTGATGAGGAACAGTCCCATGTGCTTTAGAAAATATGAACCTTAGAAATTTCTATCAAAGTGTTTTAGTAAAGTCTCTTCCAGAGTCAGAAGTTTAAACTTGGACCAAAGACTGGGTTAAGGCCGTGGTTATATCTTTGTCCTTTGGAAAGCTATTTAATGTATTTGGTCCTACTTCAGTTTACTTTGGTCTTATATTTTTAGATCAAGGTTTTACAATGGTAATCTGGAGAGCACTGAATCATCTTTTCTAATACAATTTTAGCGGATAATAAATAATCACACTACAATAAGTTAACAGATCGTAAACTTAACAACAAAGATTTAACCTTACTTATGTAAATTGGTTATTGAGACAAACTTTTATTGGTGTGGAAAAGCGAAAAAAGCATCGTGGGGTCTCTCGCTAGGCAAATGGTTGATGATAGTTAATCACTAATTCCAATCATCAACGACTTGAGGAATAATTTTCCAAGTCTTCGAATTTTAACGTGTATTACAATCTTCCACACAAACTTTTTAACTCTTTTAATTTTAGGCAATCGAAATATTATGAATTTCGACTCATACGTCTCTCTAGGATTATGACTAATTTCTATATAATATTCATGATTGATCCAAAAGGATGATTTTTCTCTAAATGTAGAGTTACATTATAAGTGTTATATATATCCAATATAAGTTCAAGTACTTTTTTGGTTTTTGTAATCCGCTATGTGATATTGTAACAACAAACTTAAAAGAATTTGTATATGTTGAAGTTTGAACTTAAATCTCTTGGTGTAAGAACTATATATGTAATAAGCATTTAGCCAACCAATAAAACTAGAAATGTTCTCACATTGTCATCAGTGGGATAAACTGATTTGTACAATCTATCACAAATCTTTCTATTCACCTTGCATCACAGTTTTCCTCAGCTAGAAGCGAGAATATTTTAACGGAGAGTTTAGATCCAAAGACTTAATAAAGCAACTTAAAAAGCAAAGAAAATTTGGTCTCATACTCTCATGTATTGCACATACACTCTCTTTTTTTTTTTCTATGAATGCAATAAATTACTAGATTTAACCAACAACAACAAATCAAAAACAATAAGCCAATATTCAGTTTTCACTACCCATACTTGAAAAAAAAAATTACACATTCGACCTCTTTCTTTTCTCCAATCCCCGATTCAAACTATATGTACACTTTCATTTCAATTACACCTAGGATTAAACCCGGGCCCACCATAGTAAAAATAAGTTCCCCACTCATTACTATACGAACTCTTAATGTTGTAACATTCGGTGTTCTCGGCTAATATCTTCACGTCACGCACCGGTACAAGACTGTTGTCGGAATCTACAATCTCTAAATTCCGGAAGTAACTTGCTTTTCCAAATCCTTCGTCCGGAAAATGACCAGAACCCATTTGGGTCGTCGTATGCCGGCCCGAAGCACGTGTGTTCACAACCTCGCCACCCCATTCCACGGTGGTCGCGTGGTCGGCCAAGTGTGTGAATAGCTCGGCTGGCCAATATCCCACAAGTGTGTTGTCTCCTAACCCCATCCACCAATTCCCCATTTTCGGATCCTACAAATTGCAATCGAATATCATTTAGACATTTTCTTCGGAGAAATGAACTTTTTGTTTTGTACTATTAGCATGGTTTTTCAATGATCGTTAAAATAAAGCCAAAATATGGTATTCACTAAAATATAGAACAACATCTATGAAGGAAATATATTACTCGAACTTTACAAAAGAATTTTTGGAAATATATTACTCGAACTTTTACGAAAGAATTTTTGTAAATTCATCACTTATATTATTATTCGTTTATTCCGTCAAAAACAATAGTCTTTCCATTTGATGATGAATCTTGTTTAAATACATTAGTATCGTTAGATATTTTTGATGCAATATTCAATATGTGGCCTCCACATATTAATGTAATTGTAAAGTGTACTAGATTCGAACACGCGGTACTCCGCAGATCAATTATTTTAATATAAATATATTATTTTTTATTTTTTTACTAGTTATTTATATTTTATTATGGTAAGTTAATTTACTATTTGTGTGTTTCTTTATGGTTTATAAATTTTTATTTTATTTTTTAACATATATTTACAGTATTTTATTTTTTTAGGGTTTATAATATGTTTAAAACTTATGGCAAATCAATTATGTTATTTATTCTCACTGAAATAATTTTAAAAAAATTAGATATTAAATTAATCTAAAAAATCCTAATCAAATGAAAACTAAAACATGTATCGACATAATCTATCACTACCATAAAATCAAAACATATATGAAGATTAATCGCTTTTGACGGTCTCTTATACCTCATGATGTCATATAATTAAATTGTTTTTTTACCATATCAGATTACTAATTAAAAAACAAATTTCATTATATTGATATATATATATATATTATTTTAGTATATATTATATGGTTAGTTATCCAATATTTATCTTAAACATGTCCATTTGGGGACGGAACCCTGCCATGTACAATACTCGTTGAAAATTTCCCATCTTATAACCAATCCCTGATATATAATTATCCATTTTGGATTGATAATTTTAATCTATTTTTATTAAAAATTAATTATTATAAATATGTAGTTCTAGTATTATATATATATATATATATGTATTAGTCAATATTATAAAATTAGTTATCTGTCTATTTTGGGACAAAAATCCATCATATCTCATATCAGTTGAAAGCTTTACGTTTCGTAACTGATCTATATAATATAATTACATATTTTGGATTAATTATTTTAGTCTAACGGGTAAAAAATTGAGTAAGAGGTTACAATCCGTATAGTAATTTTACAAATCCGTTGATCTTTATGATATTTTAAATTATTTTTAATTTCATTTATATCTTTTGTAAAAAAAAATTAGTATATCGTTAGTTGCATTTCATAACAACTAACACATATAAATTATATTTTAAAATATATTTCTCAAATAATTTTATCTAAACAAATGTATTAATATATATTTAATATATTAGTTATTTAAGTCGAAGATATTGATGGATATAATATATTTAAAAGATTTAAATTCATTGAAAAGAAATAATTATTTTTAATGTAATGAATATGAAAAATATAAAAGGAAATAAAAAATATTTTTGGTTCCTTAAACATCTTTGTACTATTTTTTAACAAACCTTTTGTTTAAAGAAATATAATTTGGGTTATTTTCAAAGTTTTCTTTCAAATGATCATATTTTCTATAAATTTTAAAGTTTTATAAAGTTTAAATATTATTAATTTTTAAAAACTTTCGTAGAGTTTAAATACTATTAATATTTTGTAAACTTTATAGAGTTAAATATTATTAATATTTTCAAAAGTTTACAAATTTTAAATATATATATATATATTTAAATTGGTTCAACTAAAACCAGATTAAACCGAATCAAACTTTTAAATTTGAACGCATGGTAAGTAAAACTTATTGTTCATTCGTATTTGTAATCATTTTTTTCTTTTTAATAATATGTCTCTGAATCATTACCTAAATATTTTAGCCTATGTGGAACATAGAACACATATTTTTCTTCATCGATTGAGTAATATATGTCTGTTTTAAAAAATTTGAATCACAACAGAGGCAGAAAAAATGTAAATTTTTTATTAATTACATGTATTATATAATCATTTAAAATCATATGAAAATATGATCAAACAAAGGTGATAGAAGAAAATCATATGAAAATATGATCATACTATTAAATTGTAATATTAGATAAGAAAATAATTGTGTTTGGTTCTAAAATTTTGTAATATTAGATAAGAAAATAAATAGTGGATGTACATCTAAAATTATTTCATTTGAAATTTATTGAAATCTGTTTGACAATAGGTACACGAGTACTTTTTTTTTTAATAGTATAGAGATATATTATATACACGTTCATATAAAAATCAAGTAGTTTGATAAACTATATATCGAGTAGAGAGAGAGACGAACCTTCCAAATGAGGATGGTAATATCAAATTGGTTTCCTTTGAAAGTGGAGAGGGGAGAAATGGCTGCTCCAATGGCAATCTTGTTATTTGTTTGGATAAATCCAGAACATAAAAGATTGTAACATCCTGTTGCTTGATATGAATCACTCTGAAAATACAAAAATTCATTAGTTTAGCATAAAAACTCAAGTAAAAGAAAAAATGTTTAACCAAACTGTTGCCAAGCAATGATCAAATACCAATATAACGTTTATTTCCAAAATTTACAACCAAATATATGTGTAGATATGTCTATTATTTTTCTAGCTTTTGGGCAGAACCAAATTTAATGATTTGGAGAGTAGTACAGAAATTTGACTGGTATCAATCCAATTAATAATATGTAGTTAATGCAATAATAAATGCTCTACACCAAACATTATCATGATGAATCTGTTCTACCATTAACTTCAAAATGATCAATACTACACATTAAAAGTAACTGTAAGAGTATTACAAATCAAAATTGCCTTCAATTTTTTTTTTAACGTAAATAACCTTCAATCTACCCTATCATAATTTTCATGCACAATGTCACTGAATTTCTAGTCGGAAGTGTGCCTTCAAAGCAATATTTGGTAATTCTGAAAATACAATCTATATACCATAATAGATCACTGAACTACAGCTAGAAACTTCTCCACTGTCACATGAATGCCCCTTAAAAGCAATACATTAAAGTCCATCTTCTAGCTATATCGACTTTCTCAAGGATATTAATTCAGCTAATTATACCCCAAATAATATTAGGTTAATTAAACTCTTGATTTGAAATTAATGAAAGTGATTTGCATCGTAATTTTAAGACAACAAGTAGAAAACAACAACAACATACCGTCCAATAAGTGAACAACCTTGGCCTGTTGTCACCATACAGCTCCGGACTGACCTGACTAGTAGAATAATCAGAGCTTTAGATATATAATCCTTTTGCTAAACATTCAGTTAAAAAATGGGAATAATGAAGGGTAAAATGGTAAAAAAAAAAAAACAGTACCTGCCAGCCAGCTTCTATACTATTGAGATCAGGACCGACGAAAGATCCCGAGAGAATCCAAATCTGTGAGAGACTAAACTCATTCACTTCTTCAATCTTTGGGTCCCACACATTCATCGTCGCCTTTGCTCCATATATCTCCGACGATGTTTCCGTATAAGCTATCGCATGCTATCATTTCCCAGTCCCCACAAAATGATTATATTCAGTACTAATATTATTGTTTGTTTTCAAATCTTCACTATATATACTTTGAGATAAGCTTCTAAATTATAATCCCAATGTTATGCGAATGAAATGCGATGCATTTATTTATTAATCTTTTTTTTTTTATGATAGTTGTATGTTTCAAGAATTATGATAATGAGACCGGATCTTAAAATCCATTGAATGCGTATGTTTTATGTGTGTTTATGAATTTAATTAATGAGAGTGACATTGGAAACTTTCACACCCAAGAGATTAGAAACAAGTGTACCTCATGGCCATTAGTGCCGAGGGCATCAGGCTTTTCTGTCCGTCGATCAAGGTCAATATTTCGACGTTTTTTGCCAAAGTCAAATAAAGACTTGGCCCTGAGCACATCGTTCATTGTGTTGCGTCGTATGGGAACCGTACCCTTGGGACACCTCGTGCCGTTCACGTGCCACAATTGCCATGCACCTTCCAATACATTCGCTGCGGCTTCTTTGACATCATCGTTTCTCTCTTTCTCCACCATCTTCGGCATTCTCCTCGGTTCTTTCTGCATTATTTATAAAACATAATCAACTACTAAATTATAAAACAATCTTTTTGTTTAATATCATTTTATATTACAAAAAAAATAAACTTACTAATTTTGTATTCATTTAAGAAAAAAAATACACTAATATACTATAAAACTTGTCACATCGGATCCATCAACATCATCCTTTTAAGTTATTTACAAGTTTTCATAATTTTTGTAATTTAAACTGATATTTGCTATGATTCCGGCATAGTTATGTTATTGCTAGCTTGAGGACTAGTATTTAACATGATAGATGAAATTAAAAAAAAAATGTTTGTTTAATACTATTACACATAAGTTTGGAGGATACAGAAGCTAGATACTTGAGAAAAATATTAATTGAATAAAAGAAAAGTTTTGTTTTTGATAAAGAGAATAAAAGAAAAGTTGCGTGGTAAGAAATTTACCTGAATCTTGTGATGCTTTAAGAGTGGATGATCCAAAGCTGGCTGCTTTCTTTTGTGTACACAATCTATTACATCACCATCTGGACTCTGTAAATTATTAATTTATAACAGAAAGTTATATATTTCACATAGTGACCAAATTTAGAAAAATCAAATATATATGCATTTGAAACATAGAAATATATTTAACCTGGATAGTGAAGACAGGAGGCTTGTTGATCTTGTTCAAGTGCTTTTGGATCCTCTCATGTCTCAAGCTACTGACTTGTCTGTATGGTTTGTTGTAGTTAAAGGCAGAGATATGTGTGACCTTATGGCTTAGAGAGAGACTTGCAATAACAAGGAAAAGAAGAAGACTTCTATTCGACGCAAGAACATTAACCTCCATCGGTTGATCTTTTAAAGCTTTTTTTTTCTTGAATGTATCACATTCAGTGTCCAAAGAACGAGAAAGTGAAGAACTTGGAAACTGAAATGAGGACAGATTCTTATAAAGTTAAGATGAGAGGAGGACCATTTCCAGAAAATGGAAAGAGATTTTAAAGAATTACAATTGCTAGCCTAAAATATGTAAATGTAAATGTATATATATTTGTAATTTGTGAGTGTTATAAATGGGGAAGAGGGGAGGTGGGTGAAGAGATATTATGAAGTGTAAATATGGAAATGGAAGAGAAGAAGCAAAAGCAATGTGGTTTTCGAGAAGAAGATCAAATCAAGATTCATCATTGCCCTGCATCGGTTTCAATTTTTTATATAGATTGATTTAATTGTTGTCTTTAATTTCTTATTAAAAAAAAAGGGAGAAATATTCATTTTATACATGTGTGTGTGAGAGAGAAAAGCAATATTAACCAAAATAAAGTTAAGGGAAATAAATGAAAGAAAAAAAAAGCAAAGGGAGACTATAAATACAATAGAGAAACCTACCCAACTAACTAAACCTTTCTTCCCTTTTATGACACTCCTTCAATGTTTTCATCTGTCACTCTTTCTTTTTTTCTCTTTTTCTCTTTTTCTAAAACTAAATTCATATTTAAAAACGTATACAATATATATATATACCAAATATAGTGTATATATAATCTTTTGGCATTGTATTTGTACGCCGTAAATTTTGACTTCTATGAATTGTATAAATCTTATATATTCAAACATTAACAAGCAAAGTGGATTACCAATTTGTTTTGGTTTAATTTAGTTTGGAACTATTGATGCCAAAGAGTCAAGGTAGAAACTGTTTGAGTTCATTTTCCTTTCATAGTAAACTGTTTTTATATCCGAAAAAACTAGAAATTCTATAAGAAAGCTGGTATAGTGTTAAATATATTAATACTATACAGATTTATATATATTAAACAATGTTTGTTCTGGTGTCTTATAAGTTAAAGTGTGTATAAATAAAATACCATCGTATTGCTTCTGTTACAAAGATCTATAGTAACTAATTTTAGTGGATATGCACGAGGCAGATCAAAATTAATCACATGATTATAGTATTTGAACGTTTTATATTCAGTAAAAGTTAGGAATGGAATAAGTTTAGACCATGAATGGTTGTGGATTTTGAAGTTGTTTTTGGTTTTATTTTTTCACAAAATCTATTTTATAACCAATTATGTTATGAAGAAAGTAGTTTTCATAAAAATTAGAAAATCTCGGTTTTCATAGTTTTTGTCAATTTTCAAAGAAAATCTACAGTATATGTTTCAATAGTTTTTAACTTTTCAACATCACTTGAGTTATCTTTCCTCATTTTTAAATTTTAATTTTTAATCTTTTAAAAAATATAAATCTAAAAACCATAATCTATAATCCATAATCCAAAATCTAAAAAACAAAAATTATAATCCAAAAATCATTTAAAAACTTGCAAACATTCATAGCCTTAATATTTTTGCTCGAGGGTCTCTCAATCGATCCAGCTTTTTTAGTTACATCATATAAATTTGGTACTTTGTACCACGTGGCGTCTTTTAATTGCGTACTCGTACACACCTAGATTTAATATCATTATTTTGTGTATATGCCTATTAATACACGCTCTGAATGCGATGTCTGAACCAATTTCAACAGATGAATTATGAACATACCAACTGAATTCAAAGTTATAATCAATTTTTTTTTTGTTTTTGTCATTTTTCTAAATCTTATACTTATTCCCTTTTGTTTTGTGGAACATAATAATATTTAATCTCGTTGACCAAAAAAGTACATGTTATTAATCTACTACCAAATTTCATGCCAAGCAATATACAATTTACAAGAGGGATTCTTGATCATAGATATATTAGTAGCTTTAGCAACATTTTTGTCTGACCAAACTCTGAGCTGCACATTCATATTCATTATAAAGTATATTTTTCAGGCATCTATACATACCATTTGGAGAGAACGCAATAGAAAAAGATATGGTGAAATTTCGCTTCAATCAAGCTGCTTAAACAAGAGTATAAACCGGATCGTCCGCAATCGCCTATTATTCATCCAGAATCTATCATCAACGAGTTCCAATGAAAGTTTAATGCTCTAGTTTGCAGCAAGAACATGATTTTAAGTTCTATTTTTTCTCGAATATTTTTTTCTCTTTTGATCTTCCTATGATTTGAAAACTAAGTATGCATTCTATATAACAAAGGTTTTTTAGTGAATATAATTTTACATTCATACAAAAAAAAATACAATTTATGTATAAAATCGTTATAGTGTATATAATTCAAATCTTATTTGAAAAATCGTTCTATATTTTTAGTACATAATCTATATTTCGGTTGTTTCCTCCTTTGACTTACTGGTAGACGACATTATTTCTCAATTAGATGTTAATTATATACACAGAAAGCCACTGTGGTTTTATTACAATGGTCCATGACAGATCTAGTATATATATATATATATATCAATTGGGTAAATATAATCAAGTTCGAGTTTATCCGAACTCAGTTTCAAAAGAATTATCAGATTCGAGGTGATCTGTTATTTTTGGGTTAAGGATCATGTAAGAATAATTATAAACAACTCAAATAATCGTCCCATTAGAAACTTATTTTCTGGAAAATGGATTCTGATACTGTTTTTTCTGACGAGGGGTTCTGACTGTACCGTACCCTTAATTTACATGCATGCCTAACATAAAAATGATTTATGTCACTGAAAATGCTAATTAGCAAATTACCCAAAAATAAATTGAGTTATAGAATATATGTGATTTTTTTTATAAGAATGAACTTTTTTTGTTTGGTTTAAAAATATATATGAATTTCTTACATGCATGCATATGATAGAAGATAGATAGAAGATAGCAAACAATCTATTAATGAGTGCTGGAAATGCACTTATCTCCACGTGGAGTAAAATAATGTGACATAACTTAATGCACATTAAAAAAAATTTGGATACGTTATCATAATATTGCATTTAAATTACAGAAAGAAAGGTTGTTGGATTACAGATGATTAAAATATAAAACGAGTAAGGTAAACATATATCTTGATCCAATGGTCATGATGAACAAAACAGGTTATTATAATGATTTTGTTTCTCGGACTCTGCTCAACCCATCTTTAGATGCTTCTGCTTCGTCTGATTCGTAATACTCGTTGAATGCATTAATGATATTACACTAAACAAAGAATGATATATAATTAGTATGAACCTTCCTACTGGCTACGACACCAGATTCAGGTTCTTAAACTAAGTAGTAAATTTATACCTTTTTGTACGTAGAACTTCAATAACACTACTACGTTTTTTGTGCAAACAATTAACATAGCTAGTTAATATATATATATATATATATATATTTTTTTTTTTTGTTTGACCAAAAAAAGTTAATATATGTAATTTTGTTACAAACAATTTTTTATAGGAACTAAATTTCTGTTAACAAATGAATTAACCGGTTAAACTTAAAATAAATTAATATAAAATTTAGTATTGTTAAGTAATAAATGGTCAACTGTGAATAAGAAGTCATTAGAAGGATTTTCAAACATAGCAAACGCGGGGCCAAAATCACACATTGATGTTTTCTGTTCGGAATTGTTCATGACAACGATTACCAACATGTTTTGATGTCAGTTTTGTATGAGTTTTTCAACGATAAGTGACTACTAGTGACACTGATCAGTCTTTTGTTGTTATTGTAAAATACTTGGATTGGAGGATAGATATAGATATTGGGCATGATGACATCACTGCTCTTGGGTGAGGGCGTTGGATCACTTGGGCTCGTACGTGTCATGAGACCCTCTTGAATTTGAACTTTGTATTGTTATCAATCAGGCCCAAAAACAATAACGCTTGACTAAAATTGATAACCAATTATATGGTATATCCAAAGATTCACGTGGTGTGGTTGGTGTTGGGTGATTATTATTTTTTTTCCATCAACTAGACCTCGATAGATATGTGGTCAATATTACAATGAAACTTTTCTTAAATAATCGACAAACTATTCAGTTATTGAACGATCAATGTGCGATGGATTCGAGGGTTGATTTAATTAACCCATAAAATAGGGTTATGAGGCACGTCCATCTCAACTACGCCAAACATGCTTTCGACCAAAGTGACATTGTTCAATCAAAACTCAACTATATCAAATGCATCAAAACTATCATGACAAAAATCATGCAGCAAATTACCTCAGATACATGTTTTACACTAATGTACGGTGTCCTAATTAACTTATGTTGTAGACAACATTTTTTGCTGTTTACATATTATCAAAGCATTGTGTTGAAAATTAGTTTACTCAACCGCACCCGCCGTTCTCCCCAGACTTAAAAAAATATATATTTCATTCAACCTGTTTCTAAATTCACTAGATTACTAAATGACTCTAGATCTTATATCACTTCTTGACCAAACAAATATCTATATCTAAATCTATCAATTTTGTGATTTTCTTGTTTTACTGCCAAGTCACGTCGTTTTATTTTGACTAAAACGTCAGAGAATTTGCAGAAAGAAATTTTTTATCTTGTCTTTTCTGAAACGAGTTTGACCATGCTATTGTTTCATAATTATTTATATGATAATTAAGTCTCCACAAAATTCAACCTTTGGTGAATAACGAAAATTCGTCTCGAATAGTTGGACTCTACAGTTACATACATAAACCAGAAAATAACATTAAAATACATTTGTTGCACTCCCCTAAAATTTTTATTGGATTAACTATTTTAATTGGTACCAACAAAATTTGGTGTTATTTGACTATTGGTTTTTATTTATCCAAATATTAAAATGTTATATTGATGATTAAAAACGACATGTATAAATAAATCTGTGAAAATTTCTTAGATGGATATATATGATTATTTGGAAATCCATAAAACAATTTAAATTTTGTATGGCTTGAAAACAAAATTTGAAACAAAATCAATCCATGTAGTTTTTTTTTTTGTTTTTGGTTAAAACCTTAAAGATCAATCCATGTATATCTAAAAATCATTTTATAACTTCCAAGAAGTAGGGATAAAGAAGAAAAAAGTGTCGTTATTGATAAACAAAATGTTTATTAGTGTATTTAAATGTGTGTACAATGTAAAAATCATCATACACCCCCAAATGAATATATTGTCTCCCAAAAAATTAAAATCTAGGCAAGAAAATAAATCTTTTCAGAAATGATTAAACTGTTATGAATATTAAAAAAGTCTATGATTTTATTTACCAACTAGGAAAATACTCTTTCCGTTCTTTATTGGTTTTATTTCTAGGAAAAAAATTATTTCAGAAAATTATATTTTTAAATTATATATATATTTAATAAGTTATTAATGATAAATTGTAAATTTTAAGAAAAATAATTGGATACTATTGATTTAGAATATTGTAAATAGTTAATTACAAAAAACGATGTATTTATAATCAGTTTTTAAAAACTGTGTTTTTTTAATATGTATGAAATTTTAAAAATATTATCAATTAGGAAGGGCGAGCAAGTATATAATTAGATAAGTGAAAAAAGAGGATTAAATAAGTAGTGGTGTAAAAACAATACTTCAAGGCGAAGCACCTAATGAATGGTTAAGCCATGTGTTCCAAGTCGTTTGCCAGGCCGTCCTCGATCTTGACACGTGACGTATAAATATGACATATTCCATTTCGCATGTACGTATACTTATGTACTGTTTTTAATATATATCTAGAATGTTATTCCTATCCAAAAACAAAAGGGTGAAACTTATAACCTAAGTAAAAACTAGAAGTCGAAAAAACCCAGAATCGTAAATGGTAAGTGTCACGGGAAAGACAAACATCTCTATATGACTCGAGCTTTTAGGAGAGTGGTTTTACTCAGGTTTGTGTGGTAAATTTGTAGTGGTTGATCCAGTTTTCGGATCTTAACAGGAAATAAAAATACACAAACCCATTAGTTACTAATCTTTAACTCAATTTATTAATCTACCGACCAATTTGTAACATTCATTTAAAATATTAGGGTTTTTTTTTGTGCAACTGTACTTTTCAGTTATAGAAGTGGATTTTGTTTTAAACGTACGGGATAATTCTAGATTTTGGAAAAGATAAATATCAATCAAAAAGTATGATATAACATAGTTTCACCATTATGATTTTATCATTGTTACTACTATCATAATATTTAATTATATGTTTTTTTATCCCTGAAGTATTTTGTTAACTAATACATCGTAAAGAATAAAAGGAGATTTTTTTTTAAGAACGTATATTTTTTCTAATACCATTATCCAAAACCATCTTAATATGGAGAGTTTCACTATCATCATTAAGAGACAGAGGCGTGCCTCATGTGTACCAAATAAGGCATTTACCTTAGATCCTAAAATTTAAGTATATATATTTTAAGCCCCAAATTTTTTAATTTTTAAAATATATTAGTAAATTATGTATTCTAATGCTATTTTAGATTAGAATTTTATTTCACATACTTGAAAATAGTATTAAAATATTTATAATACTTTACAAAAGTATCATAAACTTTAGTACTTATAGATTAAAATAATGTAAACTAAAGAAATAGATTGTAAAAATAGTATTAAACTATTTTTTGTAGTTTAAAGAAAATAGTATAAAAATTGTTTTTCATAAGTTGTGAAATTATTAAATTTCTCTAATTTAGTATAAAATTTTACATATTGTTTTATTATGAAAATATAAAAAGGTTTGTTAACAGAAAAATAATATATTCGGAATTTCAATGTCTAATACCAATATATTATGTGTTAAAAAGGTTTTAATTTTCACTTTTAAGGAGAATGGATCAAAGAGAAACACGTGAGTCATCATCAAGACAGTGGTCGGGGGTCACTTTCGTGTAACGTAGACATTAAACTAAATAAACTAAACAAGATCCCTTACCTCAGTGTACATATATATACACACACACGTACACACTCATATATTCATATGCCACGTAAGAAAACGTATACTCATGACGTGTCCACGTATATATATAAACACGCACACTTTAATTTTCATTCACTCTTTACAAACTAAATCGAAAACGAAACACCATGGAAGAAGAGCAACCTCCGGCCAAGAAACGAAACCTAGGGAGATCAAGAAAAGGTTGTATGAAAGGTAAAGGCGGTCCAGAGAACGCCACGTGTACTTTCCGTGGAGTTAGGCAACGGACTTGGGGTAAATGGGTGGCTGAGATCCGTGAGCCTAACCGTGGGACTCGCCTCTGGCTCGGCACGTTTAATACCTCGGTCGAAGCTGCTATGGCTTACGATGAAGCCGCCAAGAAACTGTACGGACACGAGGCTAAACTCAACTTGTTGCACCCACAACAACAAGAAGTAAATAAGAACCTGTCCTTTTCGGGCCACGGATCAGGTTCTTGGGCTTATCAGCTCGATACGGTTCGTGGGTTGGACATTGGTCTCGGCCCGGCAAGTAGGTCACGACGTCCGTTGTCAGGGAGATTGAGTTTTCTACAAGAAGACGATGATCATAGTAATAATCGATGTTTGTCTTCAAGTGGGTCGAGTCTTTGTTGGTTATTACCTAAACAAAGTGATTCACAAGATCAAGAAAGCGTTAATGCTGCGAGTGGTTGCGGCGGCAAAGGCGGTGGTGGCTCTGCTCTGACGTTTCCAACCAAGTTGAAACCGATGATGAATCCAAATTATGGATCAACAAATGAAGCGTGGTCTAGGTTTCTTGTGGGGCAAGAAAAAAAGACTGAGCATGACGTTTCATCGTCGTGTGGCTCGTCATACAATAAGGAGAGTATGTCGGTTCCTAGCTGCGGCGGGGAGGGGACGCATAGGCCGGAGGTGGAGGGGGCTGGAACAGGGTATTTAGAGATGGATGATCTTTTGGAGATTGATGATTTGGGTTTGTTGATTGGCAAAAATGGAGATTTCAAGAATTGGTGTTGTGATGAGTTTCAACATCCATGGAATTGGTTCTGAGAGTTTTTATTTATTATTATTATTATTTATCATAAATATATCTTAAAATTCGATTCAGGTTATTATTAATTTGTTATACATCGATTGTGGGTGTTTTTCTTCTTGCATGTAGTCCTATTTGTGTATTTAGGTTAGGTTTGAGCATGTTTTGAATTTTTCTTAAAACGATATGTAAAAAGAAATTTAATAGATTCAAAAGCAAGTTTAGAATGATGGTTTTACAATTTAATACAATAAAATGTTACAAAGCTTTGACAAATATTCTCTCTACTCTGACAAAGTGTTGGTTGTGGATTGCAACAAGAGGAAATTTGGTAATATCAAGAGGGATTCATAGATTTTGGTAATAGAAAAAAAGTTCGGGAATGATGGGATCAGTTTGGACAAAGAGATTACAATAAAATACTGAAGTTCGACTATCGCAAATACGAAGGACGAGACTTCGGAAGTAATGAGATTCGAAAGTCAGATCGGTTGAAGATTAAAGTGAGCTGAGGTTGATTGTTCGACCGAGGTAAGAAGCCGAGGTTGAATGTTCCACTGAAGCTCTATTTATCGGATATTTTGTAGAAGTTGGATAGTTATGCTCGGAATTAAATGTTCTGTTCGATTCTCTTTATAATTTTTGATTAAATCGATATGATAATGGTTTTCTTTATTTAGTTATTTTTATCTAATCTTTTTTAATTCTATTTATTTAGCACGTATTTTGAGATTCGAGCTTTGGAGTTATGCCAAAATCTTCTTTGTGGGCTTTTGATCAAAGTTTGGATCTGCTAATGAACAATTGACGAATTTGGATCGAGCATTACATCCCGTGCTCGGCCCACCTCTAACACAAAGTAACAATATGTAAAAAATCATTAAGAACAAAAGGTTAATTAAATCAAACCGTCTATAACCGAACCGAGATATCCAAACCAGAACGGCTAAGTAGGTTTGCATATTACATACATTCGTCTCTTGATAGATAACATAACGCTACGAACACTATTAAGCCACGCCGTTCTTCATTCTATCTATAAGGTGAACAGCGAGAGAGCTAAGCTAATCTAATCAAGTGAACCAAAATCAAAAACATCATCTGTGATGCAGAGTTCGAAGACTGCAAAATCTTGGACAGCCAATAAATTTTATCTTTGGCTTCTTCCGGAGAAAGGTAATCTTGAAACCGCTTCTACATATTGCAATTTGTGTTCCTTGGAACGGGCTTTAGATGATGCATTCGGGATCTGTTCAGTCACATGTTTCAGTTCCATTAATTCCCTTCAACGGTTGGGATTCACTCGATTATTATCGAGTGTCATTGGCAAGATGAATGAAGAAATGATGTTGTGATTTATCTCTGTAAGCGAATGGACGTGTTGAGGACAAAGTGATTATGTTTTCATTTTCAATGAAATGGAAAATAAGGGATTTAGAGATGTTATTACCTACAACTCCCTCATAACCACTTTATGAAAATTTTTTACTGGCTTTGTTTGGTAAAATTATGTGTGATAGATAATCATGTCTTTGTTTGGTAAAGAGTAGTTATTTTGATACTCAAGTTGTGTTGTAGCAACTAGTAGAAAAACAAGATGATGGTGGCGTATTCATGGGGCGTCCTACATCTTGGTGGAAGATGCATGAGATTTATTTGCTTAATATATGTTTGTTTTGAAAGATAGATGAGATTTTATCAGAGCAGACTACATGTACAAGTATTTGACGTATGTCCATATTTTCCTATTTTTATGAATAGATAATCAACTTTTCTTACATCATCTCCAAAGTCATTATGTTTATAGCCTAAATCAACTATAGTGTTCAGATAAATAGGAGAAGCTAGGCATGTGCTAACACAGATTCAAGCACATCTCCAACATATTATGATTTGTAAAGTAATTAAACCAAAAAACTTGTACTTGAGCTTTTTTTTTATTTTTTATACATTCTACAAGTCATTGGTGAAGCTGTTGAAGTTAATATAAAAAGAGACTTTAAAAGAACGTCACAAAGTTTTGTTTGATATTTATCCCACACTCAGCCAGATATCACCATTAGCATCTTCAAAAAAGATTTGTTTTTGATGTGGATACCAAAGAACATGAAATTGAAACAAATTATTGTTTATTCTTACTCTAATATTCATGTATCAGACTATTATCTGCAGACAACATATCCTCCAAAAAAAACAAAAACAAAAACACAGAGATTGATACCACAAAATCCTTACAAACTTAGTCAACATTATCAATCAGCGGCTTCATCACATAAGTCATCATCAGCATTCACATCCACATCAAAATCATTATAATAATCAATTTCTTCTACCGTAATCAAAGGCAACTTCAGAGGTTGCTCTGGCGACTCCTTGAGGAATGAATTTATTACCATGAAGCGCAAGGCCTGTAATAACTGACTTTTCTCTCTCTTTATGTCTGCACTAAGGAGCTTCTCAAGCAATGTAGGTTTTTTAGTCGCCACGCAAGATTCTTGGGAAGAATTTTTGTCGTCGAGCCTTTGTTTCTTACTAGACTTGTCTTTACCACCATGTCTTCTCTTATTATATCTATTATTTTGGAATCTTCCCTTTTTGCCGTCATCCTTGTGTTGAAATTGTCCACTGTTGTCTCCTCTATCTCCATTAACTTGTTCATCTGTATTGGATAAATAATGTGAAGGAACTTCTGCTACTTCAACTTCTAACTCAGCCTGCTGTGCTAAAATTTCCTGGAGTTGCTGCAATGCAAAAATTAAAAGCTATAAGGTAAGAAAATGCTAATTGAAAGAATAATTATGCGTAGACTATGGGAAGATTATAACAAGCCTAATGATATTGAACTCTTTCACTGTGGCATGAACTTCCCAGTAGATAAACTATGAATCCAATATATGTGCATAAATGCTTTTTTTTCACTCATCATAACCTTTTGGATATTTAACTAGCCAACGTATTATAGCATTGGCAAGCTGATCTTGATGGTGATTTGAGCTTCATGAAGATTACTTGTTAACAAATTATATTTTTGGTATTCGTATTTTTACACCATATAGCAGATCAGGTATATATAGCTCCTTTTCAACTTTTCCTAAAATATTCTAAGTGGAAATTTTCCAATTGGTTCTATATTATACTTATGCAGTGTGTCTAGCATAATCATAAAAATTGCCGTATAAGATGTGGAAAAATTAAGGGTACCTGACGACGCATTTTTGCTTCCTCATCAAGCACACCGTCTGAAACATTTTTCTTTAGTTTCTGCAAAGGTAATTTAGCATTCAATTTTCCCCACAAAAGAGTGAATACCAAACAAATCAAAGGCCGTGAGAGAGGGAGGGCTACTCTAACCTGTTCAACATGGAGTTTCGTTGGAAAATGCTTACGCCGAGCATCACGCCATCGCTGAATTTCTTTTGGAGTATAGGCCCAAGCAAGTCTTCTCTTGGAGAAAAATAACATCAAAAGAATAATATTAGATACTGGTCCCAGTCAGCTGACATGAACTTGAACAAAAATGATAACAAAAGATTTAATCCAGATTATAATCCAAGCGAATATTACGAGATCACACTGCTTTATGAACGTGAATTGCAGAGAACCAAAATGGCTTATGAACCAAAAGAAATCCATTGAGCCAAAGAGCAAGGTGCTATAATATTGAGACCTGACACTACCTTTTTTTTGCCTTAGCTTTGTTACCCGCATCAGAACCACTGTGCACATTTGCCATCTTATTACGGTTCCCTGTAAATGAAGTCATAAATGAGAGATCAGAAAAAAAAAAATATCCAACATTCACATATGTTTCAGAATATTTGAGGTATGGAATACAGAAATATTGGAATAGCAAGGATTATAACACAACACTACTAACTTGAAATATATAAAAAGTTTGGAATTAGATACTCTAAATCTTCTTTTCTAATGCTAATATTATTAATTAATACATAATACATTCCACTACATCAACAACTAAACAAACGTACGGACAATTAACATTTCCAAAGGAAACTGAGAGAGTTCAAAGTATATACTATTCTGATAAAAAAATTCCTGCAATTTCACTTCAGATTTGTGATTTGATGGAAAAGAACTAACCTTTGCCACTATGATCCTTATTGAAATTTTTCTTTACATAATGTGTTTGATGCAACTGAGATTTCTGGAATCTACAATAACACAGAGTAAATATAAACCAAGATCATAGCAAACAAATAATTGAAAGCTGAGCAAGCAGGTAGAACATACCCTTGACCTGGACCTTTGAATTTCTGATGTTTAGTAAAATTATTTCGAAAATCATTCCCTTTAGAACCAGAACCATTGGTATTATCAACCTTTCCTACGGCCTGCCCCTGTGGAAGCTCAAGTTAACTAAAAGAACAACAAGCACTTATACAAGAGAGCAATGAAAAAAGAAGTACCACCTGTGGTCTTGGCTCTGAGAAACCCGGAGGAGGCTGCAATTGGTGATTTTGATAGGAATTTGGAACCGGAGGATAAGGAAGGGAGTTAAAGGAGTTAAGCTGTGGCTGAGAAGTGAAAGCAGAAGGTTCAAGAGGAGGCCGGAAAAAATTGGGCTGAACTAAGGGGAGTGAGTGACCCATAAGGTTACGAAGATTTCCCAAGAGGCTAGGAAGCAACTGGTTGATATGGTTGGACATAGCAAACTGTTGAAGTTGTTGCTGTTGTTGAGGCATATTGGGGACGTTGTTAAAGAACTGGGGATGTATTGGCATATTGGGCATTCGAATTTGGTTGTTCATTTGACCCATCATTGGATTATTCATCATTTGTGGATTGTTCTGATACCCATTATGTTGGTGGTGATTAGGAAATCCAATATTATTCTGAAGAGGCAAAGCAAAAAACAGAGAAATTGATTCAAAAATCTGGTAAAAAGAGAGACTTTGAGGGAGTGAAAGAGAAAGAGATAGACCTGTTGATGTTGATATGGTTGTCGCTGCGGACGAGGTTGAGGCTGGAAGGAATTGAACGGAGGTCTCATCCTTCTTCTGTGAAGGATTTTGCTCAGCTAGGGTTTAGGGTTTTAGGACTAGTTATGAACTCTGATAACTCTTAGCTTAAATCTCTGCTCAGTGACAAATAGAGACGATGGGCAAGTAAGAATATGCAAAATCAGGTTGAAATCAAATCGAGAAGATGGTCGGTAGAAGGAATTGGTTACCTTGAATTGTGGATTTCGTCGGCCTGGGAGCTATGGCGAGTCCCGCGACTGTGTAGGAGTGAAAGAAGAAGAAACCTAAATATATAATCTTGAAGTAAAAGAATCTACTCTGTTTTATCCTCTTGCCTCTTTAGACTTTAAATTGAACCGCGAATGAACCGCTGCGAACCGGTAACAATGTGCTTGAAGACGTGGCGCTCTCTTGAGACGGAGTCTAGATTGATGATGATCCACGTGGCTGATATTTAGGTTTTTTTTCCCGGGATATTGTATATATGGAACGTCAAGTGCTATGGCCTGGCCTGGGTGTTGGATCACTTGGGCCTATTGGTAATCGAATCAATTTATTTACCATTGCTACAATTATTATACTTTTAAAATAGGGTTTCTTTGTGTTTAGGGTAGTTTTTCTAAATATGAAATTTACGTAAATTTACCGGAACCAAATCGAAATATAAAGATATTTTTTCTTATCAGGAACATTCCGGTGAAAAACAAATGATTTACGTGGAACTATTGTAGTAATTTTGTAATTTTAGTGGAATAGTGTTTTGCGTTAACTTTTGTTTACTCGGAATTTAAGCGGCTGAGGCTTGATGCTACTATGTTAATACTCGTTATGGACTTCTAAACCATTCGGATCTATTATCAACTTATATACACGAAGATTTTCTTAATAACAGGAAAGTTTATTATTGCTCTATATAAGCTGTCATACTCGTACACAGGCCTCATGTGAATTCTTGTTAAGACTAAAGGGTTATATGTCCTAACGCTTTCGCTTGTTCCTTCTTGTGAAACTTGAGGTGGATATAGGTGGCATTGAATAAAAATTTGAAGCATTTAATCACAATGAAAACCAAAATAAAATGTATTGGTTTTATATGAGATTTAATCAAATTTAATTTATAGTAACAAACAACTGTAAAACACCAAAGGTCTTTAAGAAATTTTTTAGAGTTCTGAGGCTTATAATAACTAAATTAATAATCAACTGGTTAGGTGAGGCAATCGGCAACGAAGAGCCTCCGTTACCGTACCTTAATCCGGAGCTAAGAGGCCCGAGGCTGTTTCAAGGTGCCAATTTCGCTTCTGCTGGCATAGGAATTCTCAACGATACCGGCTTTCAATTCGTAAGTTATTAAACCGGGTTTGACTTCTAAGTAAAATTTCCCGGTTATCTATAGGTATGATGGATATGATTTTTGGTATGCAGATAAACATCATAAGAATGTACCAACAACTAGACTACTTCCAACAATACCAACAACGTGTGAGTCGCTTGGTTGAGAAACAGCAGACGCAGCGGCTCGTGAGTCAAGCGCTTGTATTAATCACCGTCGGTGGAAACGATTTTGTTAACAACTATTTCTTGTTCCCGTACTCCGCTAGATCGCGCCAATTCACTCTACCCGACTACGTCCGATTCCTAATTTCCGAATACAAAAAATACTATTGGTAAGTGGTAACAACTACAATCTTATATTATAAGATGGTGACAGTATTAATAATGGATTGATTTTGAACTCGTGACCTGGAGGACTTTCACCCTCTTACACTTATTTTTAATACAAGCAAATTTTTAATACACCCTCTTTACTTTTGTGTTATTTTTAGAGGTTAAGTTCGCTTGGAGTGGGTCGAGTTCTAGTGACTGGAGCCGGACCACTAGGATGTGCACCGGC
Source organism: Cardamine occulta (assembly GCA_028015245.1). NCBI lineage: Eukaryota > Viridiplantae > Streptophyta > Magnoliopsida > Brassicales > Brassicaceae > Cardamine > Cardamine occulta. Next base: position 13,216,329 of record CM051383.1, read on the forward strand.
TGAGCTGGCGAGAGCAGGCACGTCGAATGGGAGATGCTCACCAGAGCTACAACGAGCTGCATCTCTATACGATCCTCAGCTAATCCAAATGATAAATGAACTTAATAGAAAAATTGGGAAAATGTGTTTATTACAGTAAACACTAACCAAATGCAAATAGATTTTCTAAGCACTCCACGAAGTTATGGTAAAAAAATCGAGTTTATAGTTCTAATTTTCTGCTTTAATTTTCGTCGACAAGAATGGGTTATAACAGTTATTTTATTTTTGTTATAGGATTTGTAACGTCGAAGGTTGCCTGTTGCGGACAAGGGCCTTACAATGGGATGGGTTTGTGTACGGTACTATCGAACTTGTGTCCGAATCGTGAGTTATACGTGTTTTGGGACGCGTTTCATCCGACCGAGAAAGCAAACCGCATGATCGTCCGTCATATCTTGACCGGTACCACCAAGTATATGAACCCCATGAACCTTAGCTCTGCGCTTGCTCTATTAGCCAACACATCCGACCATATAAAGTTGAAGTGGAAAACTCGGTTTCGTTGATTTGGTTTATGTTTATTAGATGCGCAAGATGTGTGTATCGACTATCGAGTACGAGCGCATGAAATAACTCAGTTAGTCTGAATGTAACTTGTTTATTTGTTTGTAGTTTTTAGTTGGAAATCTTGCTTTTGATTTGATTACTTTCATATGGGTGTTTCTCATGAGCTCATGATTTTGATTCAGTTTAGTCTAATCCTTATAATGATTATTAAGTATATATTTTCTTAAATATACTTAATATATGTACATACATATATATATATATATACACACAATATACAATTTATTTATGTAAGTCTACTATATATAAAATAAAGTGATTTTAAATATAACCAAATTTATTTGCATTTAGTATATCGCACAAAGGGCTGTCAACACCGTGTTGATGATGTTTTATACCAAAAAGTTATATATGCAATGAATTAGAATACGACAAACCTCGTATCAAATATTAATAATTTGGCAAAAAATGATAATCTATATAGTTTAGTCTAACCCTTCAATTCTACCATATACAACATAAAATTAAAATATGACTAAATTTATTTAGAGTTAATATATTATATACGGACATATCAATAAAGAGACATTGATGTTATTTCTTACCAAAAAGTGATTTTAAATATAACTAAATTTATTTGCACTTCATATATAGAACACAGACATGTCAATAAAAGAGTGTTGATGTAGTTTTATACCAAAGAGATAAAATATGCAATGAATTAGAAAACGACAAAACTCGTAACAAAAATTTAATAATTTGAAAAATGATAATTTCTTATTTATAAAATATTTTATAACTTGAATGCTATATATTTTAGATTAGTCTAAACCTTCAATTCTAAAATCTTAAAGTATATATTTTCTTAAATTTATGTACATCTATCATAACAACATTAACTTTAAATATGACCAAATTTATTTACAGTTAATATATTATTTACGGACTAGCGGACATATGAATGAAGGATGTTATGTCATTTTATACCAAAAAAGATAAAACATCTAATTACTCAAAAAACGACAAAACCGTTACAAAATTGATAATTTCTAAGTTATAAAGATAATTTAAAACTTAAATTTTTTACTTTAATCTAAACCTTCAATTATAAAAGCTAAATATATATATGTTCTTAATTTTAAAATATTAACCTAGCTTCTAATTTACATCTTTATAGATTTTGTTTCCCTAATTTCCCTACGATACATGAACAAAAAAATATTTATTTCAATAATATAATTGCAAAATATTTTAAAATAAGATACTTTACAAAAATATTTAAAATCTTTCCCTTTTAAAAGTTAATGAAAAAAGTAAGAAAAGCCAAAATACCAAAAATGGCCTCAAAAGTCTTACCTTCACACGCATCAAAGCTCAAACCTTCTGAGTGGTGAAGAGGTATAAATAAATGTCTTGTTTTCAGAGAGATACACAAAAACTTTGAAATAAATAAAAAATCAAAATGGAATCCAGGTCTACCGCACCGGAGAATCGATCAATGATGATGGTTATGAAGATGGAAGAGACGGCGATTATTTTGCCGTTGCTCAAATCAGATCTCCGTCCGATCGAAGATGTTCTTACGGAATTCAGTTCCAAAATCCTAAGCTGTCGTTACCTCACTGTCTGCTCATCTCTCTGTCTGTTATTGCAGGCATGCTTCGCTTCGTTTCCTCTTCTTCTTCCTTTGAACATGCTTTCCCTTTTGCTCGGCTTTGTGTTCTTGATTGTGTGAGAGTTTCGAGTTTTGGGGTTTTTGGATATCTCTGTTGAAGGATTTTGATTTGAATCTAGGGTTTTTAATTTTACATTTGAGGATTTAGAAATTGAGATTTGGTGCTTTATCACTCAGTGCTTACGCTAAGCTGGTTCTCTTGTTTATCATGTTTTTGCAGAAAAGATTTTTCTTCTTTACTTTCTGTGATTCGGATATTGAATTTGTGGATGAAATTATCAATATTAATGTTCAATTCTCTGTTGTTTACATTTCATTACCATTTCTAACTAAAGTTTTCAGATTGGGACTAATTGAATGAATTTTGGTACAGTTTCAGGAACCGATGACACTCCGAGGTTCTGAACGTCTAATTGCATTTGCTATCGTATACAATTGCTATTCTTCCGAGAAACCATCTCAAAACCCGTTTGTATCTGAAATGATAAGCGTAAGCAGCCTTTCAATGTGTCTCTAATATGTGGACTCCATTAAAAAGATTGAAAATTTCTTAACAATACATTGTAGACATGCAAAGTTCTTTGCCTTCTCAGCTGTGTTGTGCAGCTCAATTCTTGTTGATTGTCTCCTAATGTAATAAGTTTGTTGTCAATCCTGGAGAATTGTGCTTTCTGATATAATTTGGTTTTAAGTGTTAAGCTTGGTAGTTAGTATAGGTCTTTTGTTCCTCGAAGTGGCATAATAGTTGGGATTTACTTGGGAACGATGAGGTTGCATGTAGTTCCTAAAGCTAAATTTATTTAGTGATGTGTTTGGCCTTCTATGGGTTGATTTAGTCAACCATGTTTAGTGTCTTAGCATGACGTGGTATTTTGTGTAAAAGAATAACAATATCTATGTCTTTTGTAGGCTGCTTGTAATGAGCTACTGGAAAAGTATGAGAGAGCATTTCTTCTACACCTGTTGCAGTGGAATAACTACAACAACATTAAAGAGGTAGGCTATAGCTGCATATATAGTTGTTTCCTTGAGCTGTTTGCCTGCTTCTTTATTTTGCTACTTCCATGTAAATTCAAAATTTATGCTCGCTCTTTTTTTTCCCTTTCCAACGCATTTTGATATGTAAATGGAATCATGTTTCATAATGCTCTTGTGGACGAACTGTGATTTCTAAAGCTGTCATGCAATTCACTTTCCGTATATACTCTCTAAGACTATTGTTTTCTTGGTGAAAACTTCTTTACTGGGTTCAGTTATCTCTGTCTGAAATCAATCCATTACTCGGATCAGGCATATTTGAAACCTTCTTTTTGTTTCACATATTATTTTCAACTCCTGATTTGTATAGTTTTATGATTTCTGTGACCTGTGGAACACTAATTACGTATTCATGATAGTTAATGTAACAATAGTTTGCTCTCCTGCAGATTCTCAAACAGGCAGCTGTAGATTATATCAAATCGTTTGATCCTTCTACTCATGTAAGAGCGGTTGACACATTGACATAATTGTTCCTTTAGTATGCCTAACACTACTTGTTGAACATTTAGAGAGACTTTTCTGGTTAATGATTTAATATGGTAATGTTCTGTTAGGATTTTCCGGAGCTAGGAGAGCTGCAAAGAGAGTATGGCGACATTGCCAATCCTGGACCATCTAGCAACATTTTTGCAGACTACTCCCTCAAAAAGCTTTTGCATGATCCTGATGTTCCTCGTGGGTGTGACCCTAACTCTCCAGAGTACGTAACCTATTAGTTAGAGGAATCTGTTTCTTTCCAACTGTTTTGTACATTTTACTCTGATCTGTTTCTCGCAAGCTTCCTGTTTTCCGCCCAGCTTAATTTTCTGTGTTAAATAGTCATGTGGCAATTTTCAGTTGATTTTATGGATGATCAAATAATCTTTTAGGTTTGATGTGCAACTTGGAGGGAATCCCAAAATTGGATCTGGTGATAGAGACGAGGCCATATCTGAAATATTGGGCAATTTGACAGCAGGGGGATTAGCTCCTAGGTGGATCCGCCCATGTCCTCCGAGGTACCCAGTTCATCAGAGCGAGGTAAGGCGAAGACTAGCTGATTACTTAATTGGTTTAGAAAATTATCCAACTGACCTTATTGATTTAACTTCTTACAGTTGCTTTGGATTGATCCTGATAACAAGCATGAGCTTGTTTGGGATGATAAAATGTGTGCTGATACTAGCAGAGGCGCAACCGTTAGAGACTTGCTTGTTAAGGGTTTAAAGGTGACCCTTTCACCGACAGAGCAAGAGGTATACATTGCTCTTTAATCCTTGATATGTGCATATAGTCATACAAGTAGTGTCCTGCTCGTAAGATAACATTTAATTGCGTTACTTTAACACTGATTAGTGAGTTAGCATAGCAATGGCATAGTAAGTAAATATGCACAATTTTTAAAGGTTGTAAAGACAGCCATTTAATGGCAGACATAATCCAGCTTTGAGAGAGAAATCGTGCTATCACTTTTTCTGTTTCTTATCGGATTAAAAGATCCAGTAGCTCTTAGTAGGATATTAAGAGGGAACTGACTGCAGTAAGAGTTTATGGAAAATAACCATATAGTGATTGTGATAATTTAGTTGATGAGCTTGCCCATATAGCTGTATTAATTTTGAAAACCTAGATCTTTTGAGTGAAGAAAATAACAAGTGATATTTATTTATTGGCCAGGACATCACTACGGAATTGACAAATGACCCAAAGCTTGTCTATCACTGTGGAATAACTCCACGAAAGCTGCCGGTATGTGATTTCATTATCTGGCAGGTTTTTTCTTTACTTAATTGTCTCTTCTATCATGTGATCTAGTTTCTTGTTCTCAGCAATTAGTAGAGCACAATCCTCAAATAGCAGTTGAGATTCTCACCAAGTTGATTAACTCTCCAGAGATTGCTGAGTAAGTCATTACCTTATCAGTTCCACTATTTACATTCTTTTAAAAGATATTACCTTTAAAGTGGGAATCTGAGAATGCTTGTGCAGCTATTTCACAGCTCTTGTAAGTATGGACATGAGCCTGCACTCAATGGAAGTTGTGAATAGGCTCACAACTGCAGTTGAACTTCCCAAGGAATTTATTCGTATGTACATCACTAATTGCATATCATCTTGTGAGAACGCCAAGGTATTAAAACAAAGCTTTCTTTTGTTTTTTTACTTTCCCTAGGTATTTAAAATAAAGCTTTATACTTCTGCACTGACTCACATCATGTGCTTCCGTGTATATGATTCTCGGATTTGTTGGTTTGCAATGTGTACATTACTTGTATTTGGTTGTTTCATTAATGGTATAGTGATGCATTGTTTTCAATCTGTAGCAGCAAGACAAATACATGCAGAATAGGCTTGTAAGGCTTGTTTGTGTCTTCTTGCAAAGCTTAATTCGCAACAACATCATCAACGGTATGTATTCTTTGTTTTTGACTGATTGCTATCAAATTTGGTATTTTGCTTTGTTAATTACACAAAGAAAGATCAATAGAGACATTCACAGAGGATTCTATATAGTATATCATTATGCTATTAATATATGTTTTTTTATTGGTAAATGGAACAGTCAAGGATCTATTCATAGAAGTTCAAGCTTTCTGCATTGAGTTTTCTCGGATTCGAGAAGCAGCTGGTCTCTTCAGGCTTTTGAAAACATTGGAATGAATAATTTACTCTTTCATCTTCCCATCATCATCTTTATCTCCATTTTAGTTTATTTTCTATTTTCGTCGAATATTTCGGGTTCTTTTGTAGCTAAAGAAATAACTTTTTGAATCCAAGCAGCTTTCGCTTTTTTAGAGTTTTATTTCTCAAATTTTCATATGTTTTTTGACAAAAAAAAATCCGGTTAACCTAGGTGTGTCTTCCTTAGGTTAGTAACGGCTTATGCTCGAACCGATAATACCAAGTGCTGATTCAGATCCCGGATTGATTTCCGATATAAGAAATGCTTGAAGATAACGGAATGTAAGAATTATTAAGCAGTCATCAAGTTTGCTTCATAGAAAAGACACAAACGTAATGCTTCTTCTCAAAGTTTTAGTTAAATAACATGTAATCTAATTTTGGAAAACTAGACTACCAGTAAAAATAAAAGTTATAACAAAAACTTTCTTTCCTAGGAAGTTACCGCATTGTTAGTTCCTTCTCCCTAACGTAGATTGTTGATCAAAATGAAGGCCAGTGTAGAATTCGAAAATTACTCACAACTCATATAGTTAAGTATGAAAAAATAGTTTGTACCAATAATAATGAAAAAACAGATTGCAATATTAAAAAGCAATTTAACAAAAAGACAAAAAATTTCAACACAAAAAAAAAAAAATCTTAATAGATGAAAAGACGAACAACAGTCGAGATTTCAACTTCAAGAGGACTGAAAAAGAAACAATATCTCTACAGTTGTTTAGAAAAACAGAAAAAAGCGAAATCTTCGATTCAGACAGAGTACTAGGAATTTATCGATCTCCGACCTTAAAGAATTAGAACAAAAGCCGAATCAATCGGCTTGAAGTAATAGCAGCTCAATTTCTCTCCATTGTTGTTAGGTAAGAAACGCAAAGTTGAAAGTTTTCTCCTTCAATGGCCAATGTTGCTAATTGCTTCTTCTTCTTCGGATCTTTTCAGGTGAGTCAATAAAAGACAATGGCGGTTCCTGTAGAGGAAGCAATCGCAGCTCTTTCCACTTTCTCCTTAGAGGTAACTGCAAATGCTCACAATTTTGGTTAAAGTAGAAATTGTGATTCTCTGGATCTTTTTTTTTTGCGACCTTTGACTACAAAGTTTCTATCTTGAGTTCAATTTCACAAAATTTGACACGAATAGGAAAGGAATTGTTGTTTCTTCATTTCCATTTCCTAATAAATTCTTCTCTTGTAAATGTTTTCACATAGATTTTGGTTAAATTTAGAAACTTTTCAGCGGATCTTTGTCTAGTTAGCAGTAACCAATAGGTTTCAGTCAAATGCTGAAGATTTAAGTATCTTCTTGAAAAATTTGGAGTTAGTGTAGCAAATTTTCTTAACGCATTTTGATTTTTGTTTGGGGGACATGATAGGATGAGCAACCAGAAGTCCAAGGACCGGCTGTGATGGTTTCAGCTGAAAGAGCAGCAACCGATAGTCCCATCGGTATGCTTCTTTACTTCTCGTTTCACTCTTTAAGCATAAAAGACCGATTGCTTACGATGGTTTTTCAAATTTTGTAGAGTATAGTGATGTTGCAGCATATCGGTTGTCTCTATCAGAAGATACAAAAGCTCTCAACCAGCTGGTATATGATACTTTCATTTTCTTCATCTTATAAATGCTGGTTAAATTAAGATTTGCTTGCTATATTCTTGTTTTCCGTACTTCATTTCTACAATTTATGTTGTGTTAATCTTTTCTTTGAATATTTCGAGTAACTTTTTGACCAATTATATGCAGAATACGCTTATACAAGAAGGAAAAGAGATGGCGTCAATTCTATACACATATAGAAGTTGTGTCAAAGCACTGCCTCAGGTTCTTGTGAAATCTATTACTATATTCCACTGCTTATCTACTTCTAGACATTTTATTTGGTAGAGCGTAACTTTGAGAATTATGTTATGAGCGAGTTGTTCATGATCGAAATCTCGTAGCAACTATATGAGAATCTTTTTCGTACAACAAAAGATGCAGAAGGAAAAGCAAGGACACCACATTTTTCTGTATAGATAATAACAAATGTTAGAAACTAGAAAGTACTGAAATGAGATTCAATATGGTACGTGCTGTTGGGTGTTCTTGTAGATATCTCTTCCAAAAAACACAGTTTTTATTATTATTAATAATATATGTGCAGCTTCCCGAATCTATGAAGCATAGTCAAGCTGATTTGTATCTAGAAACATATCAAGTTTTGGACTTAGAAATGAGTCGTTTACGCGAAATTCAGAGATGGCAATCGACGGCTTCCGCTAAAGTACGTTTCTTTCTCTTCCGATTTGTTTCATTGAAATCTGTATCAGAAATAATATGCCTGTATGCCTGAAATCTTTGTGCAGTTAGCTGCTGACATGCAGCGGTTTTCCAGACCTGAAAGGCGCATCAATGGCCCCACAGTCACACATCTTTGGTGGGTTATAGCTTTTCTTTTATGTTTTGTTTAGATCCCCAGGAAATTAACACTGCTCGTGTATAATTTAACAGTGGTTTTACTTAATATAGGTCGATGCTAAAGTTGCTTGACGTCTTGGTTCAGCTGGATCATCTTAAAAATGCTAAAGCTAGTATTCCTAATGATTTCTCTTGGTATAAGAGGTGAAAACTATAATACTTTTATTCTTGCTGCATGTAGGACACATGAATGTAGGTAGATTTATGGTTGTTACTAAATATTTCAGCTGCTAAAGCTTTCTTTAAGAGTTGTTGTTTTCCTAGAAGCTTTTCTGCTAGTTTCTTTTCTTAATATACTTTCAATCTTTTCAGAACATTCACTCAAGTCAGTGCACAGTGGCAAGATACAGATACAATGAGAGAAGAGTTAGATGACTTACAGGTGTTTGCATGGCTTGTTTATGCAGTCATTTATTAATGCCTTCCCCTGTGAAATTGTCGTAAATGAAAATGTGAGTTCTTATGTATGCAGATTTTCCTGAGCACAAGATGGGCTATTTTACTCAACTTGCATGTTGAAATGTTCCGTGTAAACAAGTATCCTTTCTTCCAGACGTTTATCATAATGGTTATTGCAGAGATTATTATGGGTTTCTCTATTTGAGATATGCATGCTGCTAAAGTCCCTTGTGCTATTTGACTATATTGCATTCCTTAAAAAGTAAAATTAGTGTGGAAGATATTCTCCAAGTTCTCATAGTTTTCATTGTGGAGTCTCTGGAGTTGGATTTTGCACTACTTTTCCCTGAGCGGTATATTCTTCTCCGCGTTTTACCTGTTCTTGTTGTCTTAGCAACACCATCTGAGAAAGATACTGAGGCTTTATACAAGAGGGTAAAACTCAACAGACTGATCAACATTTTCAAGGTATAGAAGTTCGTGTTATACCTGTTTAAGTTTCACAACCAATATACCTCAGAGCCTTGTTTACGGCTTGCTAATTGACAGATTTGTTGTGTTTTTCCGGTTAAAGAATGATCCTGTCATTCCTGCGTTTCCAGATCTCCATCTTTCTCCTGCTGCAATTTTGAAAGAGTTGTCGGTATACTTTCAAAAATTTTCCTCACAGACTCGCCTTCTGACTCTACCAGCACCTCATGAGCTCCCTCCACGTGAAGCGCTAGAATATCCTTTAATATTTTCACTGTTAAGTGCCTATTTAACTATTACTGTAAATTGAACACATGCTTTGAAAATTGCAAGCCTTTACATATTTTACATATCAGAGACACTATTTGATAGTCAACCACATTGGAGCCCTCCGTGCTGAGCACGACGATTTCACTATCCGATTTGCTTCATCCATGAATCAGGTGCTCAAGCTATTTCTTTTCCTGAAGCTCCAGTTTTCTTGTTCTTATCTTGAGTCTCTAAGATTGTTTCTCACCTGCTTTCAGTTATTGCTGTTGAAGTCAAATGATGGAGCATATACTGAATGGTGCAGAGAGGTCAAAGGAAATATGTACGATATGGTTGTTGAAGGTTTCCAACTGTTAAGCAGATGGAGTGCACGCATTTGGGAGCAATCTGCTTGGAAATTCTCTCGCCCATGTAGGGATCCAGCAGAGACTCAGGAAGCCTCCGGATCATATTCTGATTACGAGAAGGTAGTACTTGTGAATCTGTTCTGAAAATATATAGTTTCTCTTTTATGGTACAAGTTTTTGATTCTTTGTAATATAGGTGGTGAGGTTCAATTATACTGCAGAAGAAAGGAAAGCCTTGGTAGAACTTGTTGGATTTATAAAGAGTGTAGGATCAATGCTGCAACGCTGTGACACATTAGTTGCAGATGCTTTATGGGAGACAATACATGCCGAAGTTCAGGATTTTGTACAGAACACGTTAGCCACAATGTTGCGTACCACCTTCCGAAAAAAGAAAGATCTCTCAAGGTGAAATAAGTTTTCGTTTCTTTTTCTTTCTGTTTCAAGTCACCTTCCCTTAAATTTAAGATTTTCATATTGTTTAACTGTATCATTTGTATGATTGCATTTCAGGATTCTTTCCGATATGCGGACACTTTCCGCTGACTGGATGGCCAATACCAGGCCCGAACATGAGATGCCATCTTCACAACATGGAGGTGATGAAAGCAGAGGAAATTTCTTTTATCCGAGGCCAGTTGCCCCAACAGCAGCACAGGTTTGGGTCCATTTCATGATTATCTTAGATACAACAACGGATGGTAAGGTCTAGTGCTTGAACTTCTTGTTGTTTTGTTGTTTCAGGTGCATTGCTTGCAGTTTTTGATATATGAGGTTGTCTCTGGTGGAAATCTGAGGAGGCCAGGGGGATTCTTTGGGAATAATGGCTCTGAGATTCCTGTTAATGACTTAAAGCAATTGGAAACTTTCTTTTACAAGCTCAGCTTTTTCTTGCACATATTGGATTACTCAGGTAACCAGATGCTTAATTGTCTTTTTAGTTAATTTTATTGAGCCATCCTGATCATTATTAGCTGACTCCTCAACTTCAATCCATGATGGCTGCAGCAAGCATTGGAATATTGACTGATCTGGGATTCCTGTGGTTTAGAGAATTTTACCTGGAGTCTTCACGTGTTATTCAGGTACGCGGTAATATGAAAAGGTTATAACTATATATTGCCATTTGTTTTCAGTTCATCCCTGACTTGTTCTTACATATAGTTATATGTTCACTATTGCAGTTCCCGATTGAATGTTCACTACCATGGATGCTGATAGACTACATTCTTGAAACCCAGAATTCAGGTCTTCTTGAGAGTGTTCTGCTGCCTTTTGACATTTATAATGACTCAGCTCAACAAGCTCTGGTTGTTCTGAGGCAGAGATTCCTCTATGATGAAATTGAGGCTGAGGTAATTAGAGTTCAATACCGATCTCAACAGCTATAAACCTATATGTCTTCTTGTACAAAGTTATCGTTTCTTGTATCCTGTCTTCTTTCTGTAGGTGGACCATGGTTTTGATATATTTGTTTCAAGGCTCTCGGAGTCTATATTCACATATTACAAGAGTTGGTCAGCAAGGTACCTAATTACTTGGTTTTTGATGTATTCGCCCCCTTCGCTGTTAACTAATGAGGAGCTAAACTCTTTTATCATCAATTGTTGAGTTTCACAGTGAGCTTCTTGATCCATCATTTCTCTTTGCCTTGGACAATGGTGAAAAGTTCTCCATCCAGCCTGTGAGGTTTACTGCGTTATTTAAGATGACAAAAGTAAAGGTAAACAATAATACTGCTCTGGTTTTCCGGGTGGACACTTAAAAAAGACATTCACAATTAGTTGCTCCATGACATTCTGTAGAATTAGATTATGTTCAAGCATTGAGTCTTATTATGTGTGGCTTGGCATGTTTATACAATCTTCTTACTGAGTTTTGTTGTTATGTGCAGATACTTGGTAGAACAATTAATTTAAGAAGTTTGATCGCTCAAAGGATGAATAAAATCTTTAGAGAGAATCTGGAATTTCTCTTTGACCGCTTTGAGTCCCAGGACCTATGTGCTGTAGTGGTGAGTTTTTGTTTTTTCCTTTTCGTTTTCTTGACTCTGTTTGTATTATCATTGCTTTCAAAATATACAAAAGTGGATGCTTTCTTCAATTGCAGGAATTGGAGAAGCTGATAGATATCCTAAAGCACTCGCATGAATTACTTTCACAAGATCTTTCCATAGATCCTTTCAGCCTCATGTTGAATGAAATGCAAGAAAACATTTCTCTCGTCTCATTTTCCAGTCGACTTGCTACACAGGTCAGCCATACAATACTTGAAGGACTTATTAAGTTCTGAGTCTAATTTCTCTCACCTTTTACTAATCTTTGTTTATTTTTTGTTGTCTACTAGATTTGGTCAGAGATGCAGAGTGATTTCTTACCAAACTTCATTCTTTGCAATACCACACAGCGTTTTGTCCGCTCATCAAAAGTTCCGCCTACTCAGAAACCATCAGTGCCTTCTGCTAAGCCTAGTTTCTACTGTGGCACTCAAGTAAGAGCAATCTCTTATGCCATTTTTTACTTTCAATAAGTTTCAAAACAATCTTATAGCCCATTGTGCGGTTACTAGAACATTCAATTTCATATTTATATGTCTGTTGTGGCTTTTATTGGCCTCATCTTTTATATTTGGTTTCATGTATTTTATTGTGTGGTAGGACTTAAATGCAGCGCATCAAAGTTTTGCACGGTTGCATAGTGGCTTTTTCGGGATACCACATTTATTTTCCATAGTTAAACTTCTTGGATCCAGATCATTGCCTTGGCTTATAAGAGCTTTGTTAGATCATATATCAAATAAGGTATATTTCACATTTTGTACCATATTCTTTTGTCTCGGGTACTAATTATTCAAAGGAGCCAGCTAAAATAGTTCTTATGTTCTAAAAAATTTCAGATAACAACACTTGAGCCAATGATCTCTGGATTGCAAGAAGCATTGCCTAAGTCAATTGGATTGCTTTCTTTTGATGGTGGTGTCACAGGTTAATGCCCAGTTTCAGTATTCTTGATGTGTTTCGATTGTTAAGTGATGTTATATTTACTGGTGCTTTTCATTGTTTCATTCACAGGTTGTATGAAGCTTATTAGAGAACAACTAAACTGGGGCACAAAGTCAGAACTCAAGTCAGAAGTTCTACGAGGAATAAAGGAAATTGGAAGTGTGATATATACAATGGGACTTCTCGATATCGTATTGGTCAGTCCTATCAGATAAATTGTAAAGATTTAAGGCTAAAAATTCTTATAATTTAGTCTAACAAATGTTTATTACACAGAGAGAGGTAGACACAAAGCGTTTCATGCAAACAGCTCCATGGTTGGGATTAATCCCAGGTGCTGAAGGACAGATAGTTAATGCTCAAGAAGGCGAAAGCCCTCTTGTCAATCTCTTAAAGTCAGCAACTTCTGCAGTGGTGTCAAGTCCCAGTTGTCTTAACCCAGCAGCATTCTACACCATGTCCAAACAGGCAGAGGCTGCAGGTTAATAAGAAGCTGTAGCTATTCAATCATCAGTTTCTTGTTTCCTCTTTTCTAGTGACAAAGTTTTAATCGTTTGGTATTATATTATATGTGCAGATCTATTGTATAAGGCAAACATGAACGGTGGAAGCGTTCTTGAATACACACTTGCATTCACAAGTGCGTCGCTCGACAAATACTGTAGTAAATGGAGTGCTCCTCCAAAGACAGGCTTCATTGACATTACAACTTCAAAGGATTTTTACCGTATATATGGTGGTCTTCAAATTGTAAGCAAACCAAAACCCTTTTTCAACCACAGCAACATTTCTCTCTTCTCAATTCCTATATAAAGTTTGCAAATGAACTCAGGGCTATCTTGAGGAGATAACAATTCCACAATCAGCTCAACATGAAGTCCTTGGTGATTCGATAGCTTGGGGTGGTTGCACCATTATTTATTTGCTCGGACAGCAACTTCACTTTGAGTTGTTTGATTTCTCGTACCAGGTACTCAATGTTTCTGAGGTTGAAACTGTGTCTGCTTCACATAATCATAGGAATCCTCAAGTCCACCAGGTAGATTTTGCTTTCTCCATCCTCTCATTATGCACATTTAGAGGTGTCGAAAATCCTCTCATTCTGTGTTTGAATGTCTTTGTTTCTGTGTAAGAAAGGGATGGGAAGGTTTGTTGGAAGGGATGAAGAAAGCTCGGCGGTTGAACAACCATGTCTTCTCCATGCTTAAAGCTCGTTGTCCTCTCGAAGACAAAACGGCGTGTGCCATCAAACAGAGCGGCGCACCACTTCCACGTGTCAGATTTGAGAATACTGTGTCTGCTTTCGAGACTCTACCTCAGAAAGGCACCGTTGGCTGATGCCATGTGTACTATATAACGAGAGTGTTTTTCCAGAATAACCATGTTTTTACCTTTCTTGCTGAACAAGTGACCTGGGAAATCGTTTGTATCAACTATCAATGGAGTTTTTGTTGTTACATATAAATTGGTGTAGCTCAGCTACGATAACACAGAGAATCTCGTTTAGTCTAAGAATGCCCAAGATTCAATGTCTTCCTGTTTCGTTGAGAACCTTCAAGTTCTGCCGTAACAAGGGGTTTTGAGTTTTAAAGCTCTGTTTATTAATCAAAATAAGTCTACCTTACAAATCAAGGGATCGACTCCTTATATAAGTAACACCAAAACCAAACCCTAATAAAATATGTTAAGTAATGAATATTCTAGAAATTTAAATGAAAACCCAAAAATAAAAGGAAAACACCAACTGTTATCGTAAAAAGAAACAAAGGAAAAAACAGAGCATAAGAGAAACACCAACACTTGATAAGCTCCCTGCATCAGGTCACCCGGGGTAAAGAGAGATTCGTCCCCGAATCTTCAAACTCATCCTGGGAAAAATCTGGAACTAAATGCTTCACGTTGAAAACGTCGGAACACCGAATATTCGGAGGAAGACGAAGTCGATATGCGTTAGCATTTATCTTCTCCAAAACTTCTAAAGGGCCTATCTTCCGAGCCTTGAGCTTGTTATAATCACCCGGGGAGAAACGATCACGAGTCAAGACCGCCCAAACTAAATCACCAACCCGGAACTGAACATCACGACGATGACGGTCCGCTTCAGCTTTGTACTTAGCGGAAGACACCTTCAAATTATCATGAACCTGTGCGTGAATAAATGAAAAATTGAATGACGAAGTCTGAAGCTTGTCCATGGTCACGAGTAGCATCTGGAGTAACACCAAGATCAATAGGTCCACGGGGAACCAACCCATAGACAACACGAAATGGACTAAAACATGTACTCTTATTTACTGCATGATTATGGGCAAACTCTGCTTTACACAACACCGTGTCCCATGACTTGATGTTATCCCCCACTAAACACCGCAGCATATCACCCAAAGAACGATTGGTAACCTCCGTTTGACCATCAGATTGAGGATGGTACGCCGAGCTCATGTCAAGACTGGTACGAAGTAAACGCCACAACGATCGCCAAAAATGACTCAAAAACCGAGAGTCTCTATCGGAAACAATGGACAAAGGTAAGCCATGGAGTCGATAGATTTCTCGGAAAAACAAGACAGCCACCTGAACAGCATCTGTTGTCTTCTTACAAGGAATAAAATGTGCCATTTTGGAGAATCGATCAACAATGACAAAAATAGAATCATTGCCACGTTGAGTGCGCGGTAATCCCAAAACAAAATCCATACTTATGTCAGTCCAAGGCTGAGTCGGGATTGGGAGTGGAATATATAAACCACTATTAGATGCATGACCTTTAGACCGTTGACAAACCATACAACGTTCCACAAACCGAGCCACATCGCGACGTAATGTTGGCCAAAAAAAGATTCAGATCACCAACTTAAGCGTACGGTCTCGACCAACATGACCTTCTTCGTGGAGCTCCTTGATCAATTGAAGTCGCAGACTGCACTCTGGGACACACAAACGATTGTCCCGAAAAATAAACCCATCCTGCAAGACAAAATCACTTGAAACTCCTGTCGACAAATCAGACCAAAGGCGCCCAAAATAAGGATCCACCTGGTACAGTTCTGAAAAGTTAGCAAAACCGGGTACCGAGACTTGTAAAGTGGCAAGGAGAGACTGCCTACGGCTCAAAGCATCAGCCACTTTATTCATACGACCTGAGTGATGTTTAATAACAAACATAAACTGTTGTAAAAATGCTACCCAAGACGCGTGTCGAGCTGAAATTTTGCCTTGACTACCCAAATGTTTCAAAGCGTCATGGTCCGTATAGAGAATAAACTCTTGATGAAAAAGATAGTGTCGCCAATGTTTAATGGCTTGAATGATGGCATAGAATTCTACGTCATATGTGCTATACCGAGCACGAGAACCAGCAATCTTCTCACTAAAGAAGGCGACAGGACATCCACTCTGACTTAGAACAGCTCCAATGCCATGTTTACACGCATCACAATGTAATTCAAAAACCACGGAGAAGGCTGGAAGCGCCAATATCTGTGTCGAGGTAAGTTTCTGCTTGATGGTTTCAAACGCCACATTTGCTTCAGGAGTCCACACAAACGACACACCTTTCATGCAATCGGTAAGAGGTGCTGTAATATTACTAAAATGATGAACAAACCGGCGATAGAAAGATGCAAGCCCATGAAAACTCCGTACCTCGCTAATTGTCTTAGGAGTCGGCCAAGACTTAATTGCTTCCACTTTACTCGGATCAACTTCCAGTCCTCGGTTCGACACAATATATCCCAAGAAAAGAACTTGTGTAGCGCCGAACACACATTTTTGGCGAGCACCAAAGAGCTTCTCCCTTCTCAATATATTCAACACTTCCTCCAAATGCACCAAATGGCTATCCAAATTGGTGCTAAAAATAAAAATATCATCAAAGTAGACAACCACAAATTTACCTATAAAAGGCCGTAGTGCTTGATTCATCACCCGCATAAATGTGCTTGGTGCATTTGACAGTCCAAAGGGCATGACCATCCATTCAAAAAGTCCTTCCCGTGTCTTAAACGCTGTTTTCCACTCATCCCCGGGACGAATACGAATTTGGTGGTATCCACTCTTAAGATCAAGCTTAGTAAATATAGAAGCACGCCCAATCTGATCGAGGAGATCATCTAATCGAGGTATCGGAAAACGATATCGTACCGTAATTTTGTTGATAGCACGCTATCCACACACATGCGCCACGAACCATCTTTCTTAGGGATGAGGAGAGCGGAAACTGCTGTAGGACTCAGACTTTCGCGAACGTGACCCTTGAGCAAAAGATCTTCTACTTGGCGACGGAGTTCATCATGTTCTTGGGGACTCATACGGTAATGTGGGCGATTTGGCAATACCGCATTAGGAACGAGGTCGATATGATGTTGAATATCCCGTAAAGGCGGTAACTCGTGAGGTAACTCCTCCGGAAAAACATCACTAAACTTTGTAAGAATTGGGTCAAAAGCAATGGGAACGGTAGCAACCGGAGACGGTGACACTGGAGATGCGACTAAGGCCCAGACTGAATCAGCTTCAGATAATTGTGATTCAAAAGCTGCCTTTGATAAAGTCAACAAAGCTTTAGAGGATTGAGATGTTCGATCCCCACCTTTTAAACCATCTGTAGATAACGTCGTTTCTGAAATATCCTGTGACGGTAACAATGTAACGTTACGCCCTTCAAACACAAAACTGTAAGTGTTAGTTCTGCCCTTGTGAGTAGCGTCACGATCAAATTGCCATGGACGACCCAACAATAAATGGCAAGCATCCATCGGCACAACATCACAACTGAGCGAATCTTTATAAGAGCCGATAGAGAATAACACTAAAGCCTTTTTAGAGACACTAATCTCTGTTCCCGTATTCAACCAAGCAAGCTTATATGGCGAAGGATGAGCTTCTGTCTTCAGTCCCAACTTACGAACAGCTTCCCTCGAGATACATTGGTGCAGCTACCCGAATCAATAATTAATTTGCAAACTTTGCCGTTGATCGTACATGTAGTTCGAAACAGATTAGAACGCAACCATGATTCATTTGATGCTTTTGGTAAAAGACAAATGTGACGGAGAACCAGATTATGTCCTGTATCACCACGAATAACTTCATCAATACGCTCCTCAGAATCTGATGCGTACTCATCAAAAGGAGGGTCACCCTCAATCTCTGCATCTTGTGTTATTAACCCACGTTTAGCTTGATGAGGACAGGCTGTCTGGCGATGACCAGATTCACCACAACTGAAACAACGCAAAGCTCCAGTACGCGGTGGTCGCGATGCTGCGATTGAATCCGGGGGAGCACCACTTCTTGCGGCAGTGAAACGCGACGCAACATTGTCTGGTACTTGTAAACCACTAGACTCTGTTGTTGCTTGGGCTTGAGAGCGATTTCGTGAAGAGGATGAATTCCATTCCGGGTTTATCTTTGAAGTACCATACTAATAGCTCGTTGAGGAGCCTCAGAGACAGAAACCGGATTAAACTGCTGCATCGGAATCTGTAGTTGTGTTCGTAGGCCACCAATAAACCGAGAAACTAGTTGATCCTCTGTTTCTAAAAGTGTTGTCCGTGCAATCATCTCAAAAAAATCAGAAGCATACTCATCGACGGTCCGTGACCCTTGGCGAAGATTCTGAAGCTTGTTATATAATGTTCGTTCATAATTATATGGTAGAAAAGCTCTACGCATATGTTTCTTCAATCTGTCCCATGTATCAATCCTAGATTTTCCTGCGCGACGTCGAGTTTCCTTGGTCTGTGTCCACCAAGCCGAAGCGCGACTCTTAAATCGTGTTGCCACTAATGGAACACGCATCTCATCTGGTACTTGTTTAAATTCCAGAATCTCTTCTACCATGTTTAACCAGTCTAGGAATTCTTCTGGAATTAGAGTTCCTGCAAACTCTGGAATATCAATTCGAAACCCAGACTCCCATCGATTATTAGGGACGTGATCATTATTAGGACGAACACGAATTTGTCTATCAGCGTTAGGGCGCTGTCGATCATGCTGGTTAAGTCCTTGACCTGCAAAAATATTTTCATCTTCTGCAGCTTCAACATCGGAAGCGTCATCAACGTGTCGTACCCTCTGTTCTCTATGATTGCGTTGTTGATGATGATGTTGTTCTTGCTGATTCTGTAAAACTGTTGTCAAAGCGTTCTCCACGGCGTGTTGGAGAGCATCGTGGAGACTCATGGTGAAATTCTCCAACGTAAGACGCAATTCTTCTTGTTGTTCTTCGACGGAGATCTTGCGTGGAGCCATCTCGAAAGCCAAAGATAGCAAAGGACCGAGCTTTAATTGAGAAATTAAAGCACTGGGCTCTGATACCAACTGGTGTAGCTCAGCTACGATAACACAGAGAATCTCGTTTAGTCTAAGAATGCCCAAGATTCAATGTCTTCCTGTTTCGTTGAGAACCTTCAAGTTCTAGTAACAAGGGTTTTGAGTTTTAAAGCTCTGTTTATTAATCAAAATAAGTCTACCTTACAAATCAAGGGATCGACTCCTTATATAAGTAACACCAAAACCAAACCCTAATAAAATATGTAAAGTAATGAATATTCTAGAAATTTAAACGAAAACCCAAAAATAAAAGGAAAACACCAACTGTTATCGTAAAAAGAAACAAAGGAAAAAACAGAGCATAAGAGAAACACCAACACTTGATAAGCTCCCTGCATCATAAATATATATACACAATAACCCTAACTTCCAAGGTTAGTCAAATGTTATTTCCTGTGGTTTGAACAAAGAAGAAATTTGGCTTAATGTGTCCATTTGGTTTAGACTCAATTGTGAATAGCTTCTCATAAACTACCAGCTTGGTGCATGAATTCATAACATATAGTACGTAACATTTGGATTAATATACTTGATTTTATTAATTATATAAATATAAATGATCAATAATCATGAATTGGGTAATAACAATAACACTTAAAGTTTTGACAACGACGAACGAATTTGACCCTTCTTGCACAGTGTCTGAAACAGTTAAGACAAAAATCATCTTCAGCGGTTGATGGGCCTTCTACAGTTTTAATAGTTGCCGCCCCATTTCCTTTTGGGTTTGGTATTACCACAATTTTTGATGTGCCTATAAAAAATATTATAAGAAAATTAAATGATTTTTTTTAACACTAGAAAATGAAATGATTAAATTAAAATATTATTAGTAGAAAAACTATATATATATATTTTTTTTTTTGGTTGGAAAAAAAAGAAAAGAAAAACTATTCTTAAAAAAATATATAAAATCCTAGTTAACGAGAATATCCTTACATGATGAAACAAATATTAGAAGAGTTAAAAAACAAATAATTGTCTTCATGTTGTTTTTTTTTGTTGAGGTTTTAATAGTTTTGCTAGACGCTTTAAGTTGTAGCAACATATTTATATACTTATTGTCATAAATATACTTATCTTTTACTTATGTTACAAAATAGTTAATACTCGAATTACCGTTTGTTTCTTATAAGATCATAATTAAAAACATACTCCTTTAAATTACAGTTTTAATTTTGAAGTATTAAATTTCATATTTCTTAATTGAATATGGTTAGTGTTTAAAAGTTTGTTTTTTTCCCATATATTTTTGGAGAAATTTTCTGTTTATTTGTATTTTCAAAAGAAAAACAGAAAGCGATGTGAAAAAAAAAAAAAAAAAAAAAAAAAAAAAAAAAAAAGGGAGCTCCTACAGTGGCTCACCTAACTTTACCATGGACCGAATCGAAGAAAATCATAAACCCGGTTTTGACCAAACCGTCCTTTGGCAGAACCATGAAAATTGAAAAGGCAAGAGTCGGCGTAAAAAATATAAATAGAGTTCGAGAGAAACAAGGTTAGAAGATTTGATTTCTCTTCTTCTTCAAAGGCAACAAATTTACAGGCAGATAGGTACTTTTAGGGTTTTTGGGTATCTCGCGAGGTTTTACAGAGATTTTCCAATATGGTGAGTTTAGATTCTGTTGTCTATTTTCAATTCACTTTCTGACTATTCCCATATCGATTTTTGTTTCTCTGTAATCTTTTCGATTCGCTTCGTGCTTAACCTCTGCAATTTTCTCCTGATTTTTAGATTGCGTGAATCGATTATTTGTTTATCTTAATTCATTTGCATGTTATCAGAGCTTTGGGCTTAAAATTTTCCCCTTTAGGATTGTGAAACATTTGAATTTTAGTAAACCCATTTTGTTTCTTTTATGATTTTAATTATAAAAATCAAGTTGTTAGCTTTCGTGTTTTTTAGGATCAGAACGTTCAATCTGTGAAATTTTCGTTTCAAGCTTCAATATTTCTGATGTTTGAGGTTTTGTTTTGTAGGATGTGACTCAAATGACTATTTTGGCTGTGACGGATGATGTGGTGTTACCTGTTAGTTCTGTTCTAGCTATAATGAAAGAGCTTGGAAAGGAAGGGATTGAACGTTGTGATCCTCTGATTATTACTCAAGCATCCACAATAAGTAAATCTCTCTGATTCTCATTACTTTCTACTTATTTGTTTAGCTCAGATTCTAAGACTACTTAGTTAAGCTGCAATGGTTAGCATATTAGTTAATCTGGAATGTACTTAGAGAGGAAGATTCGTGTTTGTATTGTAATAGGTGAACAATTTTAGGCAAATAGATAGTATTTTCTCCTGTGCCTTCTTCTCATTATGCTGGACTATTGATCATTTTTGCAGATCAGTTTCCTTTGGATTCTTCCTCTGTGGATGTGGTGTTGGCTATTTCCAAGACATCTGATTTTCCCAGTGATAAGATATGTGGTGAGTTCTCAAGAATCTTGAAGCCTGGTGGCACGGTTTTTGTGTGCAAGAATTTGGAGGGTGAAACGGGAGATATGCAACAGGTTTGTGTCATGTATCTAGTCTGTAGATGATGGGTTTTCTTTGACCTCTTATTTCTTAATCTTATGGCATCTTCCTTGCAGACCGTTCAAAGGAGAGTGACGTTGGCTGGTTTTCTGGAGCCACAATGTGTTGATTTGAAATCAATTAGCTTGTCTACGTTCAGTTTATCCTTTGGGGTGAGCACTTTTACATGTCTTCTCCTTCTTTCAGTATGAGAAAACTTTTGTTCTTCCCCCAATATGAGCATAAAAGCTTGTTTTTTGGGTTCAAGCTTATACTTGGCGTTTAACATTAATGATGGATGATCTTCGTTCTACTTATCTGTCAAAGTTGCATATATAATCTCACTTTGGCGTATCCATATAACAGTGAAAAATGTTGTCAAATGCAGATCAAGGCAAAGAAACCATCTTGGAAGATTGGTTCATCATTTGCTCTCAAAAAGCCTGCAAAGGTTCCATTGAAGGTTAATCTAGACGATGACTTGGATCTTATTGATGAAGATTCTCTTTTGACAGAAGAGGACTTGAAGAAGCCACAGCTTCCTGTTGGTAATTAAAGACAACAACATGACCTTTATTATCCTTGTTCATCCTTGGTGTGTAAATAACTTGCATTTTTTGCAGCCAGCGGTTGTGAGACCACTAAGAAAGCTTGCAAGAACTGCGTCTGTGGGAGAGCTGAGATAGAGGAGAAAGCGGTCAAGCTGGGCCTTACAGAGGATCAAATCGAGAATCCACAATCATCATGTGGCAGCGTAAGCCTTTTTAACCATCTCAATCTCAGTATGCATTGGATTTTTGGTTCCACAAGACTGAAAATTTCCTTAAATAATTCTTTCAGTGTGGGCTAGGTGATGCCTTCCGTTGTGGTACATGCCCTTACAAGGGTCTCCCACCCTTCAAATTAGGCGAGAAGGTAACTGATCCTTTATATCTATCATCACTGTAAACTCTTTTCTGAATCCTTTTAAGAAATCAATCTAAGCGTCTAACTTTTCCCTCCTACATAGGTATCTCTATCTCAAAACTTCCTCGAAGCTGACATATAATCCCGCGAATGGTTCATCTTCTTCACGCATGCTTGTTTCTCACCAAGGCCCAAACGTTTTGCTAATTGCGGATTAGTTTCTTCATTTACTTTGTGCCCTTTCGTATAATATGTTTGTTGGTACTTCTTTTATTTCATGGTTCTAAAGGCTTATAGCAAATTGTTGGTGTTACTCAGAAAACACAAACCTTAGTATCAATGAAGAACAGTTTTGCTTTTCGTTAAATAATGGTTGTCTGTTTATAAAATTGGCTTGGACCTTTGTCTTGGAACTTTCTTCAGTCTGTGGAGTAGTTTGGATGCAAACACGCTTTTATCATAAAACACTGGTTTGGCATATTTATGGTCGTAATTCGTACTGGTGTCTGTTGTGAGTAAATCATACGTTTTCTATGTGAGACAATGAGAACTGTGAACATAGAAGTTTGGTAGACTTGCCGGTTGTAATGTTGTGATACGAACAAATATAACACTA
Organism: Cardamine occulta; assembly: GCA_028015245.1. Classification (NCBI taxonomy): domain Eukaryota; kingdom Viridiplantae; phylum Streptophyta; class Magnoliopsida; order Brassicales; family Brassicaceae; genus Cardamine; species Cardamine occulta. The sequence continues at coordinate 13,239,571 of CM051383.1, forward strand.
TAACTTTTAATAAATCAATCAATGTATTATGCCAGTACAAATGAATCGTATGTGACCCTATTGAAAGTATAACGTGTAGTCCGTGGAACAAACCAATCAGATCAGTGTATTAAACCAGAGCTTGTGTTGTCTAAAATGCAGTGCTTCAGTGTTTGTTTTTGGTTCTATGACCACTGTAAGTTTCATCTGTAGTAATCTGTCCAAAGACAACAAATCAACAATATTTCAAAATTGATCTAAAACAATAGTACAACAAAATGTAATTTCTTCCTCGTCTCTTACCTTGGAAAAAAGCACAAGTCCCGAGACCAACTAAGCTCAACCCCCTAACCAACAGTCAGACAAGCTTCGACTACATGATACAAGACGGTTATCATAGCTAAACAGAATCGAACCAGAAGAAACGCAGCTGAATTTCAGAAAAATCCCAAGTATCAGAGCTTACTAAGGAGAAACCCCAAAAGCCTTTCCACGTCTAGCACTATCAAACTCCTCTAAGCTGAACTTCCAACTGCTCTATTCTCATAGCCAAATCATGCTTCCCACTATTCTTCAACCCATCAGTCACCATATCAAAGCACCGTGATATTGGAACCAAACCCATCTCTGTCATCTCCACCAAGTAATTAGCTGCATCCACAAATTTCCCACCACGACCACACATTGTTATCAACATTGTGTAAACCGGCCTATTAGGCGGATGAGCCTTCACCTTCATGTCACTGAAAAAGCTAAAAGCATCATCGAACATCCCATTCCTACACATTCCTTTGATTATCGGAGCATACAAACTAGGAAATGGCTTATGCCCATCTTCCACACAATTGTTCAACAACCGAAACGCTTCATCGATCTTCCCAATCTTTGAAACCGCAGGTATAAGCGTCTTGTAAGTATCGATATCTACACAAAGACCTAACTTGCAAGCAGTATAATACATCTCAATGCAGAAATCAACTTCCCCTGATTTAGATATAGCTTCAATCAAAGTGTTAAAAGTTAAGATATCAGGAACAAACCCTCCTTTAGTCATCTTGTTCACCATATCTTTAGCAGATTCCAAGTAACCAGCATTTAACAATCCTTCAATAAGCAAATCACGGCCACGAGCTGGTGGATTAAACCCTTTCCGACTTATTTCATCAAGAAACTCTTGAGCTTCCTTTATTTTTCCGGCAGAGCACCATCCGTTAACCAGAATAGCGTATGTTCGCTTATCTGGCTTGAGACCTTTCCTGATCATTCGCCGGATCAAAGCGTAAGCGCCATGGAACATCTTTACCTCACAAAGCGCATGGAGCAACGAATTGTAAACATCAACGGTTTGTTGGCATCCGAGAGTTTTTGGGATGCCGTTGAAGAGCTCCACAGCTTGATCTACATGGCCGTTTTTACCGTATTGTTCAATGATGAAGCAGAGAGTTTCGTCGGAGATGTCGAGAGATAGATCCTTCATCTGTTTGAGTATTTTCCACATGGATTCGTATTTTTTATGTGAAGCTAGGGATTTAGCAAGCTGTTCGTATTCCATGGAGGTTGGGGTGTAAGTAGGGTTTGAACGAGCCCAATTGAAGAAGCGGAGGGAATCATTGGCGGAACGGGAGGTGGCGCGGAGGACTCTGAATACGAATTCGGAGGTTACAGGGAGACGGAGACGGTTCAACGATCTCTCCGGGTGAATCTCGCGGCGGACGATGTTGACGACGTGGTTGATCGCGGCGAAGTAATCGCCTTTAGTTGAGGTCGAATCGGAGCTTTGCAAAGGCTCGAGACTGGTGAAATGACGAATAATAGATTCAGTAGAAGCTCTGATGGTGAAGATCGAGAAGAAGCTACCGCCGGAATTACGCCGGAGTAGGAACATTTATCACCGGGAAAAGATCTCCGACGGAGTGGAAATGAGCTGAACTAGAAATAAGATAGTGACCAGTGACGTGGCACATTAATTTTAAACACATTTGTTTTTATTTTTAAGTTAACAGTTTATCAAAACGATGCGTTTTGAAAATCGGATGCCCTAGTTTGATCTATTAGTATAAAAGACTAAAATTCTCATTTCTTCTCCCACTCTCTGCATTAGGTTTCTTTTTAGCGGCACACAAGACCAAGAGCAGGAGAAACCCTAATCATGGCGACTCAACCAGCTGTTGAATCAGTTCAATGCTTCGGAAGGAAGAAGACTGCAGTGGCTGTCACTCACTGCAAGCGTGGATCCGGTTTGATCAAGCTCAACGGTTCACCAATCGAGCTCTTCCAGCCTGAGATCCTCCGATTCAAGGTGTTCGAGCCAGTCCTTCTCCTCGGAAAGCACCGTTTCGCAGGCGTCGACATGAGGATCCGTGTCAAAGGTGGTGGTCACACTTCCCAGGTCTACGCCATCCGTCAGAGTATCGCAAAGGCACTCGTTGCGTTTTATCAGAAGTATGTGGATGAGCAATCGAAGAAGGAGATAAAGGATATCTTGGTGAGGTATGATAGGACTCTTCTTGTGGCGGATCCGAGGAGGTGTGAGCCGAAGAAGTTTGGTGGACGTGGTGCTCGTGCTCGTTTCCAGAAGAGTTACCGTTAAAAAGCTGGTTTGTTTGTTTTTCGATTTCGATCAAACGCAAGGTTTTTTTTGGAGTATTTTGAGTAATGGACTTGTGAGACTTAGATTTTTATATTTTCAGTTTTATTATGCTTTATTGGATAATGGATCTTCTTCAAGAACTTATGTTTTGTTATGTTTACCCGTTTGATATCTTAAAAGTTCTTATTTTAATTTCAGTATTTCATATATATGATTTCTTGTCCTGAGATGTATGGCTTTTGCATAGTTCGTTCATTTATTAGGTTAATTACTACTGATAATCTGCATTTGTGACAAAATATGAGTTTACTAGAATACTTGATCGAATCTCTTGTAACAGGGTATGTGTCTACATCTGAAACCTGTTATCTTGTCTGTGTAATTCTTGGTTAGACTTTGTTTGCAAGTTTTCTTTGTCTATGCTATTGAGTAAACTCAGCCGAGAAGTTGTTCTTGACTCGCTGATGCTTTGGTTGATGTTGATTTATTTGTAAGCATAGATGCACATCTTAATAAGCTCTATGGTGATGCTTTTGATCTATTCTTCTTGATACACTTATGTTGGTTGTGCTTTTTGTCATTCCTTTACTCCTCCCCCCCTTGAGGTTTTGTTGGATTACACAATTTAATTTGTCAAAGCAAATTTGGCATACTCGTCCCTGTTTTCAATAGAGGCATCTTACATGTCCCTTGTCTGCCTGTGTAAACATAATTATCATCATACTATTAATTTAACTAGATCAGAATGAGTCTTTCCTGGCTTGAAGGTCCCCCATCGATAATTAGATAACTTTGTGATCCCATTGCACATTTAAGGGGGTGTCTTCCGGGGTTTTCCTGATTCTGCTATGTGTCACCGCTCGATTCGCCGAAACAATTACAAAATTAATAAATATAATATATATATATATATGTTATTTAAAAAAAAAAAAAATCAAATCGGAAGAAACCTATGTCTCCAATGGAGATGGTCTTATATCGGTAGCAACATAAGGTGAAAATGTCAACCTTCTCCACGTATGAATTGAATACGTGGTTGTCTTTATCAAGTCAAAAGAGGAGAAGCCAATTCAAAAGTCCATCTCAAGATATATATAACTTACCATTTCATATAAACCAAAAGGGATTATAAGCTCATGTTACTTTTTAGCTTCTCTCATGGCAGATTCTTCATCTTTGTCATTGCAGTCTTAATGAGGATATTAGAAATGTTTTGAGAGCCGGTTATGATGGTTTACATGAGAAGGATAAGTCCATATTCCTTCATATTGCATGTTTATTCAACGGTGAGAGTGTTGATTATGTGAAGCAAATGCTTAGAAGTTCTGGCTTGGATGTAAACTTTGGGCTTAAAGTCCTTACCAATATATCTCTCATATACATATCGAGATGCAATCGTACCATCATGATGCATAATTTGCTAGAAAAATTGGGTCGAGAAGTTGTCTGCGAACAATCTATTGATGAGCCTGGAAAACGTCAATTCTTGGTGGATGCTTCAGAAATCTATGATGTGCTTGTTGATAACACTGTAAGTCAACTTTTTCATTATGTTACTTTATTATCTAAGTTATTTCACATAAACATTACTTGCAATTAGTATTTCTGTGTTTCAGGGCACTGGAGCTGTTTTGGGCATATCTTTGGACATTACTATGATCAATGAATGGTTTCTGAATGAAAGAGCTTTTTGTGGGATGCATAATTGATGTTCCTAAGATTCTACAAGTCCTCTACGAGTAAAGATCAAACCGAGCTGCATTTACCTCAAGGCTTGGATTATTTACCCCGTAAACTTAGGCTGCTGCATTGGGATGCATACCCCATGAAATCAATGCCTCTGAGTTTTCGTCCAGAGTATCTTGTTGTGATCAATATAAGACAGAGCCAGCTTGAGAAGCTGTGGGAAGGAACACAAGTAAGTTAGTTTTGATAGCTCTCTTTCTCAGTTCTCATAAGATTAATATCTGATTCTTTTATTTTTTTCTGTTTCATGTTGGTTTCTTTTAGCCTCTTGGAAGTCTAAAGCAGATGAATTTAAGTATGTCCGAGAATCTAAAAGAGATTCCAGATCTTTCAAAAGCCGTAAATATCGAGGAACTCTGTCTCAGTTATTGCAGAAGTTTAGTGATGTTACCTTCCTCAATCAAGAACCTTAACAAAATGATTGTGCTTGATATGGAGTACTGCTCAAATCTAGAGTTTTTTCCCAGCAATATGGACTTGGAATCTCTCACCATCCTTAATCTTGATAGGTGCTCACGACTGAGAATTTTCCCAGAAATATCTTCGAAGATTGGATTTCTCTCTTTATCAGAAACTGCAATAGAAGAGGTTCCCCCAACAGTCGTGTCTTGGCCATGTCTGGCAGCATTGGACATGTCAGGCTGCAAGAATCTCAAGACATTTCCATGTTTTCCAGACACTATAGAATGGTTGGATTTGAGCAGGACAGAAATCGAAGAAGTCCCTTTACGGATCGAGAAACTCATTCGGCTCAATAAACTATTGATGAACTGCTGCATGAAGCTAAGAAGCATCTCTTCTGGGATTTCAAGGCTGGAACATATCGAAACACTAGATTTCTTGGGGTGCAAGAATGTTGAGAGCTTTCCTGTTGAGATCTTCGAGAGCTCTCGGTTCTGTCATAATCTGGTGATGGAGATGAGAAACATTCAAAACCCTCATCTTCCTCAGCCGTTTTATTTCAGGAGTAACTATATTGACACTATTCCAGATTGTATAGCACGTCACAGCAAGCTACCTTTTCTGAATTCATCAGTATCAATTGCCAGCAATATAGAGAATGATTTCATCTGGTTTGATTAATAAAGATCTGTGAAGAATGGCATGATAATGAGTCAGATACAATTTCATCTTCAAGCCCTGCTCATTACAATTGTAAGTGACATCATTTGATTTTTCCCCTTTGGAAACATTTCTGAAATTGAAAATGAAATATTTGGTGAGAGAGCCTTAGATTACATATCTTGTAAAAATTAGATTCCTGTAAGATTTTACATGTTGAGTTTGTTCGACTATGTACGTTGAGTTTGTTCGACTATGTACGTTGAGTTCTGTGTAAGGGTAAAGAATGAAGTTCAGTATCCACCGTACGTAGAAAAAACCAGAGAGATATACTTCTCTAAATTACGTTGTAAATGTGCATATGCTTAATTTCTTGCAAATCTATAGGTGTCAACATCGTTGAATTTTCTTGCAGAAAGAGACAAGTTTGTTTGACCCATTGAGAAGACTCACAAGCCATGCAAACAAAAAGGGACCTGTTCAACTTGAGAAACCTCTTCTGCTGACTTTTCTTGTAACATTTTAAAAACCAACAAACAATTCTTACAACTTACAAATGATTTGGAGTTTAAGTTGAGACTCCTCACAGTAAAAAGCATTAGGAAAAACAAATAGTTACCGGTTTCATATCTTCTCCGTTCATTGTTTTGGATCATATCTTTATTAATTGATTAAAAGAAATAGTTACCGGTTTCATAGTTCTTTTAATCAATCAATAAAGTCACCTGAGTATTCCCATGCGATAGCATTTGAAGTAAATGCTGTAAATATAATGCCTCAGCTGATTGTTTCTTTAATCACAAAAACAATAAAAAAAATGAGATGAAAATCCATAACTATCATGGAGAGTTGAAGTGCAAAGAAGAGGACCAACAATCAGTGATGGCCATTTTCTATGAAGTGGATCCATCACATGTGAGGAAGCAAATCGGAGATTTCGGAAAGGCCTTTGAGAAAACTTGTGACGGAAACCCAGAAGATGTGAAGCAGGCACGGAGGAAAGCTTTGGAGGATGTCGGAAATATAGCTGGTTACGACTCTCGCAAATGGTTCGTTCACAATTTTACTTCCACTTGCATATTGAGTTTATAATGATTAGCGTTTTAATGGAGGCCTCTGTTTTGTTAGGGACAATGAAGCTGATTTGATCAACAAATTTGCCTCAGATGTTAGTGGTGTGTTGGGTATTACACCATCAAGAGATTTTGATGACCTCATTGGCATGAAAGCTCGTAGCACGGAGATAAGGTCGTCGTTGAGTCTACAATCAGATATAGTAAAGATGATAGGTATTTGGGGTCCTGCTGGGATTGGTAAGACGAGCACTGCCAGAGTTTTATATAACCAACTCTCTCCTGGTTTTCCATTCGGCACGTTTATAGAGAATATCAAAGGAATTTATGCGAGGCCTTGTTACGGTGACTATCCATTGAAGTTGTGTTTGCAGAAACAGTTCTTGTCTAAAATTTTCAAACAACAGGATATTGAGGTTATCACTTAAGAGTGGCTCAAGAAAGGCTGAGAAACAAAAAAGTGTTGCTTGTTCTTGATGAAGTGGATAGCTTATGGCAACAAGCCTGAATGGTTTGGCCCTGGAAGTACGATTATAATTACAACCGAAGATAGAAAACTTTTCAACGCACACGGAATCAATCATATTTACAAAATGAAATTCCCATCTGTCTAAATGCTTTTGGTCAAAAGTATCCATATGATGGTTTTGAAGAGCTTGCTCGGGAAGTTACTATACTTGCAGAAGTCATGGGATCGTATCTAAAAGGAATGACCATGGACGAGTGGAGAGAGGCACTACCAAGGCTCAGGTCTAGCCTTGACAGAAAAATTGAATCAACTTTAAGATTTAGCTACGACGCCTTAAGTGATAAAGATAAAGCTCTTTTTCTGTATATCGGTTGTTTCTTTAATGGTTATGAGGTTGATCGCTTTAAAAGTTTTCTGGCAAACAGTGGTTTGGACGTCAACCATGGGCTTCAAAACTTAGCTCAGAAATCTCTCATATCTACTTTTGACGATGGGAAAAAATTGGAGATGCATAGGAAAACTTTGGAGATGCATAGTTTACTGCGACAAATGGGTAGAGAAATTGTCTATAAACAATCTATTGAGCCTGGAAAGCGGCAGTTCTTGATGATTTGTTATTTACTTGATGAAAATACTGTAAGTGTTTTTTTTTAACCTCTGTAGTCTTTTGTTTTCTTGGTTTTTAAGCTGAGATTTTTCACTTTTGAATCAGGGTTCTGAAACTGTTATAGGCATACACCTCACACTTCTAGTCGGAGACGCAATCGAAATACCTAAAAATGCCTTCGACGGAATGAAGAATCTCCAGTTTTTAACAGCTTACTCTGAAAGCTTATGCTAACTACCCGAGGGCCTAAATTGTCAACCCAACAAACTCAGATATATAAATTGGCCTTACTGTCCAATGAAATTTTGGCCTTCCAAATTCTCTGGCAAGTTTCTTGACGAACTTCACATGAGGGAAAGCAAACTTGAGAAGCTGTGGGAGGGAATCAAAGTAAGTAGTTGGCATTTTGTTGTAATGTATTGTGCCTTGTGTTTAAAGCGCGATATTAGTCATTTCTATAAAACTGTCTTATTTTCTGTTTGTATAGCCGCTCCCATGTCTCAAGCGGATGAGTTTGAGTGAATCCAAAGATCTGAAAGAGATTCCAGATCTCTCAAAAGCCACTAATCTCGAGGAACTAGATCTTGAATTTTGCTCAGGTCTTATAGAGCTCACCAACTCTATTGGAAATGCTACTAATCTTGAGAGATTGAACCTTCGCGGTTGCAGGCTTTTGAAGGAGCTCCCTTTCTCTATTGGCAATTGCACGAATCTCCAATTTTTGGATCTTTCAGGTTGCAAGAGTTTGGAGGAACTCTTGCAACCTGAACTCCCATCTTCTATAGGTAGGTTAATTAATCTCGAGAAATTGAAACTCAGTGGTTGCGAGAAATTGGAGACGCTTCCCTCTATTGAGAACCTTCACAAATTGCCATACTTTTTGAATATGAGCTGTTGTACACGATTGAAAACGTTTCCAGATATTTCAACAAATATTACGAAACTCAATCTGAGTTATACTGCTATAGAGGAAGTGCCGTCATCAATCAGCTCTCGGTCTTGTCTTGGTGGATTGGATATGTCAGGGTGTAGAAACCTCAAGAAGTTCCCTAATGTTCCTAACAGCATTCTAGAGTTAAGGTTGAGCAATACAGGGATAGAGGAAATCCCTCCATGGATTGAGAATCTGTTTCGTCTGCGTAAACTAACTATGTATGGATGCAATAAGCTGAAGATTATATCTCCAAACATTTCTAAGTTGCAGAATGTTGAACTTCTTGGTCTGGGTATCTTTGACGTTAACGGGGAGGATGATGATGATTATGTTATGGATAATGATGAAGAGGATGCAGTGTTAACAATGATTCTGAAAATGGATGACAATGATGGTGAAAATGGTGAGGATGAAGGTGAAGGTGCTGAGGATGCCGTTGGTGAGGATGGTGATAATGATGACGATTATGAGGATATAAAGGATGATAATTATTCTGGCTTTTTTGATGCAGTAATCGAGTGGGTGAGTTTCAGAGATTTTGTCCCTGAATTGCGTGGATCGACATTACGATTCAAGTATGGTTTCGCCCCTGAATTGCATGGATTGACATCACCATCACGCTTTAATTTAGATGGAGGAATCAAGTATGATTTCTACCCTGAATTCCGTAGATGGACATTACGATCAGACTTCGAAGTTGACTATATTTTTCCAATATGTCTACCCGAGAAGTTGAAGGCTCTTACATCTCCAATATCTTTAAGTTTCCAGGATTGTGGTTTCAAGACTATTCCAGATTGCATCAGACATCTCTCCGGTCTAAGTAAGCTTGACATCAGAGGATGTAGAGAGCTCGTAGCACTTCCACATCTTCCTGGTTCCCTTTTGTCTCTAGATGCAGCATTCTGTTATTCCTTGAGGAGAATAGACTGCTCCTTTCAAGACCCAAATATTCGTCTAAACTTTTCCCATTGCTTCAACCTGAATCAAGAAGCGAGAGAGCTCATCCAGACATCAGCTTGCAAATATATGATCTTACCCGGTGTACAAGTTCCTGAACACTTCACTCACCAAGCTCCTTCAGCTTCCCTAACCATCAACTTGACTTCAAGGCCTCTTCCTTCACCCCTCAGATTTAAATCATGCATCTTGCTTTCAAAAGGCAATATCAATCTCGAGGATCACAATGACGATGATAAAGAGGATAAGAATTCATTGATGTGGTTGTCTATTCGTATCAGGGGTAATAAACAGAATGGCCTCATTGTTCGATATGAAACAAAGCAGCTCCATATACCAGCTCTACTTGGAGATACAGAGCATCTTCATATATTTGATAATTCTTTCTATCTAACCAAGGATGGCCGTGAAGCCAAAGAAGCCACTTTTCTCAGCGAGCTTGTGTTTGACTTCATAGTTCATAATAAATACAAAAAGGTGAAAGGCTGCGGTGTACTTCTTTTGGAGGTCCCTCATTGTACTCTTGATGGAAGACGAAGACGGAAGAGGAAGAGGAAGACAAAGACGAAGACTGTATAGACAGAAACATAGAGACAAACAATGAAACTGAAGTAGGAGATGAATCTGTAGGTGATGATGATCCAGAGACGAGGAGGAGGAAAGAATTGAGGTTAAGCCTTGTGTGGGTAATGGAAATTGTGATGTGACTAGATTTGCTGATTCCGTGTGATGTAAGTGTCCTCATTTTTTTTTGTTTTTAAGTTTCCTCATTTTTTTTGTTTTTAAGTTTCCTCATTGGTAATTCGTCTTTTAGTTAGTTCTAAACTAATTGCTTCTCTCTAGATTTTTATAAAGAATATTCTTTTGGCTTCAAAGTAAAAATAAAAGTACAAGGTCTTTATTGATTGATTAAAAGGATTATACAATATTGGTTTCCTTTTTTGTCGACCGTTAAAAGTGCAAATTGTACAGAGTGACGCAGAGAAGTTGAATTAGTTGAAATTGGGACCAGAAGAAGCGTAATCGTGACACGTGACATACAAATACACAACGACATGTAACTGTGAGTTCCAATCGAGCCTGCGCAAAACCAAAAGAAACTGCAAGCCATGTGTGGTTGTTCTCTCTTGTATTGTATTCTTTCAAATGCTCTGCTGTGCACTCTCCAAAATCATGAAACGGCACACGCTTTGATCTCTCCCATCCATTTTTATTCCTTCTCATGTGTGAACTGATTTGACTTTTTCCCGCAACTTTTTTCTCATATCTTTAAATACTTATGTATAGCTTATATCATATCAACAAAACAAAAAACTATCCTAATACGGACATTATATTATTTTGTTATAATTTTCTCCATACAGAACATAAAAGTTTTATGTTTCTTCTTTTTATCGACAACATACAGTTTATCAGATATAAATCTGGATGGGTTATACATCATCATTTTATCTCTTTAAAAATACCCTTATATATTTAAAGAAAATATGAGTTATTGTCCCAAATTCTGAACAAAATTCTGAACAGATTCTAGACGGACTAAATTTCGAAACTATTAAACTACTCATAGGCAAGCAATATAAACAATGTTATTTCCATACTCCCAGAAAAGTAGCGTACTCCAATGTTGGTACATGCTACTCATATTTTTCGTATACTCAAACCTTAACCAAAAGAAATGTATTTCGTGTGATTTACTTTACACCTTTGATATTTGTTATTAGACAAGTATAATAGTCCACATATATCGATCCTAATGAAGTTATCTATATTACCCAAATAATTCTACATGGTTTTGTTTACCATGATCTACATTACCAAAAAAAAAAGTATTTTTACGTCATACAAAACTTATAACATTAACATGTTTAAACGTTTGAAATATGATCAAGATCTAGGAAGATAGTTGTTTAGTATGACCAAGTGTCGTTAGTAAAAACTCTATACGAAACTTAGAGGATCGTCAGTTCGAATGACGTTAATGATGTTTGAGACAAAACTAATATTATATGATATAGTTTTGGATCTGAAAATTATAGATTTTGGTCCAGAATTTCTTGCTATCCTATAAAAAAAATGTTTAGTATCTGATAGTCCTATATATTAGTCACTAATCTATAGTGTTATGACCATGTCCTAATTTAGTAAAAGCCAATCTTTTCTTCTCTGTTTTTCGTTTACACATAAGAATAGTAAAGGTAATCACGTAAATGATTTACTACATTGCCAAAACAAGCATACAAGTAAAATTTTATGTTAAACAAAAATTAAATGAAAAAGAGGTAATAACTTTTGAATCGAAAATAAATAAATAAATAAAAGAATGTATCTCCCGGAACATTCGATACAATTGGAAAAAAAAATTATAGGTTTATGCTATTAGAGATATAGGTTTAGTTGGTTTAGTTATGGTTTAGTTGGGTTAATTATCTTTGGTTTATTCTATTTGTATATAATCTCTGGTTTGTATCTCAATTACATTGGAATGAAGTTTTTCTTATTTTCCCCTAATCTGTTTCTCTTTCAATCGATCTCTATCGATCTCTAATGGTTTTGGGGGAAAACTAATACATGCCCAAGAATATTGACCGAAACAAAAAACACATACGATGTCGAAAAATGGTCGAAGGTTTTTTACCACTCGACAAAAAAAAGAAAAGTAAAAAGGTCGATAACCAGTATACGGTCTGAAACCGCATAAAAACCAAACGCTTCACGGACTTCTTAATTTGATCATAGCATGCTTAATACATTGAATTTACTAATATTAATTAATAATCACCGAATCTGAAATTTGTCCTGACCAATCAAAGTGGTATGTCAGCCAAAGCTTAAAATTTGATTCCCAAAAAAGAATGCAGAGAATGCGGATATGACGTGGCAGTGTATATAAACAGGTGGCAAACGCAATAAACATAAATTAAATAATAAAAAGAAAACAAAAGAGGTAGATGAATAAAACTCAAACTAAAAACCCAACTGATCCATAGTTTCTTCGCTTCTCTCTAAATTACCAACAGAAAATTTCCCCCTTTTTTCCCCAATTCTCGAGTTTCTAGGGTTTTTATTCTCTGTATTCGCGTGTGTTCCTGCTGAAATGGCGGATTCGACGGCGGACGCGTCGGCAGCTAACGCCGATACTCTGAAGCGGGAGTTACAGAAAGTACTGACGGAGATTTTCTACGACAGAGAAGGAGGAGACAGAGATCGCGGTGAGACTGAAGCCTATTTGGGAATTGTGAAAGCGATTGGTGAAGCTATTAGAATCCTGAATTGTCTAAGGGAAGTAGAATCGAAGAAGACGGATTCTGATATTTCTCCGTCGCCGCCTGTTTCGGTGGAAGTTCCGAAAGAGTTTATATGTACACTCTCTAATACGATCATGATCGAACCTGTTATCATAGCTTCTGGGCAGGTTTGATTTTTTCCTTGGTCTTTTTTTTTTTTTTTTTTTTGTAATTTCGTTTCTTTTTTCAAATTTCTTGTGATTCTTGCTCGATTTTGCTGATCTTTTTATTTGCATGTGTTTTAATTTCGATGTTATCAGTATGAATGCTACTTATGAATATATAAATGTACCTTTTTATGTATAATATGCATAAAATGTTTCAGTATCATCGATAAAGAAACAGAGTCATGGTTCACATTGCCAATGATTGTGTAAATATGGATAATTATGTATAAAAACATGTTTATTTTGGATCGAATCTCTTAAAAGATAGGATTGAAGATACAGATTCTGGTGTTTGTACTGATTTTGATCTTTTACTTTTTTTCAGACTTTTGAAAAGAGATATATCACACAATGGCTGAAGCATGAACGTACATGTCCCAAAAGCAAAGAAGCTCTCTCTCACTGTTTATGGACACCCAACCATTTGGTGAATGACTTGATTACGCAATGGTGTCGAGTTAACAAATTTGATCGGCCAAAACCATCTGATGAAGTAGTCACTGAGCTTTTCACTCATGACATTGAATCATTGCTTCAGCGGATTTCCACTTCCTCCTCGGTTACAGATCAGATAGAAGCTGCGAAAGAGCTGCGACGTCAGACTAAGAAATTCGCCAATGTCCGTGTCTTCTTTGTAGACAAACTCCATGACTCGATCACCAGGTTGCTCACTCCGCTCTCTGT